>JBBPTG010000009.1:0-407885 GCA_038093975.1 Chalciporus piperatus
TATACCAATCAAGAAGCGGAAGCGTATTGGCGCGACCGCATTGAATCAGAAGCCAAGGCACAGGCAGCCGAGGCTTTAAAAGGAAACAGCCAATGAGAGAAATGGGTTCTCGGCGGCTCGGACATAGTTTACCAAATGGTTGTATTAGTACTACTCCTTGTGTTCCGTTTCAATATAACTTTTCTTCTTCTGAAAGGGCGTCCCTTAGTGGCGTGGCGACAGAAGTAAAACAATTCGTGCTTAATTCCCTTAAGGTAAAATATTCGAAAAAAGAAATCCCATCAAAAATACATGTAAGGAATCAGAATCGGAAAAATGAGCTGGATCTCGCTATTACTATTATGTATGATAAAGGGGAGCAATGGAAGAAAATGGAGTTTGCTGCTCTATTGGATTCCGGCGCAACCGAAACATTTATAGATAAATCGTTCTGTGAACGACATGGTTTGACACTGGAAGAACTTCCTTTTCCTATTCCAGTGTACAACGCCGACGGCTCAGAGGGAGCGATAGGCGGTGTCACTCACAAGGTTTCACTTGTTTTGGGACACAATGGACATTTTGAGCATATGGACGCTTTTGTTTCGGTACTTGGCACTCATCATATGATCATCGGCTACGATTGGCTCGAGAGGCACAACCCTGAAATCGATTGGGTGGCCAAACGAGTACGATTCACACGCTGTACAGATCAGTGCAAAGTAGTCAACTATCATTTGAATCGTTCTTTTCTATTCGTCGAGTGTTTGAGGCGGGGCTCACCGAGAAAGTCCCAGTAGAACTCCACGAGTACTTAGACGTCTTCTCAGAGCAAGAGAGTGAGCGTATGCCTACCCGAAAGGCGTGGGACCACGCAATAGATCTCAAGCCTGATTTTGTTCCCAAAAAGGGTCGGGTGATTCCGATGTCCGAACAGGAACTAGATGACGTTAAAAAGTTCATCGATAAGGAGTTATCGAAAGGATATCTTCGTCCGTCGAAATCCCCTCAGACATCTCCTGTTTTCTTTATTCCAAAAAAGGACGGTAAAAAGAGATTAGTTATGGATTATCGTTACGTAAATGAGGGAACTGTCAAAAATGCTTACCCTCTTCCCCTCATTTCCGGACTTATAGACCAGCTCAAAGGAGCTGATATGTTTACTAAAATGGACCTACGTTGGGGTTATAATAATGTTAGAATAAAAGAAGGTGACGAATGGAAGGCAGCTTTCGTTACTCCATTTGGCGCTTACGAACCTGTCGTTATGTACTTTGGACTTACGAACTCTCCCCCCACATTCCAACAAATGATGAATGATCTATTTAGCGATCTTCATGGGGTTCTCATTATTTATATCGACGATCTTATGATCTTTACGTTCGGAAAAACTAGAGCAGAGCACTTAGAAATAGTTAAAACCGTATTGCAACGTCTCAGAGAGAACGATCTTTACGTAAAACCAGAAAAGTGTAGCTTCGCGGTGGATTCCGTAGATTTCTTGGGAATGGTTATCTCCCAGAAAGGCGTAGAGATGGACACTTCAAAGGTGCAGGCTATTTTGGACTGGCCGGCGCCAACTCGGTTGAAGGGTGTTCAGTCCTTTTTAGGATTGGCGAACTTCTACCGACGCTTCATTCAAGGCTTCGCTGACATTGCTCGTCCCTTGAATGACCTTACCAAAAAGGACACACCATACCGGTGGGGACCGGAGCAACAGCAAGCTTTTGACAAGCTGAAGCAGCAATTCACTACCGCTCCACTTTTAGCTTATCCTGACCGCTCTAAAGAAGTCAGAGTAGAAACGGACGCTAGTGATATTGCAACGGGAGCTGTGCTCTCGGTTAAATGCGATGATGGCCTCTGGAGGCCTTGTGCCTTCATTTCCCATTCCTTTAGTTCTGCCGAAAAGAACTACCCGGTTTATGACAAGGAGCTTCTAGCTGTCATTCGGGCTTTGCAGGAATGGAGACATTATCTAATGGGTCGAGAACATTTCGAGATTTGGACTGATCACAAGAATCTCGAATATTGGAAATCTCCCCAAACTCTGAGCCCACGTCAAGCACGCTGGAATGCGTTGCTCTCAGAGTATAATTACTCGATTATTTATAAACCGGGTGCTACAAATGGAAGGGCTGATGCTTTATCTCGTCGAGAAGATCACGGAGAAGCAGATCCCGACCATAACAAAAATATTACTGTACTTCCTGCTTCTGTTTTCATTAATACAGTTACTCTTTCTTCACCTATTTATGACGAAATACAAAACGAATCAGAAAAAATAAAAAATGATACGGTAGATGGCTTCGCTTTTGACGAGGGGTCTATAGTATTTAAAAATGACAAAAACAAAGTTTTCGTTCCTATTTCCTTACGTACTAAATTACTTACGATCCTTCATGATTCCCCTATTGGTGGCCATGGTGGTCAAGGGCGTACCTTACACTTGGTTACTCGTTATTTCTCGTGGCCTGGTGTCACAAAGGACGTTAAAACATACGTAGAACATTGTCAGACGTGCGCCCTCACGAAGGGAAAGTCAACAGCACAAGCTGGCAAATTAATTCCCCTTCCCGTTCCGAAAGAACCATGGAAGGATATATCTATAGATTTTACCACGGGTTTTCCCAAATCACGTGGCTTTGATGCTATTTGTGTAATTGTAGATCGCTTCTCTAAAGAAGTAGAGTTTATCGCTTGTAAAAAGACAATTTCTTCGAAAGAATTAGCTATTCTATTCAGAGACAATGTTTGGTGTAGACACGGACTTCCCTCTTCGATTGTTTCAGATCGAGGACCGCAATTCGCATCGGAGTTTACTTCGCAGCTTTGCACCCTTCTAGGAATAGAACAGAAGCTGTCAACCGCTTATCACCCCCAAACCGATGGCCAAACGGAGCGTATGAACCGAGAACTCCAGCAGTATCTCCGCGCTTACGTGGCTAAACGTCAAACGGAATGGGCTGATTGGTTGAAGATAGCGCAGTTCCATCACAATTCCTCCCTATCCACTGCTACCGGAACCATCCCCTTCGCTATAACAAAAAACTACTTCCCACGCATGGGATTCGAAGGCGATTCATCTCCAGCTGGTACATTCTTAGAGAAATGTGGAAAGGCACACAAAGAAGTAGAGCAGGCGTTAGAAGAAACTCAGAACCGGATGAAAGAGCAAGCGGACAAACATCGGTCCGAAGCTCCAGATTATCAAATCGGAGATTTTGTTATGTTATCCACGGACAACCTTAAATTACCTTATCCCTCCAAAAAGATGACGCAAAACTGGATCGGACCTTATCAAATCACGAAGGTCCTTCCCAATGCAGTCACACTAGACTTGCCCAATTCCATGCATATCCATTCCACGGTTAATGTCAAACGGGTCAAACCGGCTAAAGAACCATTGGAAGGGCAACCGGTCCGTCTTCCGGATCCGGTAATAGTCAACCAAGAAGGAGAAGAAGAGTATGAGGTGGATTATGTAGTGAAGTCTCAGGTTAAACAAGGACAGTTAGAGTACCTGGTTCATTGGAAAGGCTGGGACATATCGGACCGTACATGGGAAAAGGCAGCGCATTTGTCAAATGCACCCGAAGCTGTCAAAGCATTTCACAAAAAGCACCCGTCCGCCCCACGCCGCATTAACATGACCATGGGAAATTTCTCTGCCTTGTTTCAGAAATACGAAAATCTGACAGAGGTTCCTGTGCGGAAATTGCCGAATCGCCTGGAATGCGATTCCTAGAGAGGGGATAGTGTTATAGTATTTAAAAAACTTTTCAAACTTTTGCCTACAACGGTATTCGAACTCTGGACTTTGTCTACAACTTAGGGGTCAAGCCGGATTCATCTTAATCCGCTCCGGTAGTCCCTGTAGCATTACATAAACTATTACATAATCAGGTCACGTGACAAAGGTCCAGACTTAGATGAGTCAGCAATGATGTCATGGCCTAGACCCTAATCCGTGCCTGGTACCTTTTCTTATCATCTTACCATTTACCTTATTTATCTTTCCCTTTGTGTTTTCCTTATTCGGCTGTTGGTTTGTGCGCACTTCTCAATAGTATATAAGTAGCCCTGTACTTATCACAGACCCCAGTCTAATCCATTTGTTGCTTGACCGCAATTAAGCTTTAGTACTCAGCATATTCCTTCGCAAGGCTTAGTGTTGCCTTAAGTCCCCGCTGTGTTGTGACTCAGTCATAACAGAAAGATTATGATGAAACTGACCGCACCTGGGAACCAAGAGCTAATCTGGCAAATGCCAAAGGTTCCTTGAAAGACTTCTATGCGAAGAATCCAGCCGCACCTCATGCTCTATCTATTGACCCCGTGGATTTCCTATTCTTATTCCAGAAACATCCAGAAAATCTCATGGACAACGGTCCAGCCAAAATTGACAGACTCATGGCAAACCTGTCCAGCACATTACAAACATGGGCTGCACCCACATAAACAATACCAAATAGAGGAATGATGTATATAAGGCCTGGATGCCCACCCACCACCCTCCAACAAATACTCTTATACCACCATGGACGCCTACCTCAACGGTATCACATACACTTGTCCCCTCGCCCAGACCGACATGTCAGTCAACTTACTTCATCGCACTGCTCTCCTCTCTATTGTCTGCGCTGCTCTCTTCCTCTTAATGGCCATGCTGGTCGTTGTCTATGTCCTTCTCTTGCTCCTCGTCGTCATCACGCTGGTGGTAACTTTCATTGTGCTCTACACCTCCCCTCGGTTCGTTCACATGCTCATGACGGATCATACGACCATCGTCGAGTACCAGATCTCGTGGACCGAGATGTGGATGACTCTCAAAGTTATGCATCCTGACGTTCTGCCTCCTCGGTATGCAGACAACCCTATCCCAGCCCCTTCACAGCAACCGTCACGCTCACCTTCCCTGCTCAATGTTATGCTTGACGTCCCAACTAACGCCAGTTGGCCAGAGTGGCATGACGCAGAAGAATGATCACCTGGAAGTCAATCCATTACGATTATCTCACCTTCACAGACACTCTTCGGACTTCAATGTTTCGTTCATTCGATCTTATCTAATCTCTCTCATCTTTCTTATCAGACACATGCTCATTCACTTTCAATCTTTGCATGGTCGCCCGTTATGGTTATATTCATTCTCACGCACTGCCTTACCTTGACAGTTAATCTCTGTGCTGCACATGGCTATGCCACAGCCTTTTATCTCATGTACTTCATCTCCGCTATCTCAACTGTGTTCACTGCCTCCTTATCTCGCTCCTTCTCATGGGTTCAGGGTAACTCTTTATTTAGTTATAGTACATATAAACATGTACAAACACTTAGGGTAGTATATAAACCCCAAGGAACTGCTGGTAACCCCAGCTTAGTTCACTTGGTCTTTCCCCAGACTCAACTGTCCTATCTCAGTTCTTCTTCTTCTAAACCGCTCCATTAGCGATAGTGTAGACCTGATCTCAATACGAGTTTTGGGTTGTTTCATTATTTTTCCTGATTTTTCTGGACCTTTATGGATGTTATTTGAGTTTTTTGACGAATATTGAAGTCAGCCAATGTGTCAAGTCCATGCCCTCCGGAGTAAGTGCGAGGGGTTCTGAATGAGAACGGGGTAGCTAGCTTTGGGGTGAAGTCCAGAGGTAAGGAGATAGGAATGGAGTAGGGAAGACTTAGGGCGAGGCTTGTGTGTTGTGCTCTTGCATAGGTCTGGTCCTCAGAGCAGGGTGTGGGAGGGTGGAGGACGAGGAGAAACAACGAGAACGGAGGGGATCAGAGGTGAAGACAACGACTTGGAAGGTGGGGCTAAGATGATATTTGAATTGCAAGACATAATCAGAACACATGGGTTTATATATGGAGTAGGGACAGGGTCGGAGCATGGGCGCAGATCAGAGTCTACAGAGCAGAATGAAAGCATGTATGGATTTCACATAGGGTCTGTAATGAGGGGCAGGAGGAATGGAAGGAGCGGAGGAATGTTAGATGGAGATTAGCATGCAGGGACGATATAGGAATCAAGGGTCAGGCACAGGAACAAAGGGTTCCATATTGGAAATGCTTCGGGCTGATGATAGGCATAGGAGCAGAGAAGTGGAGGGACGGAGTTGTTGTGCTGGAGACCAAGTCCACCTCGCGAACTTGAGACTATTGGAGATGGTGAGGAGACGACCAGAGGTGGTCAGAGATGGTCAGAGATGGTTGATAGGGGTCAGGAATGCATGGTCATGACACAATGACCATATTGATTAATATGTCTTAGAATGTATTATATCATGTATATACACTCTCTGAGTCGCATATTTATCTATATATCATTAGTCTGTGTTGAGAATTGAGTCCATGATTAGTCTTGACTTCACACATAACTTGATCTTATCTGATGTATCACTACAAAAAACATGCTGTTTTAAAATGCTCATATTCTTATGATGTGTGAACCATTTTGTTTGACCCAGGGACCAGGAACTGGTACTATTTCTGACATCTCCCACGCTAAGCAAAACAACAGTTGCAACCGCTAAAAGACCAGTTTTCATCGGTTTGGGTCCAGTCCTAATGAATTAAATAAAAAAACTAGTCTTGGTCCGGTTGCCTTCCTAATAAAGAAAAAGACCGGACTGGACCAAACTTTTAAACACTATTTTAATCTGTCTTCTGTAAAGTATCTCAAGTTCTCTGTTGTGCTTTCTTCTGCCTCATGTGATGTACCTCTAATCAAGTTTGGCCCCATAACTTACCAATTTTGCTTGTCCAGTTGCAGTTGCCTTGATTTGGGCAATTTCAAAGACCAGCCGCAACCAGTTGGATGTTACTCTGGACATAAATATTGGATGTACATGTAGATTTTATGGTTAATTTTGCATATCTTTGATCAATTTTACTATGTTTAATAGACATTAGTGACATTTTATATGCTATCGATTGTGTTATTGATACTATTTCAGTGTGAACATTGTTGATTAAGTCTATTTTTATACAGAAATATAGTCAAAAACTGGTTGGGACTGGTTGAAAACCAGTTGCCATCAGTTTCAGTCCAGTTGCCAGTAAGGAGGTCAAAAGAGTGGACTGAACTGGACTTTGAAACACTAATTATCATCATCATCTCTTCTTACTAACACCAGCATTCATAGTTTGCCCCAACCCCTCTCATCATTGTAGTCAGCAGTAGATTAGTACATGACATGTAGTAGCTATATATCAATATATTTGATTTAACTGTCTCTATCCTTGATTTGTGTGAAGTGCAACTGAAAGAAGAGCAGTGAATAGCTGCAGAATTACTACAGTAATAGTGATATATTATGAAGTAAATCTACCAAATTTATGTACTAATTAGATTTAAATACAACCATATTCTTCAAAATACTCCAAATGATCAAAGAGGACTGGTGAATTATCCAGATTTCAAACAAATACAACAAATACAAATACATACAAATTGTGATAATAGTTGCTTATTCGTAGTATTCCACCTGAGAGAATTATCCATGGGAGGTTTTTCCTGATGAAGTATACCATTCCTTACTATGTTCCGTAGTTTTAGTTTCCACATGATTGCTAGGTCTGTGCATATCGAACGCTATGATGGTCTGACAAAGGAATGTATGCAGCTACTAGTAGCTAGTTAGATACATGGTGTGGAATGTGTGAGAAAAGATAGAGTTGGGCGAAAGTCCCAAAGGGCTTTCCGGCCCAAAGTGCAGCGAGCCAGATCGAGAGAACTGCGTACCCGGAATGAAGGAGCTTACCGACGCTCGCAGTCAGGCTTGATCCCCCCATGAAGGAGGGAAGGACTTACAAATGATTAGCCGACCAGGGGCATGGCGATGTTAGAGAGGTACTTGGTAAATTCTGGCTTGTTGTGGAGGTATGGAGCAAGAATGAGAGCATGTTCTCTGAGGTATACGGTGAATGAATCGCCAGCCCACTGCCCCATTGTTTTGACGACATCGAATGAGGTGCCTTGGAGAAGGTAGTGTAACGTTCCTCCGATGCGGAGACTATGTCCTTTGAGGTTGTCATCAAGGGAGCAAGCGGCGACGAGTTGCGACATGTGCTTGTCCACTTCGTGACGAGATAGCGGGCGTAAACCCGATTTTGGATGTTTCCACGCGAAGAGATGATCTTTGTGTTGGACTCTTATCGTTATCCCTATACCATGATCTTGATACCAGCACTCTTCTGGGAGCTATTCCTTTACCTAGTTCAGCTCGACATGTCTCGTTATCTTTACCATCATGCTTCACTCTCATGTGATAGACTTTGTTATATTCTTGACCATAGTTTATTTCTCGTCCCTCAGTTCATCTTGCTCACACGACGACTGAGTGTTGAGGCCATCAAGGCCACCAAGATTTTTGATGATCTCCACATAATGAAGGGAAATGGAGCTTTGGGATATTGAAGTGTTCACGGCATTCAAGTTTGATGAAAATATCCTTGGCGGCATGGAAGTTATTGAGAGCTTGTTGTAAGGCGGTGAGTGTGTCATCTGTGTGCGAGTGATATTGCACGAGATGAATGAAGTCGATCAGGCTGCTAGCTGCATGAAGGACATGCAGTTCTGTTGTAGTACCACCAAGGGCACCCACGAAAACTCGTTCCAGCTGTTTATGATCAGTGCCTGTCCACTGTTTCACCTTGGAGATGCTGGCTTTAAAGTGACGAAGGCCGGGGAAGATGGGCATTGCACGAAACTGGGCATCAAGGTTCTTCTGACCAGTGAGAGCAGCACACCATTTTTTGAGGTGGTCTTTGATGAGTCCTTGGTAAAGCTGGTGTAGGATATGAAACGACTCAACTCAACTAAGAGCTAAGACTCACACTAGACAATAAAGAGCCGATGCATTTGGCTGAGATTTGATGAGGAAACTCCAGGAGAACAAGACTGGGGAGTTATTGACAGTGTTTGTACATATTGTGGCTAAACCTTATTGTATGTGACTAAGTATGACTCATAATGACTACTAGCCAATGGTGTAACTAGCTCTGCTGTGGAATGAGTAAGTGTGAGTCATATGATGAGTAATGCTGACTGATGCTGACTGATGACCAGTGCACCGTCATGAGTCAGTGAAGGTCTAGACCTATCTTATGTAAGTATGTCATGTTATGCGATAAGATAAGATAAAAAGACAAGAGAAACGACTAAGTCCAAGAACAAAGAGAAACCTAGTAAGTGTAATGGAGTGTAGGCATGATTAGATAAAAAAATGGAGTGTTCGTAACAGGATGTCAAAACAGATGCAAATGAAGATGTTGGTATAAGGGAGATCTGCCCAGAAGGGCGAGGACACAGGGTGAAGGGCATCAGCAATGAACTCAAGTAGGTACTGCTCAGTGGCTTGAGCATGAAGAGTTTGATTGATTGATGTTGGTTGCGGAGTGGGAATTGTGCGTTTGCACGTCGTTGGTTGACATGTACGAGGCACTTTGGACAGTGGTTCTGAGTACAGCAAGCTACGAGACACTGTTCTGGGTGGTCTCCAATAAAAGCCGCAAGAAGGGGAAGACACGCCTAATGCAGCCATTCGTGCAGCCACAAGAGGCTGAAGAAGCTGCTTCATGCAGTAGTGAAACAACCGGTAGCCAGCAACTAAGTTGTCCTCAAACAACACCATTTTTAACACAGGTAAGTACCAAGACGGAGGCATGACAGGAGGGCTCACAGCAAATCTGTTTCGACAGATTGCTGATACTGAGATAGACTGGCCAAGCAGTCTTGTCACCCTTGAAGCGGAACAACTCAGTCTTGTCTGAGGCTAGCATCACTGGTGCGACAGTAGCACCAGGCGGCAAACGCTCCTGTGTCATATCAGGTGTGTACTCTCTGGGAAACATAGGTTCCAGTCACTTGGGTTTTTCACCACCAATGACCTGTCCACATCTCGTCGTATCGGTGTACTTTGCTTATTTTGAATTGACCTTTCTTTTCTCCACGCAACAACCTCTCTCTCTAAAACTCCGGA
Organism: Chalciporus piperatus; assembly: GCA_038093975.1. Classification (NCBI taxonomy): domain Eukaryota; kingdom Fungi; phylum Basidiomycota; class Agaricomycetes; order Boletales; family Boletaceae; genus Chalciporus; species Chalciporus piperatus. The sequence continues at coordinate 9,963 of JBBPTG010000009.1, forward strand.
ACCTTCGTCAACACTTTCCGTCCATTCCTACCTTCGTTCCACTAGACCTAACACCAAAGAAGTGGTTCCGAACATCCATTTATTCATACGGAACATCATTTTCCAGTTCTTCAACGGTTTGGTACGCTGGAAACAAGTCTTTTTGCTTGTCTTCATTCCCAGGAATCCCTTTAGGGTCGAACTGATCATACCCTTCTTAATCTTTTGCTACTGACCTTCTCGGGATGTTGATTCCTACAGAGGGTTTAGCATTCTTACAACAGGACGACGACAGATTGGATCAATTAGCAGCAGAGGATGATACAGCTGAACACAACCAAGGGGACTTTGACCCTTTGGACCCGTCTGAGTTCAACGTCTAACACCGTGTTCCGTATACCCTTACTGTCATTACGATACGTATCCGTTTTACCCTGGGCTTAGACCAGTGATCTCTGTACTATCCGTTCCATCCCGGTGTTCATCCAGAGACTTCTTCCATCTCTCAAAAACACAAAAGCTAATAAGAAAACTGTCACTTACTATACTCTCCTTTCCTATGCCACAAAGAAATCGTCAAAAACAATCTCTATCTCCCCTATCTCTCAAACCAAAACAAAGAAACCACAAAGCCAAAAACATTTCTCTCTTGTATCTGGTGTCTCACAGACGATTACTTATTACGTTCAGACTTCGAATGCGTGACGGGACACTACACCCATTCCTTTGATTCTGTTCCGTCCATTCCGGGCGCGTTATGCAGAGCTTGGGTAGGAGAAGAAGTCGGAAGTAGCGCGAAGAAGACAAGTCAGGCAGAACCCTGCTTTCTGGAATCAGGAATCCTTAGTTTCGTTTTTGCATTCCTTACTAAATTCACTTACTGATTGCTCTCATTTCTTACTTAGCTAAACCAGTGTCACTAATCATTCAGACATGGAACGGACACGGATGTGTTGATACTCGTACAAACATACAAAACTATGGAGAAGACAACGGGACACGGAAGGCTATTTGTTGAGGGCAGCGACCATGGCCCTGAGATCGGCCAACTTACCCATGGCCTGGTGGAGCTGTTCCTCGGCCTTGCGCACCAAACCCCGGGACGACTGCACTGCAGCTTCCACCTCCGCAATGGCTGTGTGCATCCCCTCAGCCGTTCCCACCCTCGCCTTGCCTTTCGTCTTCATCTTCGGCATGATAAGCTCAACGTCCGAGTCTGGAATGGATTCGGGAGTTTGGGGACGACGTACTTGAGGCTCTGACCGCGTGAACTGCAAGGAAACGGAACCACAGATTAGTATGAATGGATCAACAAAGATGGGGACTTACTATTTGCCTTGGGTTCCGCTTTCGTGGTGGCTGCCTTCGTCTGCCTCTCAGCTACCTTCGCCGTCACCTTTTTCCCTCCCAGTCTGCTTGCCTTGTTGCAGGCGATCTTGAGCTTCGCACATTGTAGGCAGGTGCAGTCTGGCATTCCGCAACACGGGACCTTGGCGTTCGCACACCTGGCGCACGGCAGCTGGTGCTCGATGGTGCCGTCCTCTTCCTCATCTTCGTCGTCCTCATCCATTGTGATCCGCGATAGCTGTATCGTGGAATGGTCAATTGGGTGACTAGCATCTCATCAATTTAAAACTTACCTTGCGTGTCGGCCAGGCGAGCACCACGGAAACCTTGCCGGAGCTCGCGGCGGAGGCGTGGACGGATGGGGTAGAACAGGGAGTAGCACTGGTGGGAGGCTTTTCAGCGCTCCCTGTGTCGTTTGTTTACCGTTGTATACCTTGAAGAGCACACTCCTTCCAGAGTCCATTGTAGCTAACCTGCCGTTACTCACATTGGACTAGCCCTTATCGCTTACCATCGGCTCAAGATCGCCTCTCGATCATATTACCAATCGATTCAGCGATCTCGCAAACCCCCATTTACCTCTTGGGACAATTTTCTGATCATCTGATCTGGCCTTATCAGCCATCCATCACCATCTACCCCCATATCCCTCATATCTCGACTTTGCACGATCTGTTGCTAGTCAACCTCTTATCCTACGGTCTCAAGGGTTGGTCCATCGTCTTCCCCGATCTTGAAAGCCCCCTGGAGAGAGTTTAGAGCGGATCCATCGAGAGGATCGCTGTTGGCATCATTGGAGAGTTTCTGGACCCCATAGTGCGCCCATCCTTCATATTGATCTTATCATAACTCAACAACCACCCTTCCAATCATCCTGATTGTTGATTCAATCGTCATCTACGCCTTCTACTGCGTCTATCCGGCCCATTGTTGTGTCCACTGGTCGAGCCTATCGCTCCCAACGCCCCCACCTTCCTTATCATCCCCTATTCCCAACATCGACCCATATCTCCCTATCCAGCTGGTCAATCCATCTTGCACTCCTACTAAACCATCTTCCCTGGCATCTGATCTACCCATCCATCCCGTTTGCGATCGATATGAACCATTTCCCAGCTCGCTACATTGTCATCTTTGCTGTCTACCCCCAAATCTTCGACATCTCTTATCTCCCTGCCCATATCATGTCTTCAGAGTCTGCCCATCGCATCCAAGCCCTCTCTGGGACCAACTACACTACATGGGCCGAGGAAATGAAGGCTCTCCTTCGCTCTAAAGGCCTCTGGCGCCTTGTGGATGGCAAGGAGACTCGACCTACTGATGCAGAAGATGAGCAAGATAAGTGGGATGCCAATGAGCTTATGCTCAACCTTAATCCTGACCAGAGGGTGCATATCAGGGCGCATCAGGACGATCCCATCGCTTCCCGGAAGGCTCTGAAGGACCTCTATGTCCAACTTCTGAGAAGCCTGGAACCCGGTTCGTTGCCTACGATGATTTCTTCAGCAGCAGGAAGCGCCCAGAGGAGACCCTCACTACCCTCACTGCTCGTGTTGAGCAGGCCAACATTGTCCAGGATCCAAGACCTTCGCCCAGCTGACTTCACCTTGACCAAGTTGGACGAAGAGTTGGCCTGTCTGGCGAGAAGGACTACTACCACTTCACCTCTTCCCTATCCCTCCTTGCCACCCTCGACAAAGCCACTGTCAAGGCTGCCTTCCAAGCTGAGGACATCAATCGTCGTCCTCACCCTGCGATTTCTGTGAGAAGCCTGGTCACTGTTCGCACAAATCGCACAAATGCTACGCTTTGCAGCGCGCTAAGGAGTCCCACAAAGCGTCCAGGCGTCCTAGCAAGGGTAGGAAAGCCAATCAAACCCAGACCCCAGCTTCGACCACCACCCCTGCCTCTGCCTCTGCTGCTTCAACCTCATCCAAAACACCTCAGGACGTCGTGGAGTATGCAGGAAATGCAAGTCTTCGTCCAGTGATTCCTCTGATCCCCTCTCACCGCTCCAACTCGATGCTGACGTCGATTGGAATGCAGACTCAGGCGCCACTTCTCATATGACCCCTCATCGCCACTGGCTTCGCAATTATACCCCAAACGCGTGCCTATCAGATTGGCTGACAACACTATCGTCTATTCGTCTGGTGTTGGGTCTGTGGTGTCCCATCCGGTGATTGGGGGGAAGAGCGCTAGAGCGGTCGAGTTCACTCATATCTTGCATGTTCCTGACTTTCGAAACAATCTCCTCGCTGTCCTGTACCTCGCTCGTCACTCCAACTTCGTTGTCCTAATAAACTCCTCCCACATGACGTTGTCCAGGCCTTCTGGGCCTCCTGTCTTCGTCGCTTCAATCAACGACAACAACGCTGCGTTCCTGGATGGTTGTACTGAGCCTATCACCGAATTCGCACGTCCTGCTGCGTCTATTCCCCTTGATTTGTCTCTTTGGCATCGCAGATTGGCTCACCATCACCTTGCAGGTGTAAAAGCGCTCATTGAGCGTGACTTGGTGACCGGTCTCAAGCTGGAGGTCAAGACTCCGCCCGACCCTGTCTGTGAACCTTGCCTCGCTGGCAAGATGCATTCCAACCCGTTCCCTAGCTCGGAATGGCGCGCTTCTCGTCCCCTCGAGCTGGTACACTCTGATGTACATCAAGTGCCCTATAGGACCTTTTCTGGCTTTCGCTATTGGGTGACATTCATTGATGATTACTCCAGGTATCGCTTTGTGGTCCCCATGAAGGCCAAGTCCGACGTCTTTGATGCGATCAAGCAGTTCAAGCCTTATGCTGAGAACCTGTCTGAGCGCAAAATCAAGATGTTGAGAGATGACAAGGGCGGTGAGTACATGAGTCGAGCCATGCTTGATTTCACTACCCAGAGTGGTATAGAGCGCCAGCATACAGTCAGGAATCGTCCACAGCAAAACGGTGTCGCTGAACGCGCAAACCGTGTGATCTGTGAGCGCATACCTGCTATGTTGGACGAGTCTGGTCTGCCTATGGCATTCTGGGGTGAGGCTCTATCTGCCCTTGTCCATGTCTGGAATCGATGCCCCACTGATGCAGTGGATAAGACGCCTTATGAGCTCTGGCATGGGCTGAAACCAGACATCTCTCATCTGAGGGTATGGGGCTGTACCGCCTATGTGCACGTACTGAAGGACAAGCGTGAAGCCCTCGCTTCTCACTTTGAAAAGTGCGTCTTTGTTGGTTATCCACAGGGGTACAAGGGTTGGAAGTTCTATAACCCCACCATCAAGTGCAGCTTCATTTCTGAACGTGCTAATTTTGACGAGTGCTATTTCCTACCCAAGAAGCGGTCCACCCCTTCTATCGATTCTGGTGCGCCTCCACCACCTCCTGATCCGCCTGCTGACGCCGTTTATCGACCTCCATTCATCCCTGATGATGAGGACTCTGATGCTCCGCAGGCACAGGATTTTGGGGGGGATATTGATCCACCAGCAGCGCCTGTTGTGCCTGTTGGGATCCCAGTCGAGCACCCTGGTGATGCAGGGGTCGCTCCTGGTGATCAGGGTTTAAATCCTGGACCTGCTCCGCCTTCTGATGATGAGTTCGAGGTTCCTGGTGCTTTTACCTGCGCCTGATACTCCTCCTCAACCTTCGAGTCCTGTTGGTATTGGTGCCAGACTGCCTGCCAGGCGCAGAAACCCTCGTAGAGAGTGGTGGAAGCTTACCCCAGCGCAGTTGAACCCTGATTCAGACACTGAGGACGAGGAGGACGCTTTCAAGGCTTCATCGAGCATTTCCAGTGAACCAAGGACTTATGCAGACGCCATGCATCGTTCTGATGCAGAGCAATGGATCCAGGCAGCTCAGGAAGAGCTGGGAGCGCACAGATCGAATGGTACTTGCCGCTTGGTCGAAAGGCCAACTGATCGCAAGGTCATTGGCTCTAGGTGGGTGTTCAAGGTCAAGCGCAATGCTGATGGCACTGTCGAACGCTACAAGGCGTGTATAGTCGCCAAAGGCTATAACCAGCGTCCTGGCTTTTACTACCTCGAGATATTCGCCCCTGCAGTGCGCTTGCCCACTGTCAGGATTGTGCTCGCCCTAGGCGTTGCAGAGGAAAGATCAAATGAAGGTTAAATGGTTGTGGCCTGGAATAAAAGCTATAGAAAGTGATGTAACTTTGGTTGTCCAAGTTGGGTGAGCAGAGCTGGGAATGTACTTGAATTCTGATAGGGAGCAGGTGACATGGGACACTGGAAGTCTTGGGTGCTGTTGATCTGCTCACTCTGATTTGGGTCAGCCGATGGGATCTACTCTGCTGGTCTGTTCTGTTCTTTACTAGCAGTGCCTCCTCGCATGTAATACTTGTTACTCAAGAGACGGGGGATTAGAATCTGAGATATGTTTGCACCATTCAGACGATTCATTAATTCAGTTGGTCATCCAGCAGAGTCCTTTATGTGCGCCGTTGCTGTTATAGCCTTACATCTCTCATCAAGAAGTCCATCAACGGAATGGAGAGATCTGTTGAGTTGGGTTCCATGTGGCACCTCACTGGCACAACACACTTCTCTAGAGTAGGGGTCTCATGGGGAATCCTCACAACAATGCTCTTGTTGATATGGCAACAGAGTATGACGATGAGATTCCAAACCCTGAGGCAAGACTCCTATTGGATGAGAATCTTGGATTTCTCTGTTCAGGGCACATGCATGGCTTACTCTTATGCAGCAGGTAGAACAAGGAGACTCTGTGTGGATGCGAAAGTGAGGTTGATGTGCAAGGACACGATTGCGAAGATGAGGATCCTGAAGAATGTGTATGCCTCTCAGAGTGAAGTGATGAAACCCTCGTTCGTATTTTGCATGGGATTCTACATTTGGGCATCAACTCCTGAAGTTAAGTCCATAGCAGAGTGCATGATTAGGGACTCTAATGCCATGCACAACTCTCCTACCATTCATGTCAATTCAGTTTCAAAGTTGGTGGTGATATCACTGTCATCAGGCACTACACTTCGACCCTGTTCAGAGAATGGCATGGTGGACTCAGTGATGCCACTCCGATACAACTCATTCCTACTTCTCAGCATTCTACATGTTGATACCGTATGTGATGAGTGACAGATCACTCTGTACTCTCATGTCCTCTGTACAAAGTCTCCAATCAGTATGTCCTCCAAGGGGATCAGGGACTTCAGTTGTGGCACCAATCAACATCCAGAAGCCTCTAGTCACGATGTCCTTCCTAGAAACCCTTATTGGGAGTCCCGAGTCTAGTGCTGTGGATAACATGCCAGGCATAGAACTCCCCACTCTATTCATGAACTTGAATGAGAACTATGAAGACTATGCAGCATAGTCGTGTCAGAGAGGGCAATAGAGTTAGGGGCCTTCAGTCATCTCTCATTCTCTCTCGATTCTGTCTTCCCCCCATCCGATGTGTCTGTAAAAGGAAGGTGATGTAGTCGACTCTAAAGAGGCATGGTGGAAGGCATTCTCACTGAAGGAGAGGAGCGTAAGGGAGGACATGTTAATCAACGCTACTCCCATCCCCTTTCCCCAAACTGTGGAGAGTGTATTGTTGGTGGAGATGGTAGTGGAGTTGTGAAGTCTATAGTGCTCAGAGCACCCACGCTGGCAACCACCTCGTCTCCACATTCATGTAGCCAACATGGTGGATGGGGACAAGCTGTCTACTGGGCATGGCGAAAAGGGAGTCGTAAGAGTGATGAGGCAGGAGGACATGCAGTACTTTCATGGACTGGATGGAGAGTGTTGCACGCCTGATGTGGTAATGTCAATAATCATACTCAATATGTCCAAAAGTGAAGGCAGTGATTCTTCTTCAGGTATGTCAAGGAAGATGTTGCCAGTGATTCAGATGACACTCCCTCCACATAAGATAGCATGGCCGCAGGAATGTCAAGGACGGGGTTCACATTCCATATCTCACCTTTGAGGTAACAGGATTCATCGGCGGTTGGTAAGAGCTTCCATGAATGTTGATTGGCAAGTTGACCTGATCGCCCAAACAGCCGAGGTCAATGAATCTGTTACGGAGACATTCAGTGGCATAAGAGAAAATGCATTGCAAGATTTGCCAGCAGAGATGGCTTCCCATTGAGCTTGTGAGTGTCCCTCGAATACCTTTGTGGAATCACATCGTATTGGCTGAGAGAACCGTACACATTCTGTTGGGGAATGGCTCAGAGGAGGATATCAGGACCGTCTGTGCGGAGGCAGCAAGGGTGGCTGAATGGTGTCAACAGAGATCAGCCAAATCAGGGGCAACATATCAAACAAGGAGCCAGAGGATGTGGGCTGAAATGGCCCAGAACTCATTGGTTATCAACACAGCCTTCATGACACATTTTCTTACCTTGTCAGAACATGATCCAGGCAAGGCAGGATATTGAATCGGCTGATATCCCAGTTACTATGTCGTCCGATGATCGGAGAGAACAGGAAAATAGACTTCTGGACGAGCTGGTGTTGCAGCCAAAGACTTGCAGGGGTGCCACCGACTAGCCAGTTGCTAGGTCGACTCAAGAATCTATTGGAGGCTTGGACTAGAGTCCAATGTGAGTAACTAAGATATATTTGAGTGAAGAAATAGGGCAACAGTACCTAGAGTCCAAGGAAGTGCCACACAAGTGTAAGGCAAAGCTCTGCTAGTGCAGAACGAAGGGAACAACACTAGGTAACAAACCAAGTTGGTACCCTAGGTAAAATGACCTGAGGAATCGATCTACATAGGTTAGAAGTCGAATGGAGCGCTAGGTAGTGCTGTATGAGTAGAAGGCAAGTAAGTAAGTAGTAAAAGGTAAGTTAGGGAATCACCAAAAGCATCCACCCATGCTAAACATCTTACCGTACGCAATTCTCAGCTCATCTGTCCCCGTACCTGATGACACTTAAAGCATGATCCAAGGCTCCTGACCACCCCCTGCTAGCTGCTGTATCACAAAACGATTACGCCTCTCTATCAACTCATCTAAGTAGAAATTATACCTATGAACCGACATGTTTCGTAGAAGCGCTCTGTCCGATATTCTATGAAGTAACCACAGTTACAGAATACATGTTCATCCAAGTTGAGACTCACCTACTTTTCATATTTCTGGACCCACTTCACGATACATGTTTCATTGTCGTCAACCTGATCCTTTGTAATCTCGAACTGTAGAGTGATTTTCATTATCTTTCCGAGCTTGCACATGTGGTTGTAGTATTTATTCTTCTTACAACAATGGTCGAGGAGCTTGGGGGCAAGATAAACGAACCAAAAACACCATGACTCGGCTGTGGAGAGCGAACGATCTGTGGCAATGTTGCTAAGGAAGGACCCGGACGAAAGATCCTGGTATATGTTTGACTGCGGCTGCTGTTTCCTGACCGACCGACTGCCAAATGTGTGGCTCAATTTGATAGTCTTCATTGCTGGTGTCTAAGCCCTTGCACTGCCCAGTCCAAAGATCAACGAGAGTTGGTATAACATTCTCCCACAGCAGATGAAACCACTCCCAAGGCACACAACGAGCGTAGTCGAGCGAGTTGACTCAGCGAATTGAGGGAAGTCCCTTGATTCCGGTTTCCTTCGCAATTCATTCCTTTGCTGATTTTGATCCTGCGGTAGAAATTCTTGACGTGCAACAGATGAAGTCGTGGTGTTTTCGCAAAGGAAGATTTCACGGATCCCATTCAACTCGTTCTTCAATCGTATTACATGCGTTCTTTGGAGGCTGGAGAGAGTATGTTTGCCTGTCGCCGTTTGTCCCTCGAATGTTGCACAAGCGACAGGGATAGATTCCGTCATGACCTTTGATATTTAAGAATTTTTCCATGGCGATGATGTCCCCAAGCTTCAGAATAACGTAAGCATGGAGAACATGCTTTGCGAGATGATATCGAAGGTGGGTACACCACGGGCAAGCTCGGCTAACTCATCATCTAGCGGGGAGAGGAAGGATGCAATACCCTTTGCCTGACGAGGTCCAGGAATGACAGCAACACAGATCAGATTCACGAGGTGGGTCCGATGGGTAGGAGGAAGGTTGTGATTCTGTAATACAATGGGTGTCACACAAGGTCCCTTTCAGCGACGGTGATGTAATAGATAGCTGTCGGTACCCAATGAAAGAAATATTGATGATTTAGCTTCTCGCCATCAACGACAACACGGTGTTGGAGAAGTTGTTGATAGCAAGTCGAATCAAAGACATCATGGATATATATGGGTATGGTCATGGCGGAATTCAGCGTGATATGACATTCGGGTTGCCATGTCTTCACTTTGAAAGAACCCTTGGAGGCGAGGGATCAGGGGAAAATTTGTAAATTGGTGTCGTGGTTAGCCGTCGTGGTTGGCCATCCACTTTGAAGCGAGATTCATTACAGAGGGGACAAGCCTGACAATGTTGGTATCTACCAGTGTACGTGATGCAAGAGTTCGGACAGCAGTCATAAGCTCTGGATTTGATTTGTTATGTTCGAGTGAATTGATGTTGAATTTTAGAATCAAGAGGTGAGCACACTTGGTAACCTTGTAATGCCACCAGGGCTATTGAGTCCATGCCAGCTATGTTGCTGTAGCTGTACTGTAGGTTGAGGTAGGATAGGATGTTGGATAGTAGTGGTACTGAGAAACTCAAAACAATGTGGGCGTGTCAAGTTCAACATGGTCATGTGACCTGCTTGCATGAAATTTTCGAAGTCTAAGCATTAGAGAAACAAGGGACGTCCTTCGGACGTTTTGGGTGCGGAGTTCAGTAACGTAGGTTTCTATTACAGTAACAACGTTTTGTAAACCACGTTCGCACAAGTTTTCTCTTCGTTGGAGGAACTCAATAACGTTAAAGTATCTTCGCGATGTCGCACTCTGGACAACGCGGTGTACAGTTGACCGTGCGCAAACGGATCGATGTGAAGATCGAGAACGGTGTGATCGAGTGTGAGTCCTTGGCAACCGTTGAATGTAGTCGCGTACGCTAAGCGGAGGGGAAACTGCTTGCGAGTCACTGTCCAGTCAGAATTGTTGGGAGTGAACGTGAAGGAGATCCGAGGAATGCAGTGAACTTCGTTGTTTGGGAGCAGCTTGACTTCGACGAAGCGACGGTGGACGTCAGTGACTTGCACACGAGCGTTGTGCACTAAACCTTTCTCGACACATAAGTTACGTTGTAAGGAGCATATGCAATTTTTCTTGAGATCGAGTTGGTGTGGAGGTACGCCCGGATGACGAAGCATCGCGAGGTACTCTGGGGTCTGCTCTGGAGCGTGTAAAGGAACTTGATCAGCTTCTTTAAGCGCGTCGGAGCTGAACAGGTGACCTTTTCGTGAATGAGCGAGGCGCACTTATGTTGTGTATAGATAGACGTACAGAAATCTCCAGGTAAGGTTTCTAACACCCTTTCATTGAAAGCATCAACGAAGATGTTGCGAGGGGATAGAAATGCACGCAGAATGCACTCTTCAGGATATGGGAGAATTTCGGGAGGGAAAAGAAATTGGAGAGCGTCATCGATGTCGGTGGTGGTGTTCAGAAAGGAGAGATCTTGTCGTTTTCCGGAGGTATCTTCGCCTACGCCGTCAATGAAGTTGGTGAAATCAGGATCTTCAATGGTGCGAATAGGTGCGTTTAGTGTCGTGACGCGCATGTCTTTCCAAAGTGAAGAGGTTTTTACGGATGCTGCGAGCGTCGCGGTTTCGCCGCTGCCACTGACGACTGGAGCCACTTGACGGAAGTCGCCACAGCCGATGAATGGCTTTCCGCCAAATGGACGGTCGTAGCAATTCATTAGTTCGCAACACAGTTCGTGTACACACTCGAATGCAGCTTTGTTCGCCATAGGCAACTCATCCCATATAACGGCGATTGCCTGTCGAATGAGATCGGCTCGCGCGGAGCGAGGCGCAATGAACGACTTCAGGTTGGTGTTCTCGTCTGAGATGGGTATTCCGAAGAGAAAATGAGCCGTGCGACCTTTTTCGTACGCGATAGCAGACAATGCACTTGTTTCAACGATGAGTACGATGTAGTAGTCCGCTCGAAGGGCGGCTGCGAGTGCTTTGATTAGAAACGTCTTTCCTCGTCCAGGTCGACCTTCAACGAATGATGTATGATGAGCGGCATAGGCATCATCATGGAGAATGCGGTGCATGAGATCAACGTATGCTTCTCGTTGTTCGTCGCTCAATTGTCGATGCAGTTGGTGAGAGCTGCGCGATAGACGAACATGATGTTCGTGTAAGTATTCGTTCTCCTCTCTCACTTCTCTGCTTCGGTCGATGGGATTTGGGAGACCGAAGTCTGACATTCTACGACCTGCGTGTTCAACGTAGCGAGCGATGTCTGCGAGGCAATACTCGAATCCGAGCTGCTCGTTGTGAGTGCGCGTTACGTGATCGATACTCATAGGATCACGGAACTGGGTCCAGAGTGGTATCGCAGGGTATCCCTCGAGTATGATGAGATAAAAAAGGAAGCGAAGTTGAGGTGGTGTACGATGGTATTCAACAGCCTCTTGCATCGCAAACTGACCTTCGTTTTCATCGTCGAATAGTCCGAGATGAGAGGCTGCTTCGTGGAAAGAGGGAAATACGATCCCATCAATGGTTCGTAGGTCTTGGAACGATGTAGCAGCTCGGTAGAGTAAAAGCGTGCGCAGGTAGAAGACCTCGCCACACTTGGGGGGGATAGCGTCGACGCGAACGACCTTCTCTACCCGAACACGTTGTGAAGCTTTTTTTCGTACGATGCCAGGACACTCTTTTCCAAATGATCGCGTAGAAGAAGTGGTTCTCCGGGATGATATGTGTACAGCAGAAACTGTTCATAGTATTCTTCGTAGCGTAGGTGAGCGAGGTTGTCGGAGCGAAGAAAGTAGCGATCAAGGAGAGATGAAGTTGAGCGTGCGCCGTGAAGTTGACGAAATTGAGGAGTGTTTGTTCCTGGAAGGTGAACAGGTAGACTGTCGACGGATGGCTCCTTGCGAGTAATGTCGAAGCCAAGAATTCTCCACGCGGCCTCAGGAGCAGATAAGTAGCGAGCTTTTTGGTAATCAGCAACTTCGTTAATGGGAGGTGGGACGTGTGCGCCATCTACTTCATCGGCGATGGAGAAGAAGGTGAAGTCGGGACCTTTATATTGATATTTGTAGAGGTAGCTAAATACTTTAGCTGTGAATGCTACCTCAAAATGAAAATGGCAATCTGCGATGTCGAGTAAGATGGGGCAGTGGGGAACAACCCAGGCGTCTTCGTGATCGCGGCGTCTCCAGGAGACGCGACCGTGGTCGTCGATTGTTGTGGTACTTTGTGTAGGGTGAGGGAAGCCGTAGATACAGTGATTGTTGCGGTTACATCGACTACCGGGGTGGGATAGATGATCGGAGTTATGTATCATGTATTTCTCCACTTTCGCGTGTAATGGAGGATTGTTGCGCGGAAGTTCAGCGCTGATCAGCGAGTCGAGAATTTCGAAGGGTGGCTCAGGGTCTACCTTCGGTCGACGTACGTAAGCCACTTGAAAAGAAAGTGGGATATGGACTTACCTTGAAGATGATGTGAGCGTGAGGAAATCCCCGTTTCTGAAATTCGACTACACGGATGAGATACACTTTTTTACCGAATGCGGTGCGGAGAACGGTGAGAACCTTTTCAAGCCTTGATTTGAACATGCGCGCGACGATTATGGGACAGTCGCTTGCGTTTTGACCTGCGCGAAGACGTTGTACAACTTCGGGCCACTGAGGGTTGAACGTCATGGTGCAGAAGAAGGTTGGTTGACCATATTTTCGTCCAAGTGCCATCGCATCTGCCGTTTGCTCGGATGTCCACGCGTGGGAGCCAAGGAAGGAGGAAGGAAGTCGAATGGCAGGCTCAGCGTTCTCTTCTTCTTCTTCGTTGAGATCGCGAAGCTCGTGTGCACGAAAGCGATGTTCCCGTGCTATATACGCTAGACGCTCTTCTTCCGTTCGCGAGTACATGTCAACCAAATACTCGCAAGTCAATCGACCGAAGACAGAGAAGCGTTCGTCGTCATCCGCGAGCAGTCGAGCACGGTACCATTCAATTTGAGATAAATGGGGCACATTGATGATTTGTGTTGTCCCCCAGCCAACATCAGCATGAGGAAAGAAGAGAACATAGTGAAGTGGTTCGTAGTGATGAGAGAGTATATTAACGAATTCAGGTTCGCGATGGTTACGACGTCTGATGAGAATTGATCGTGGATTGATGGTAGTCGAATTAGAGGCATGCATGATGGCTGCGAAATCAGCATTGGAGGTGTAATCCTTGAGCTCGATGAGATGAGGTCGGCGTCGGGGACGAGTGCGAAAGTGCTCCAAATGACCGACGTATGGGCTAACATCACGAAGGTCATCGGTAACAGCTTGAATGAGAGAGGACTGAACACCAAATTGGGCTCCTTTCTGAAGGCGGCTGTTTTCGTCGTATAGAAACCAATGGATGGAATGCTCAGTGTAGTCTGCGTCACGAATAAGATGATATGTGCGACCGGTGATTGCGATCGCAGGTGGTCCGTCACGCGCGCCTGTGGCGAATTGCTGAAAGCCGCCAGTGACTCCGATTCCGGCGAAGGAGAAGAGATTGTTGATTACGCGAGACTGATCATTGAAGTGGCGAGCATATGTGGGATCTCGCAAAAGCGCGCGCATTCGCATTGGAAGAGGATGCAACGGAGGGAGAAGACGTCGACCACTTCCACAACAGAAGGAGTCTGCTTCTGTTGATAGTAAAAGAGCATGACAATGAGGGCAGCGACGATTCCACGTTGCGGCGATGATGGGACGTGGCGGATTTTCACGGATAGTTACCCACCAAGGGCGAGGTAGACGCTGGGCCCGTGCAGGTGGAGAAACACTTCGTTGGGGAAGCTTGTTGATGCAGTTAGGGAAATGAGTAAGTGTGAAAGGAAGAAACGTACAGGTGCGTTTACACGGGCGGAACGACTGTTCTCTCTGCGCTGCCGTTGTCGAAGACGATCAAGTTCAGGCGACGATGGCATTGAAACATATGGTACAAACAGAAGACGGAAAGATACAGTAGAAGTGAAACGGAGATTGTGTTTTTGACCTTAACGATGACCCCTAATTTACGCTCCAACGGAACCGGTTTGCGAGCCGCTAGCTTCGTTCTGCTCACTCTCCGCCTTTACCCGTTTATTGCCTTTGCGTGACCAATCGTAGCGAGCTAACTTTGTGGGTGGCTGCGCGGACTCATTGGTGGTTGTATCCGATGGACCGAGAGCAATGTCTTTGACTTCAATGATGCAGCGACCAGACGTGAATCCGGTCATGTAGCCGTGAACAACGACATGCTTTCCAACGGCGGGCGTCGGAGTTTTAGTGAAGCGAGAATTGTTTGCGGGATAGTAGCATCGAAGACGAATGATTTGCTGAGGGGTGGCGCCATACTGAGAGACATCAATGTCGAACGCACGGTTGTGCTCGACATCAATGTTGATGCGACACACCCTTCCAGCGATGCTGAAAAGAGGTGGTGGCATGCGAGAGTCATCGTTGTTCGCGAGGGGAGGTACGGGAGTGAAGTCCTGCGATGAAGTTAACAAAGTGTGTATAAGGAACAAATGTGTGAAGTAGACGCACATCGGTAGCGAACAGTTGCAACGTAGGGTTTTCGTCGTCGACGTTGCTTCCTGCGGTGACTCGCGAGATGACGCGAGCCACTCCTCCATACATCCCGTCGTCGAACGGAGCTCCTTGACCACCGTAAGTGAAGAAATCGACGGGAAGATCCTCAAGAGGGAGAGGTAGAAAAGCGTCGTGCTTCCAGTAGTTCTTTCCTTGAGCGTAGTTGAACGCTCTGCCGTTGAGAACGCCTATCACCCCGTGAATGTTGCACGCAGTAGCCATTGATGGAGGGGGAAAAAATTGGAGAGACGGATGGGTGACGATCGCCGTCATTTCGCTTTTTAGGGTGAGATGCGTATGTCAGCGATGACGCGAAGGAATGCTCTAGGAGGCAAAGAAACAGGAGACAAAGTGGCGAACAGATAGGAGAGACACGTCAGCGATGACGCGGAGACAGGAGAGAAGAACGACGTCGTGATTGCAATCCACGTCACGTGGGTGGACGCCAGCCGCCGGCTTAGGCAGCCTAAGATGTTTAGATATATTTGTGATTTTCGGAAATGTTGTCAATGTTGAAGTGTTTCGTTGTCCACTTCTGTAAATGGGCGTCTAAAATGCTGACTAAAACGGGCTCGGCAAGAATTTTGACTGTACAACGTAGTAGTCTCCAAGTTTCCGACGACCACCATGTTTCGTCAGTTCGCGCGTCTTCCACTTCGCAGATGCTTGCATTCACAAGCGAGCGCCAGTCCTCGAATCTTTGCTCGACATAACCGCTCTGCTTACGCGCTGGGCGCATCCGTGGCTGTCG
This sequence comes from Chalciporus piperatus, assembly GCA_038093975.1. NCBI lineage: Eukaryota > Fungi > Basidiomycota > Agaricomycetes > Boletales > Boletaceae > Chalciporus > Chalciporus piperatus. The sequence continues at coordinate 25,702 of JBBPTG010000009.1, forward strand.
CAGGCTATCTGGCTTGGTCATTGAGCTCAAACGGTCGGCATCTTTCGTTGGATGCAGAACCCGTTCCTAGTGCGTATGTTTAACCTGTTTCCATTCTCTGATATCGACCTTCCACGCCAATAGCACCCAAAAAGCGGCCTGCGGCACCAAAGCCTGCCTCTTCGCAACCCTCCGATGCGCCGACACCTTCGACGCCCTCTGCATCACAAAACGACGCGCTGCCCGAACTAAACACGACCTCACCAGAGAGTGAAAACCCCTCCGAGTCGACACCGGAAGCACCAGAAACACCAGCAGAAGGCGAGGGAGAGCAAGGAGAGTCTTCCGCCGGTGGAGCTTTCAACCCGGAGACAGGGGAAATCAACTGGGATTGCCCGTGTCTTGGTGGAATGGCGCATGGACCCTGTGGTGAGCAGTTCCGAGAAGCGTTCTCTTGTTTCGTCCACTCCGAGGCCGAGCCGAAGGGGGTGGACTGCGTTGGGAAGTTCAAGGCCATGCAGGATTGTTTCCGGGAACACCCCGATGTGTATGGAGACGGTAAGCGCACCTGCTATCGAGAAGTATTGGTTTGTTTGACTGTTCTTGCAGAAATCATGGATGATGACGATGACGACGAAGAACTACCTACCGGGGCTATAACCACCGATTCCGAAAATCCTGAGGGTCAGACTACCCTCGTGGACACCCTTTCCGCCGAGACGAGTGGACACGAGCCCCCCTCCCCGTCATCCTAGAATTATGGACACCCCATAGACACATAGCATATATCAGATCAAGTATTTGATTTATTACATTCATAATCACTACTCAGCCGCTGGAATACAACAAAGTAAGAGAGCTAAGAAAATCAAGATGTCACAAGGGTGAGTCTACAATTGGGTGAGGAATCAATTCTGGAAGCGTTTCTCGATGACTTGGTCATTCAGCCTGTATCCGTTGGCCGCAAAGAGCTTCGAATGCAAGAATGGTGAGATATCGTAGATGTCGTGCTCCTTTGCCTATGGGTGATGTCGGTCATAGAGACACAGGAAAGAATGTATCTCTTACCCTTTCTTCGAGCTCGGAGACCTTGATCGCGACCAGCTCGGGCTGTTCGTGCCTCTGAAGCTGGTAGAAGCGAGCTTTCTCCTTGACGAGTCCACCCAGAATGAAGGCGAGAAGCTCTTCGTAGTCTCGAGCCTGTGTGAGATACTTTCGGAAGCTCTGAAAACCGATGGTCAACCCTAAGCATCAAGCATGGTACACCGGACTCACTCTTTCGAGACTTTTCTTGATAGTCAGTTTCTGCGCGCTGACGAAACTGCCAACCGCGACCGATATAGCCAAGTCGATGTCGTCAGCACGAACATATTCACGGAGACACATCTTGGCGCTGGCTTCTGCCATCCGAATCATGCTCTCCAAATGACGGATCGTAATGGGGTAAGAGCCCGTGGCTAAAGACTCCCGCCGAAGGTCTGCAAAGAGACGCGATAGTTTTTCTTGGTCCAATTCGTACAGCTGTGGCCGAACTCGTTCTTTAGCGTACATGATGTACTTGCGGAGAAGATCCTGGGGTATAACCTAGAGTCGGAAAGTCACAACCATTCTCCTCGCAAGAACTAACACGGCTTACATCGGCGTCGAGAATGGTACCGACATTCATCTCTTCCTTGTCAGGGGTAAACTTGGGGTGGCTGCGCAGGTGGCTCCCCACCACAAAACGTGCAAGGAGCTCATCTTGCACAGGGTCGACGGTATCCTTCACGACACAGAGGACATCGAATCGCGAGAGAATGGGTTCTGTCAGTTCCACATTCTGCTGGAATGGTATTGTTGGGTTGTAGCGTCCGCGAACAGGGTTAGCTGCGGCGATGACCGCACAGCGAGCTCGGAGCGAGGTCACAATACCAGCCTTTGAGATGGAAATAGATTGTTGCTCCATGGCTTCGTGAATAGACGTTCGATCTGCATCATTCATTTTGTCAAACTCATCGATGAGGCATGTTCCTTTGTCGGCCAAGACAAGGGCGCCGCCCTCGAGCGTCCACTCCTGGGTGATGGGGTCCCTGCGGACGCTGGCCGTCAAACCAACTGCGGAAGCGCCTTGCCCAGTAGCAAAGACTGAGCGATGCGCTGTTTTCTCCACATATTTCAAGAACTGTGATTTGGCTGTACCAGGGTCTCCAAGCAGGAGAACATTGATATCACCTCGGATAGGATGCTTCCGCTTAACGTCCTTTGGGACTCCACCGAAAAGGGAGAGTGCAAGGGCCGTCTTGATATCTTCGTGGCCATATATAGATGGGGCGATGGATTTGACGATCCGCTTGCGGATGCGTTCATCCCGAGCGAGGAGTCGAATTTCCTTTTCATCTTCCTCGGTGAGCCTGAAGGCAGCAAAGAGATCCTCCTTTTTGTTGATGTGATTTGCTTCAATGATGGTGGAGAAAACCGGAAAACCATTCTTGGAGTTGAGAGATGCGTCGAAGTTGTTTCTGTATATTCCAGTCACTTCCTGAATCCGAGAGTAAGCAGGGTTGATCAATTCAGAGCCAATGGCGACCTACAATCTCTTCTCCGGGCTTTGCTTGGTCGATCAGGTCCCAAAGAAGAATAACCTCACGGTGTCTTGGAAGACGGCCTGGTGGAACGGATCCTGGAGATTCTTGTAAGGTCATCTTCTGATAGTTACGGTACACTGTCTATGGTACGAATTGTCAACAACATCATTGATAATAAGCCGCTTAACTCACCTGTTCAGAGTTGACAGGGAATGGGCCCTTGCTCTCGCAATTGGGACAGTAGCTAATCCTGACCTCCTTCGTTGCATCTTGGTAGAATGGGCCGAGAACAGCACCACACTTGCGACAGTCAAATTTCACGTACTTCAATTGAGGGAAGACCCCAGTACGACGAGTTACGACGCCCGAGACTCGAACCAGATTGTTCAAGTTTGAGCGGCGGAGGTCGCGGAGAGATGAGCTGAGTGGAAGATCGGCAATGCGGACATGTACCTCCGAGTGAATTCGTTCGTAGGATGGGTAGTAAACAAGAATTGCATTCAACGCCACTTCATCAAAGATTGTGAGCATTGCGGCGGGGGAGTTGGTGAGGAAGTAAGCAAGAATCGGCTTTGAGAGTGCAAGGTGGAGGTACGACACTTCGAGTGATTCGGCGTTCGCTTGGGACTTGTCAGCGCATAGACAACGATCAAGCATGGATGCATACTTTCTCCGAGATTGCGGATGCGTTGGCCATATACTGAATGTCCATTCTCATCGACATAGGTCATCAAGAATTGGCGGAAATGCTTGACAATCGAACGGCGGACACGGTCATTGGCGATCCATTCGACGATAGATTTTGCCTTGATATCACTAAGTTGTTCCAAAGGTATTTCCTGCGAATGAGATAGTCAGCATTGATGACCATTCGATATCAAGTGTACGAACATCTTCGACTCCGTCCATATCATCCAAATCCCGACGTTCATCATACTGACGACGGGTACGGCGCTTCATGCGGGCCACGCCCAGTCCTCCGTCTAATGCGTCCTCGTCTTCCATGTCATCGCTCTCCAGAAATCGAGGTGCACGACTTCTAACAGCAGCACGACCCCCTCTTCTTCCGGAGCGGTCTAACCGATCTCGTCGGTCCATGTTCACTTCGGCAGCTCTACGGGCGGCGCCGGACATATCCTCGAATTCTCCTTCGTCATCGATATCGCGGTCGGAGTAACGATCAAGGAGCTCGTTAGCGGTATAGTCTCTTTCGTAGATCATGGAGGATGAGCAGGAGAAGTATGTCATCTATGTTGACTCACTCCTCCAAATCGTCTGCAAACAGATCTTCACCCTCGCCGTCTTCGTCATTTTCATCGAGATCTCTCACGGCATCGCGTTCGTCCAAGCTATCGTCAGTGTCGGAAAACGGAGCTAGAGGCGAAGAGGGGGGCAACGAAGAGGATTCGCGCCTTCTTGGTGTGGGTTGGGGAGGGGGGGAACTGCTGGGTATTCCGGGTGACCTTGCACGCTTAACACGTCTGGGGGTCTGGGACTGTGATGTACGTGAGATTTGACTTTGACTTGGACGTGAATCTTACCATGATGGCTGTCGATGAGAACGAACAAGGTAACGCGTCGCGACGCGTCCAATCTCGTCTGAGTTTGAAAGCGCGATAATAATCTTTATTTTATTTCTGCGGGATAACTGAAAATAAATAAAACCCAGTCTATGACGTCCATGACCACGTCGGCGGATTGGCAGACAGTGGTGAAGCAGGAGGAGGACTATCTGCGCAAGGTGCATCCAACCCCGGAGGATATCCCAGGATGTATGACTCTTTTGGACGGATTTCTCCTTTGCCACGGTGCGTGCACATTCATCCGGTCTCTCTTCCAACTCTCTCATTCTCCATGCAGTCCTCGGCAGTCAGGTCAAGTCGCTTTATAGATATGGTCGCATGTCCGAATGTCGCGACAAGATGGAGGACTTCAAGTTCTGCATGAGCCTCAAGTCCGTCGACCCTGATGTCAAAAGAGATGCTTGGCTCCGTCGGCGTGCCGAATGGTGGGCCCACAGACGACTCGGGAAGAGCAGCGAGGATGTTTGGACCGTCAGGAGGTGCGCATTTAACAAATCTCTGTCAGTTGAACTGATCACGCTCCACAACGAGCAGTGAACCTCTGTCAAATTGGCCACCATCTTTTTTGGACAATCCCGCGCAAGGCTCTGGTACAATTGCCTGAATCTGAAGCTTATGGTCTGGACAATACTTAGCACGCCAGAGGGTTTGGCAGGACAATCAATCTCATCATGCACCCACCCTACCTCCTGATTCTGACAGGATATGCGCTTGCTGTCCACCGAAGCTTGGATGGTTTCATAGACCCCATATCATGTCGCTAACGTGTCGGTCACCGGCGAGCGTGTACATATGCGTGACATCATTGGACTCATGAGTGCCAATCCAGCCTAGGCCCATCTGCAAGTTGAAGTGAGGCATAGAGCTCGCGAAAATAGCCTCCTAGCATCAGCGCCCCAGCATGTCAGTGCCTCACTTTTCATTTTTTGCTACGCACCAACCAATCAGAGCTCGCAGAGTCTGAATCGTTAAGCGATATAACATTACATGCTTCAACTTTGCGATGTACTTATGACTGATACAAACCACGCGGCACCTGGTCCCTACAATGCCACTCCGCTTCCCGGACCAGTTCACCAAGCAACCTTGGAAGGGCTTTTTTCTTGTGTATGAGTTCGGCACCATCTTGGTGCGAATACCTCTATGGACGCTTCGTTATACGTTCCCTTTTATGCGACCGTATCCCTCCTGGCCGCTCGGACACACCATTGCGGTTGAGTCAATCAGACGAATCACATACATTTCTTCTGTGTAAGCCCTAGTCTACCATTCGACGGAATGGCTCTAAAAACCACCTCCCTCTCTTTACCACGCAGGAATAGTGGGTTTGCCGAATCACCTTGCTGTTACGCCATCAAACGTTGAGAAAGGTGTCTGGGTCGACGGGGTACCTCACCTTGTGACAGCGGAGCTGGAGATATGGGCGTCTGTGTCAAAAGTCGAGCCGGAACGTATTCCAGGCTATTTCCAACATCATCTTAATCGGTGACTCCGCTGGTGGCAATCTTGCGCTCGCCTCGACTCGGTACCTTGTTCGACACAAGGATGCCAAGACGTCCTTGCCTACACCTTCGGGGCATCTCTTGTTGCACTCTCCATGGTCCGACCTCAGCACTTCGCATGACTGGCTGGGGTCTTCGACTCCATCACGCCGGACGAAGTTTATATTCAAAATATGCCTTCTTGGGACCCTTCGGTCTAGCGTTTGCTTTGTACAATCCTTACATTTCCCCTGCTTCGTTACTCCCTTCTGACGATCAGGCACATTTCAAAGGCTTTCCGCGGACCTTTCTCGCCATAGGCACGGCTGAGAGGCTGTACGATCCAGCTCGAACGTTGAGGAAGAAGATGGCAGCCGATATGGGAGAAGGTAATGGAGAGGGTCAGGTCACGTATGTCGAGGGCAAGGATGCGATACACGATTTCGTCATTTTCAAATGGCATTCTTGTCGTCCTGCTGCGTTGAAAGAAAGCCATCCAAAAATGGCTCGGCGAGCCTAACACATGAAGACTGATTCCATGATATCGTCCCATTCAAATCGTGCATAACATTAGACTAAACAAGATGTACTAAACGGTGGCAAAGACCTCGAAAAAACAAACCGTGTGGCATACAGTGGCGTAAAAAAGTTCCTGGTGATTTTACATGCAACTATGGCAAAGAAAGGCGGGTAAAGATGAAGGTCGGTCTGAGTGCCTTAGGATGAGCCATTGACCGATCCGTGTCCATTCTCCACCTTTTTCTCAACTGCTTCCTCAGCGTTGCGCAATCCTCCAGCTTCCCAGTCACCGAGGTAGAAGTAAACCGCAGGAATGCCAACGAACAGACCACCGATGATGTTTCCGATGTAAGAAGCGATCAGAGATCTAAGATGCAAGAGCTTAGTACCACTGTCCAATCAAAAGAAGGAAGACCACTTGCTTGCTGATGTATTGTGCGGTAGTGAGCTTGGGAGCGCAAGTTAGAAATCGACCAAACGCTCGAGGCTATGAGAATTACTCACGTGGCCGCCGAGCATGATGCCCAATGGCAACGAGAACATGTTGGCGATAACTATGGGAGTGCACAATCAGACAAATTCAAACACCCGGAAAGATTAGTTACCGTGATCAAAACCGCATGAGACGAAGACCTAGGGATAAACCATCAATGTACAGTTCCCTCGCGCGTACAGTGTACTTGTACTAACCCAAATCGGGAACCAAGTTGCAACAATCTTTGAGATAGTGTCCTTAGCCGCCGTAGATTGCTGTTGAAAGGATAAGCAAGAAGCAGCTGGATAAACTGATGGTTACTTACCCAGACTGCTATGCAAACCAGCCAGTTACAACCAATGCCTCGCAGAACGATTTGACCCCACGTGGGGGTGACGGCCTTCGAGCTAAGAAAAAATATGTTAGTTTTCACTGCCACCACTAGAAACCATGCGTGTACACGACGAAGCTTTGTACATAGCCGAGGTATGGTTGGACAGTCATCAAAGCATCGGCTGTGCGGGATAAATTGTTGAGGATATTCGATACTAAAATTGAGAAAAGACAAACATTTTGCCATTAGGGCTGCAAAGAACAAGCTTCCAACCAAGTTGCCGAAGAAAACTGTAATGGAAAATATTTAGTCCCACTCCGCTCAGGAGCGAGGTGCTGCATACCAATGGTCCAGTTGACGGGGAGACTCCACCATGGGATTGCACCCTTGAGGATAGCCATAGGGAAAATCTACCAGACCTCAGTAGCTGTATGCGAAAAATAATATCGGCGGGCTTACCATGAGGTTACTCGTGAGCAGTTCAAGTCCTTGGAGAGTGATCCTAAAAAATGCACGGTAAGTATAATATCTCTTTTCGGGCGTGGTTGATTACATTACGAGTCCAACGGGGAAAACAAATCCAGCCATAACTTTCACGAGGCCAGGGTTGGTGGCCGCGATGCCCCCCGACCCACCAGCAACGACGAGATCAAGCAGGCCACCAAATGACAACATGACACCAGCCAACACCTGGCACAGATAAGTCAATACATGCAAGCTGAATACTCCGAGCGACTTACAGCCTTGAAGAACGTTTTGTCATATCGAGTCTTGTGTTTCGCCACAGCCATCTCGACAAGGGTGACAGCAGTGTCAACTTGCTTGAGTGTCATAGGAACGTCGGCCATTGTTGAGTTGAGAGACAGCTGCGGCGCCTAACTGGTACAACTTTACAAGGGGGATGCCTCCTGGTGCGTCGCTGGGCTGAGGGATCCATCGGAGCCCTATATACGCCACGAATAGTGTGATTACCCCTGGCAGCATGGGGTTTACGAAACTCCATTCGCATGCTTTCGAAATTCGGCCTCAAATTTCTAACCAAAATGAGATTTCGTTCACAGATTAGAATGTCACGTTGCTTCTGCGCGGGTCCAATGGAGGCGTGTACAAACCTGCTGACAGGATCACCTGAAATACATTCCCTGGTCTTGAATGATATTCTTATGACAGCGCTATTCCACTTACCGTTCGAGGGAACAAACCGCGTTTAGTGAGTGCAGTGGCCCTATTTCAAGTTGGAACTGGGGAACATTTTGCTCCCGGAAACGCGGGGAGCAGTGGGGCATGCCCTGGCATGCCACCTCCATAGCGTGGACAAGTCTCTTTGTTATATTTTAAGATTTCCGACGGCAAACAGTCGCATCAAAAAATAATCCCATCAAGCGAGCTGGAAGCCCATGATGACATGCAGGCGTTTTCTGGCGTTTTCCATCAATTCTCGTCGGTCACAACCGACGCTGATAGAAGCTGTGGTAGTCTGAGAAGTCTGAATGGAGGAAGAAATTGAAGTTAACTTAACGCTCGCCACGCCCATGTTTGCATGACGATCGAAGTAATTTTGAAGAAACGAGGTTGATGATCAAACCACATTGTTCATGCTTTTACCTAGCGACACTCGGCGCCCTAAAACGTGGTCACACTGCGCACCGGTTGATCGATGTTCCAGAGCATACGTATACGTTCCTGTTGGAAGCACATACAGTGTGACCTTTGTTTGGGAGCCACACAAAAGCCACATGGACATCGATGACTGTTTGGATCCGCCGCGAGCAATGGTTGGCAGAAGGCTAAAGGGTCGGGACAAAGACAGTCGTTCACTGCCAGCAGGCCACCAATGAACTAAATAAAGTTTGCCGAACATGTACATCCGAGTCTAGTACATGCATTCAACACGTCGTCCGCATTACTGATCAGTCCTAGGGTTCCAATCTAACAACAATACCAATGATGCATGTAAATAGGTATAATCAAAGACCCTTCAACTTCATTTCTCTCTCGCTGTTCTCCAGATTGGTGTGAGAGCTTGGGCTACCGTGTTCGCGGCGACTTCCAAGTAACTGCGCTCCACTTCATCCGCGACCGCCGCCCATAATTTGCGCGCCCGCCATCTATCAGGGTGGAATCGCCGATGACTCTTCTCGACAAAGTCTTTGTAGTCTTGTAGCCGCATGTGAGACTTGACGGTCGCAAAGAAGAATTCTACTGCCGACCAATCAATATCTTCAACAGTCAGACGCGAGGGTGGGTGCAACACAGGCCAGGGTATATCCTGAAAAGTAACCGGCTGTTCTGGTGTGAATTTGGCAGCGTCGAACTCATCGGAGAGCATCCTGTAACGTTCCAGAGCTCTGTGAGTTGTCCATATACCAGACTCCCATCGCTCCTTTTGGCGTCGCTGATGATTTGCACGCTGTCGGAGCTGTTCTTCCTCATGGAACCGCCGCCGGGCCTCGGCTTCCTGCAAGAGCCTTTCTTGCTCGGCTAGGTGCTTTCGTATGAATCGCTGTTCCTCTTCGAGTCTCCGCCGTGCAGCCTCAGCCTTCTGACGCCGCTCCTCTTCTTCGGCGCGTTCACGAGCTTCCCGTTTCTTACGCTGTGCCTCCCAGAGCGGTCGGTCACGCTCAAGCTCCCGAAGCTTGCGAATAGATTCAGCAATTTCGGCCTCTGTGGAGGACTCGGGATTCGACGGTCTTTCGTCCGGGCCAGCCTGTGACTGAGACTTTGCTTCTGGGGTATTGACTTCGGGTTCATTGTCTTCATCACCTCCATCTTCTTCATCGCCATAATCCTCATCGTCCTCTTCATCGCCTTCTTCATCTTCATCTTCATCTTCGTCGACTTCGTGCACTTCTCGCGTTCGTCAGTATATATGGCGTATCGACCAAGCTGTTGACTGACCTGGAGGTACGGAGAAGAAGAGTCTTGGTTCGTAGAGTCTCCTTCGTGCGGCCTCTCGGTTAAGTCGGTCATATTGTCGCAGCCTTTCCGACTTTTTCTTCTCGAATTTGGCGTGAGCTTTGTTAACACCCTCACGGGCAGCCTCCGGAGATAATTTTCGAGGCCGTTTAGAGGAACGGGAACCAAAGATTCGCTCCGCTACATCGTCACCATCAGTGGGTTGGTTATCTGTCAAACACGTGAGAATGGTCCACGACGGCTTGATGGGGTAATCAAACCTTTCCGTTTAGTATTGTCGGCTGCTTGTGAGGGGGGATGTTGTGATGGGAAGGTATCTTCGGTATCAACACGCATAGAGAAGCTATTGTCTGAGGGAGGCGGAGGAGGCGCTTGAAATCGCCTTTCCTGGGCCATCCTGTGCCTCGCCCACCTGTGAAGACGTTCCTTCTTGATCTTTTCGCGACTCGTCCTATCAGGTCTTCGGGCAGACTTTGGCTTTTGCGAGACCGACTCGTCAACCATCATTTCTTCGAGCTCGTCCTCGTCGGCAGTGGTTCCGAGATCCTCTTCTTGGTCGACGTTACGAGAACGAGCTCTCTTTTGTGGAGATGACTCGCCGACCCCTGGAGATGGCCTCTGAGTACGCTTACTCGTAGAAGGATCCGCGGTCTCGGAGGGCTGGTCTGCTAGCTCGACCTTGACGATGGCAGAGTATTTCGGCCAAGGGTAGGCCATGCATCGATATGCAGGATCAAGTTTGTAGATCTCCCATTGTTCCTGGAAGCACTGAACTTTTTCACTAATGGAAAGGCAAAGAAATATCATGAGTACGTCCCGCCACGACAGGAGCGCTCAACTTTCACCCTGCTCACCCGCAGATGTCAACGACGCGTGGCCAAACCCCTTCGTCCTGGGTACCCTCTTCCAACCGCGCGCGTGGCACGAAACGCCAGAAGTTCGTGCCTTTCGGTGTGGTTTCGACGACGATTCGTTTTGGTGGCGTGAGGTTCTCTGAAACATTGAGCTTTTGAATGCTCGGGTCCTCTACGAGCGCGGTTTTAGGATCAAAGGACGCGAAGAATAGCTTTGAATCTGGGAAACGTAGGATCCGAGATGGTTGTGTTGGATCGAGCAGACCGGGTTGTGTACCGCGTAGTGTGCGTAGACTGGGTTGTTGAGAGGTCGAATTGCTAGCCCCGTTGGACGGGGGTGCTGAATGGTTCATCTTGGGTGATGAAAGGGACTTGTTCGGAGTGGCGGCCTGGTAACGTTCACCTTTCTTTAAACATGGACAACAAAAAGGAGTAGTCGTCAAGTGCGTGGGTTCAATGCAACGCTTTGCTGTTGCTTTGCTTTGACCAGCGAGGTCGATTTCAGGTCTATTCTCTTGTTCTATCTGACATCTGGACCAAGCGTGTATCTACTCGACCTCAGTTGAGCCGGCGAGGAGGGGTGGTCTGGGTTTGCATTACTTGACTTCGTTGACTCCGACTGTGACTCGGCCAGGCGGAATTGGCATATATGGACCCCATAGACTGACTCAAAATCAGTCTCGTATGCAAGTTCTCCTCGTCTGTGCTACGTGTTGACCCCCGCAAGCCCATGCATAGTTTCACAGCAGTCCTATCTCATCCTCACCTACGCTATCCAATTCTATGACTACCCTAAGGAACTTTCAGTCGGAAATCGACGACATTCACGCTCGCGAGCTTGCGAAGCAGCGCACCCAGGGGAATCGCGCGATACCCACACAGGAAGGACAACGTCCCCGCGCACCCAGCATATCGACCGCAAGCAGCCCTACGCTATATGAATCAGATACAGGACAACCCGGCCTTGGTCCATCGCAGCAGCCTGAGGAGTACATTCTGGTACGTCGTAGATCGGTTCGCACGTCGTGGCCCCGTATGGATTAAGATCTTGTCAGGGATTACTCGCTGCACAGAATGATGAGCAGGCGCGGAATGCGCTGGCATCCCTCGTGACCCGATACAACGGGGAGTATATCTTTCGGATCGGCCAACGTCCACCAATGGACCCGCTCTTTGCTGGGGAGCGCTTCGATGACGCCCCAGGCTGGGTCGGTGTTAGCCGAACGCAAGAGGAAGTAGGCAAGCTCTTGAATGCACTTATTAAGGCACAGGATGATATCGGAGGGAAGGTGCGTATCTTTCTACAGCGGTGTATGATGTTACACCCGACTCACTCTAAACACCTGAATAGGCATCAGTGCTAGTTCGCATCGAGGGCTCCCATCCACGGGCCACTCTTCTGCTGCGGCTACCCCCGCCCAGTGTGGCCACGACCCCCGAAGTTCGTTGTGCTGTGGTCGGAAACGTCGACTCGGGGAAGTCCACAACGCTAGGTGTTCTCACACGAGGTAGTTTAAGCAACAACGTTTGTGATATTCTCTCTGATCATAACCGTAGGTGCTCTCGACGATGGGAGAGGTAGAGCCCGAGTTACATTATTCAGACACAAACATGAGATAGAGACCGGCCGAACATCTAGCGTTGGCATGGAGGTTTGTGGCGCATCATGACCAGAATTACGCATTCTTACGGTTCTATGCAGATTCTTGGATTCTCGGTGACCGGTGTTCCAGTGTTACCTGGTGCAACAGGCCCCCATGACGTCGAGGGGGCTCGGCGTGACAAGTTGGGCTGGGATGAAATCTCTGCCCGCTCGGCGAAGATAGTCTCGTTTAGTGGTACGTGATCCCAGCTTTCTTCTCGTTCTAATTGTAACATTAATGCAGACTTGGCCGGTCACGAGCGATATCTGAAGACGACACTTTATGGACTGACATCCGGTGCCCCGTCCTGTGTGATATTGATGGTTGGTGCAAACGCGGGGCTTATCGGAATGTCGAAAGAACACCTTGCGATAGCACTGGCTTTGAATGTACCTGTTATTGTTTGCATCACAAAGGTGAGGCAATCTTGCGTGTCACTTGCATAATTCTGACTCCATAAAGATTGACATGACTCCATCTAACATCCTCGCTGAGACGATCAAGCAAGTCACTAAGATCTTGAAAAGCCCTGGGTGCAGGTAGGTTGTTGGTACCTCTTCTCGTCGCTCACATATCACCGAAAACACAGGAAGGTGCCGGTCTTCGTGGACTCCATGGAAGTAGCTGTTGGACTCAGTGAAACGTTTGCACAACGCAAGTCAGTACTGGTGTGAACGATATTTTTTGACTTTACTGATCCTTTCCTTAGACTATGTCCAATCTTCAGAATCTCGAATGTCACTGGTGAAGGTCTCGACCACGTCCGTAATTCATGCCTTCCACGGAAAATTTTGTTGATTCACTTTCTAGCTTCGCACCTTCCTAAACCTATTGCCTGCTTCCGATGGGGATCGCGAGACTTTTGCAGTCGATCAACCTCTAGAGGTGATTCCCACTCCTTCGTCCGTGATGATCTACTGACCCGTCGTAGTATTCGGTCACCGAAGTGTGGTCTGTGCCTTACGTCGGCACGGTGGTCAATGGCATTTTGAACAGCGGTAGAGCCAAGACAGGGGATTCAATCCTATTCGGACCTGACTCCAACGGCCACTTCCAGCAAACTGTTGTTCGGAGCATGCAGAGGAAACGGTGTGTGACTTCATCTCGATGCCTGGTGGTTAAAGGTCTGAACATACGGATCAGAGCGGACGTTGTTACAGCGGAAGCTGGTCAATGTGTAGCACTGGCGCTCAAGCGAGTGAAGCGAGCCGCAGTCAGGAAAGGAATGGTCATCGTGCACAAGTCAGACACTCCACCCAAAGGTATGGATTGACGTCGCTTTCCGCGAGCTTGTCCTGATCTCTTCATAGCTACCCTCCAGTTTGAGGGACAGGTGCTCGTTCTATAGTAAGTCATAGCGTCGTCAGCCTTGACACGGAGTTGACTTGTTGCAGCCACAATACTACGATGCAGCGAAATTACCAAGTATGTGCCATTGTCATTCGTAATCAGGACACCGTCTGACCGTATTACCGCAGGCGATGCTTCACTGCGGAGTGAGTTGAGTTGCCTTGACCACGAGGCAGGTAACTGACATCGATGACTTGCAGGCTGTGCGACAGACTGTCCGCATTGTATCCATGGATCACCCCCAGGGAGTGCTCCGCACAGGTGATCGTGCTACCGTGCAATTCGAGTTCATGTCGCATCCAGAGTACATTAAAGTTGGGATGAAGCTACTATTTAGAGAGGGGAAGACCAAGGTAAGTTGAAAGGTTGAGGTTATGTGCTTCTGTTCACGGTCTACCACAGGGTCTTGGGGTAATCACCAAGTTGTTGTGAAAATGTTATGTCTGCTTTCTGATTGTATATATAGCACCGTTTTGTTATTTATTTTCTGCGGTCTCTGTTCTACTTTGTGTCTACCAGCGAAGCCATCGAGTACTACTCTGTCGTGTACGCTGTAGATTTCGTTGTTGCTCGTTATCTGTATGACGTCACGCTACAAGAGTTGGAATTTGGGCAGAATGGGTTATAAGAGAGACTCCGATGTCAGCGACGTATCAACCTGTTCCAAGCGACGAAAGCAGTCCACCACTGCCCGCTGAACCCCCCGCTCGTTCTTCCCCCCGCAAACTCGTTCTTCTTCTCGTACCACTCTGTATCATAGCCCTCATCGTGTATAAAGCCGGCCAGTATTATTCTTTCCATCATCCCCAGCCTTCGCCACCGGACGATCAAGCACTTGATCAAGTAGCAACCTCCTCGCTGCATTCATCTCTGTCTCTACTCCCAACTACTTCAACCCCGACGCCATCGCCAACTCAGTCCACAGATATGCAAGGAAAGTATAGCGTAGGCTAGTGAGTCTCACCTCCACCCTGGCGGTCTTGTGCTCGTGCTAATACGCCAGATCAGCTTTGTTAACTGGTACGGTACTCCGGCCGTTTGCGATACAACCTCTCATCTTTCATAGGGGCATCTATGGCCGCAAATTCCCGCCATCTCTAATCCCAGTAAACGACTTGACGTATGTCGATGCTGCTCGACCTCCGTGCCGACGTTCTGACCCTTTTCAGACATATCCTTTACGCCTTTGCGAATGTGAGGGCTGACACGGGTGAGGTGCACCTATCCGACGTGTGGGCGGACAAGGACATCCACTACCCGGGCGACTCCTGGAACGACGGTGGAAACAACCTTTACGGAAACTTTAAAGCAATCTACAAACTCAAGCAGCAGAACAGACACCTCAAAGTACTTCTCTCTATCGGCGGTTGGACTTATTCCCCTTCTTTCCACCCCGTCGTTGTCAACCCCCAAGCACGCTACAATTTCGTGCAGTCCGCTGTCAGGCTTTTGGAGGACTATGGCTTGGACGGTCTCGACGTTGATTACGAGTATCCTTCCAACCACGAACAAGCAGCTGGGTATCGTGAACTTTTGAGGGAACTGCGTTATGCCCTGGATCAGCATGCCCTCAGCAAGAGCAACCATCACAGGTTCTTGCTCAGTGTGAGTATTAGCCAGCACCGCGCTGCATTTGACTGACCGCTTCTAGATCGCTGCGCCATGTGGACCAGACAACTATAGGAAACTCGATATTCGTGGGATGGATCCCTACCTCGATTTCTGGAACCTGATGGCATACGACTTTTGTAAGATTCATTTATTTAAGCCTACTCGACCGCCAATAACACACCCACGTTAGCGGGCTCGTGGGACACGGTCGCCAACCACCAAGCTAACATGTATGGACCGCCCATCAACGCTTCAGACGCCGTACAGTGGTACAACTCGAACGGTGTTGCGAGATCGAAGCTTGTTCTCGGAATTCCGCTGTATGGCAGGAGCTTCATGAACACGGGCGGTCCGGGCACTCCCTTCTCTGGTCTTGGTCAGGGAAGTTGGGAACAAGGGGTCTACGACTATCGCGCTCTTCCTCTTGCAGGATCGTACGTGCTCCAGGACGATCAGAGGATTGCGAGCTGGTCGTATGACTATCAGAAGAGGGAGATGATCAGCTTTGACAATGAGCATGTTGGCGCCATGAAAGGTCAGTGGATCCGAGAGCAGGGGTTAGGTGGCAGCATGTTTTGGGAGCTCAGCGGTGACAAGGGAAGTTATAGGGAAGGAATGGAGGGTGGTCCTGGAAAGGATCCCGTTCCTGGACAGAGCTTGGTGAGGATCGTCAAGGACGCGATGGGCCCGCTTGACGGGAGCCCGAACTGGTTGCGGTATGAACGCAGCCAGTTTGATAACCTTCGAAACGGCGCTATTTAGTGCCTCAAGATAACGCGGAGATATCACAGTCTTGCAGCATTGGACACTTTCAGAATCAGTGTAGGATCACTGGCAGTATTACAGTATGTTTGAACTTTGCATAGTCATTTTTATTATTGGACCAAGCTCCACTCGGATTACCCAATCAATGTCAGAAAATTATCTTTCGGCGGGCTGCATTTTATCATCTTGTTTCCTTACTCATCAGAGACGCTGGGATCATAGCTGGCAGCTTAGAAGGTCGCTCTAGGTGACGAATCGCCGTCGATCACATACCTAATAACGAACGGGATACCACGACAACCACACGTTTCAAAATTTCAAGCTCTGCCTCACGGCCTCACAAGTTGCTTGAACGACTAGACTGTACAACCTCTATAGATTTCACTCATAGATCGGAAACACCATAGCATCAAACTAATACCTACGATATCGATCTCTCCGTCGACTCTTCTACAATGTCTCCTGCTCTTACAAACGAAAATACTGGTGTCGACTTTGCATCAATCCTCGAATCACTGCGTTCTGCACCAACCGCACCAGGTCAGTCTATCCGCTCCACAACGAGAGAAAAAACGAGGCAGCTCACATTGCACAGATGCCAAAGCCGCAGCCGATAAACTTGCCCTCGCTGTCTCCAAGGCCGGGATAGAGACACTGGTGTCCGTCACTCGTCCTGTTTGTCAATCGAGCTCAATTAGACTGATACCGTTAATTAGCGATCAAAATATAATTTCTACTTTGCATGCGTTCGGTCTCAATAAGAAATCAGGCTTTGAACGCGAGTCGGCTGCCATTGGGTTCCGGTCGTTGCCTGCTGTTCTTGGGGCTCCGAGCGCTCCGATTTGGCTTCCTAGTCTTCCCATCCTGTTCGATCTCTATGGGGACAAGGGAGAGGTGGTGCGAAGTGCGGCTGCTGCTGCGACCAAGGCGATGTTGGATCTTTTTCCTCCGGAGGCGACGAGAGCTGTTTTTGGAACGTTGGAGGATATTCTGGAAAAAGGAAAGTGGCAGACAAAAGTGGGTGCGCTAGACGCACTCAAGAACTTCGTGTCCATTGCGAAAGAATCAGTGGCCGATGAACTGGGACATATACTCCCGAAAGTCGAGCTTGCTATGCACGACACTAAAAAAGAGGTGAGTACAGCGCCCTACATGCTGTTGGTAGATGAGAGTGCGATGAGACGATCTAACGATTCGCTAGGTTGCTAGCTCGGCCATCAAATGCGCTACGTCGCTCTGCAACACACTTGCAAACCCGGATCTGACACCTCACGTACCTGCTCTCGTCAAGTGCATGTCTAACCCAGATACGGTCCCAGCATGCATCAAGGCGCTTTCCTCGGCGACCTTTGTCGCTGAGGTTACTGCACCTGCTCTCGCTGTTCTGGTACCGTTGCTTATGAGGGCGCTTAACGATCGGAGCATGGAAGTTCAGCGACGCACAGTTGTGGTCATCGATAACCTCGTGAAGCTGGTCAGAAACCCCCAAGTCGCTGCACGATACCTCAGTCCGCTCGTGGATGGAGTCAAGAAAATCGCGGAAGGCGCTGCTTTTCCTGAGGTCGGTCATCGTATTGATGAGGTATACCTTGCGCGGCTTCTAATCATTCAGTTTAGGTCCGCGCTTTCGGAGAGACCGCTTTGAATACGTTGTTAAAATCTGGAGCTTCATCAAGTGGGACTCCGCCCACTCGTGACGCCGATGCGGAGACCACCGAGATGTTCAAGGTCTTGCTCACGTTATTGCCTGATGAGCTCGCGGTGCGATCTGCAGAAGAGCCCAACCAACCCTCGGCAGCAAGTCACCCCTTGTTGACGCAATCTCTTCAATTCCAAGCATCCATGATAATCGATTTAGCTTACCAAAAACGCTTCCTTGAAAAATCACAATGGAACCGCTGCGTTGGAGTCTATATGAAGCCGTGGCTAGGAGTGGATGAAGCAGCCAAATTTGCGGAGAGGGTCCGCTCTCACTTGTACGCCATCGAACAGGTGAGTTCGTTGTCGCTTGTGATCCGACGGAATTGACCGTTGTAAAAGGCGAAACATGGGTCGGTAACAGGTGGTTCCAACGAAGAGGGCGAGCTCCTGTGCGATACGTTATTTTCGCTCGCGTATGGTGCTCTCTTGCTTCTCTCTCACACCACTCTTCGTCTGTTCCGTGGACGTCGATATGGTATCCTTGGTACGAATGGGTCTGGGAAGTCGACTCTCATGCGACAGCTTCGTGATGGGAAGGTGGAGAACTTCCCACCACAAGATCAACTCCGGTGTGTTATGGTAGAACACTCTCTACAAGGCGAAGATACCTCCCTCTCCGTTTTGGACTTTGTTGCGTCGGGTAGGTTGTTCGCCGTGTCCACCGTTCAATTCATTCAAATGCCTCGCTCAGACAACGCGCTCAAGGGTGTGCCAAGGCCGAAGATCAGGGACCAGCTTCTCGAGGTTGGCTTCGATGATGCCAGACAGGCCGAGCTTGTCGGTGGACTTTCAGGGGGTTGGAAGATGAAATTGGAGTTGGCACGTGCGATGTTGTACAATGCTGACTTGCTCCTTCTCGACGAGGTCCGTATTTACTTAATTAATAATTTCCTCCAGTTTTGACGGGTATCACCGCAACTAGCCCACGAACCATGTATGTCGTTCGTCTTCTATCTTGCGATTCTCCCCCGCTTAATTTTCCTCGATCTATAGCTCGATCGTGCTTCTGTTCAATGGTTAGAACAATGGCTGATTGCGAAGAAGAATGTCACATGTCTCATAATCAGTCACGACTCTGGGTGGGCCTCGAACGCATGGTGTCCTGTTGACTACGAGGAACTGACTGGCGCCCCTAGATTCCTCGATAACGTCACGACGGACATCATTCACTATGAAACCAAGAAGGTCCATTTCCCCTCTTTGATTCACCGCCGGTGACCTAACGTAGTTGTCTTAGCTCGTCTACTATCCGGGTAACCTTTCGGCGTTTGTGGAGAAGCATCCCGAGGCCAAGTCATACTACACACTTGAGGCTACCTCCGTCAAATTCGCGTTCCCTCCTCCCGGTTCCTTGATGGGGGTTAGAAGCAGCACGCGCGCGATCCTCAAGATGTCAACTTGTACATTCACTTACCCTGGACGGTCGATTCCAAGTCTCTCTAACGTTAGTTGCGCGTTATCGCTCTCAAGGTATAATTTCATTTCCGCCACTGTTCTCTTATTCAAACTCGAATGAACTTCCTTTCCTTTTTCAGCCGAGTAGGCATCATCGGACCTAATGGTGCTGGAAAGTCAACTTTGATCAAGTTATTGACTGTACGCGATCGTGCTCGCGCTTGGCTCTTGTCATCTGATCGATCCCCTGTCTCTTCAGGGAGAAACAGTACCTCAAGAAGGCACTGTTTACAAGCACCCAGCGCTGCGTGTGGGTTACGTATCGCAGCACGCAACTCATCACATCGGTCAGTGCTTCTGATCTCCATTAATCCATGAAGTAATTGCTCCAATTATATGTTACAGAGCGCCATTTGGAGAAAACACCTATTGGTTATATTCAATGGCGTTTCCAGGACGGTTACGATCGTACGTGGTTACAATCAGTTGGATGGTCGAAACAGTGTGTGACTATGCCGTCTTACTTTCAGGCGAAGTTTTGGAGAAAGCCACACGTCTTCTGACGCCCGAGGAACAAGCAATTCTTGATCAAGAATGGGTTGGCAGAGATGGCTCTAAGCGAAAGCTCGAGGTTTGATTGAATTGATGTTGATATGGTGATTGACCCACTGATTGAGTCTTTTAGCTCATAATGGGACGTCAAAAGCTCAAAAAGACGCTCCAGTATGAAATTAAATGGCGTGGTTTAGATCACAAGTGGAATACCTGGGTTCCACGAGACCAACTCCTAGAGAAAGGGTATGGTAAACTCGTACAGCAATTCGATGATCTGGAGTCTTCCCGAGAGGGCGCCGGCGCGCGAGAAACTCGCGCAGACCTTGTTAGGAAACATCTAGAAGACATTGGGCTCGATGGAGATATCGCTCAATACAACGAGATATCGGGACTTTCGGGAGGTGAGGATTGTAATCTGTCAAGCTTCAAGCGCATGACTCAACTCGGCTGATTGTCCGGTCGACGTAAAGGTCAAAAGATCAAGCTGGTGATTGCCGCCTGTCTCTGGAACAATCCTCAGGTGAGTGTTGGTGTTTCTGATGAGACACTTCTGAGAGCATTTGATTAGATTTGCGTCTTGGACGAACCCAGCAACTTCTTGGATCGGGAGGCCTTAGGAGGGCTTGCGGTCGCAATCAAGAACTGGACCGGCGCGGTTGTAAGCGTTTTTCCCACTGTCCACTCCAAGTCCCGATCGAGGCTTGACTGACGTGATATTCCTACCCAGGTGATCATATCCCACAACCACGAGTTTGTCTCTTCTCTCTGTGCGTAATATTCGGATAGCCCTTCTTTTCATTCCATACTCATTCCAGTAACTCAGGCCCAGAGATATGGCAGATTGAGGCAGGGCAAATGACACACAAGGGGAAATCCGCCGTGATTGAAGACACATTGGGTGACGCAAAGTCGCCGAAAGGAAGTGGATTCAATACACCTGTTCGCTCGCGAGTAACGTCTCCTGTCGTGTCAAACACTGCGACCCCCGTTGCGAGCGGTGGAGAAGAGGGTACCACGGCTAACGCCGCCCCGGTCAAGAAGAAGAAGAAGCTGACTCGCAACCAGGTGAAAGCACAAGAGGAGCGAAGGAGGCTGAGGAAGTTGGCCTGGCTTACCCACGGAGGACCTAAGCCGGACAGTGATAGCGATGCAGATCCTTAAATATCTTTCTACAGCTTTCTGCTCGAAATCTAATTGGTGTCGGTATGCCGGTGGTGTCCGGGGTCCCTTGTTATCCGCGACGATCCAAGATTGCCTTTTTCTATTCAAACTTAAACTTGAATTTGCATCCGCTTGTCAAGTCGTGTTCAAGTTGAGGCTTTGGTAAAAGACAGGTAGGATTCAAGGAAAAGCGTTCCCTGGGACCGCTAAAGGGGCGGTGGCACTGGCGCGCAGCGCCGCAACCTGACCCTGCCGGGGGGCCAAGAGAGAACCTGAGTCTTCTTGCGCGCTCCGTGTCTTCTTTGGGATGCTCAAGAAAGAGGCAGCGTAGATGGGGGATTACGCGCCCTTCAAGCCGTGACAAACGGATACCCGGGTGTAGCCCGCAGCCATCTTCATTCTTCAAGCCGCAGTACCTTGTCTCCAAGGACATAGACGCGGTAAGCCCAAGCTTCTAATCTCACTGAGTCACTGTTTACTAGTACATAGTACGAGCGTATCAATTCTGTCATGATCGCCACCAATTCATTTCACCTCGCCACATTACGGCACGTTTGCATGAGTAGTAGCCACGATTACTCCATCTCGGTCCTCAGTCGATGCCAGGTGAGCGGATTTGCTTGTTGACTCACCATTTAGGCACCTGCCATTTGACCTTTTTTATTTCTTACTTTTAGGAAAATGTGAAATGAACGCAAACCTTGACTCAGGCTAGATCATCGTCGGCCTCGATGAAATTCAAGGATAGGGCTCTCCCATAGTAGCCATGTCAACAGGAGTAATTATCGCGATCGGGACTTGTCGAAGACGTGATATCGTCGATGCTGAGCTCCACGCAAACTCCAGACAGGTCAGAGTCTCATGCGCAGCCCATCAGAACGCGCGCGCGCGCATTTCCCCATCCACACGCCCGGCGGTCATTTCTGTCAATTTTTTTTAACCTGTATCCAGGTCGCTCTTATCTGTCAGGGCGACAGGAGGATTGGGCAGCGACACGATGCTCTCTGATGTTCTTCGTTTGCGTGTATCTCACTGAAACCTCGTGTATCTTATCGATCGCATTGATCTATCTCCGCATCAGAAAGGTCTTCGAGATCTAAGTTTACACCTTTCCAGACTTGGACGTCCCTCCCTGTACTGACACCCTAAATGTACGTCTGCCTTACGCACGCACCCTGCCAAACCGCGGAGCTCCGGTTACTCGTATGGCGGCGCGAATACGTACCCATTGCATCACATCTAGTCGCACGGAAATCCAGAGACGTCATAAGTACATACAGCACTAAGGTCACATTTGGAGGGCTAGTCGGTACAAAAAATGAGGCAAAACAGATTGCGAGGATGATGGGTTAATGTAAAGAAAAATATTAAGGGCTCATTGGAGCACGTGTAAGTTAGAGAGATGATAATGAATGATCGTTGTCCTGAATATTGAGTTGCAGGGATCCCAAAGAGTGACATGAATTGTATATAGAAGTCTAGGACGAGATGAAATCAGGATCCCGAGGTCGAACGATCGAGATCAATAACGACCAGATGACGGCCATTTGCGGGAATCATCTTCACGATGGGATGGAGCTGAGGCCCGTGCATCAGGTCCCACTGCTGGGCGAGAATCCGAACGCTGGACGTAAGGATGGGCAGGGATGGTAGTGGGGCTCATACTGCCGCCGTACGATGAGTGTGTGACGTCTTCTGATTGAGAGGACATCGAGAAGGGTTGATGAGAAACACTTGTTGCAGCGTTAGCTGCTTGGCGACTTGTCTGCCGCATAGACTGTCTTTTGTTCTGGAACCTGTTTTGAGGGTGAGCCTCATCCACGAGGGATTGTCAGGAGCATACCAGATCTGAACGCTTCGCGCAGACATATCAAGCTTCCTCGCCAACTCAGCTCGTTCCTCGGTCGATGGGAATGCTGTACGACCATATGTCTCATTCAAGACCTTGAGTTGGGCCGCGTCAGCTCTCTTGCGCTTCTTCTTGATGACGGGTTCTTCGGTGACCAGCACAGAAGTAGGCTCTTGTGTGAGCACACTGTTCGTCACTTGACCTCTAGCGTAGGGTGAAGGTCCGTGCGTCTCAACGTGTGCCGGGACACCGCGCTCAGGTGGATAAACTCCTCCCATGGCTAATTGGTGAGAGTGATGCATGGAAGGGTGTTGGCCCGTGTGATTGCGTGGGTCAGGGACAGGAGGGTATGAGTAAGACGTGTGGTGCTGGAATTGCGCGTATTCGGCAGGATAGGTTGCGGTAGGCGAGCGAATGTCAGCGTAGTTGGAGATATGTGGTCCCACCGAACCGTAACTAGCGCCTTGCCAACGGTCATCTCTAACCGCAGCAGCAGGAACGCTGAGTGGAGGAAGCTTACGAGACCCTTGGGGATCAGCGGGCATTGCAGTTGAAGCCCGCGATGGATATGTCGGATATGCTGCTTGTTGGTATCTTGAGTCGTAGTGCTCATAATAGGTGGAAGAATGTTGTGGTGCAGCCGTCGTGGTTTCTTGAGAGCATTGAGCAAGCGAATCGATGAAATAAAATGGAGAACGCACGAGTTGAAGTGGGCCACTGATTGTAACCCGACGCGATGTGGTCGGCTTTTGGTGGCGATGAGCGAGGCTGCGAATATGCACTAGAATAGTCTCCGGGCCCTGTGCGGAGAGCCATGAAGTTGAGCATATTGGATGAACACTATGTAGAAAAACAGACCTGGAGAACGTGAGGTTGGAAATGCTGAAGAAAGAGGAGGGAGCACAGTTCGCCCACCCTGTCCCGTCTGAAAGAAACCACTACTTTGCGAATCCCCTCCAGGAGGGCTTCTGCGCGTTTTCCCAACAGCTCCGTACATACGATCGTCCCTCGGGCTCGTCATAGTAAGTTAAGCAGATAGGCAAAAGAGGAAGGAAAGAATATTATGGTTCAATGAAAGAAGAAATTTCGGGTTTATAAGTATGAAGAGGCACGCGCTGACCGACGAGGAGGAAGAGAGGCTTGCGGCAGTAGAGGCTATGAGTCGGACAAATAATCAGGGCCGTTCGATGAACGAGGAGAACATGAAGACCGGGAAATTGATTGACACGAGGTGTGGTAGACAGCAGGGTAAGGGTGAGGGTGGGGGCACGAGTGCGATCAGGTGTGATGAGTGCGGAGCGAGCACCGTGCAATAAATGGGTCGGCGGTGTGGGCGTTCGGATGATGTTGATGGATCACAACAGGACCCAAACGAGATCCTGGAAGATGTTATTGTTTTTGGACGAACCAAGTATGTAACGAGACAATCTTCGCGGCTCTGGTCATTTTCATTCAAGAATCCAAAGTGGGAACGGGACTGACAGGGAAGCGGGTGTGGATGGAATCTTGGATGGAATGCTGTGTTGATTCAACAACACACGCGGAAATTGCATTGTCCTTTCTGCAAGGGCGTCAGATCCAGATGGGCCTCGTGGCGACCTAAGTGACACACAGCAGTCAGTGAAAAAGCGATTACCAGAACCCAATGCGTGTCCCCGTCACGATTCACGATCTTCCCACCGATGCCTAGGTCCGAAAAACGCAGTCATGCCCAGAAGCAGATGTAGTATCTTGGACAGAGTTTTCTATGACTTCTGGCTGCCGTATTGATGAATGATCCATAATGAGATCAAATGGACAAATCAGGGACAATTCCAGAATGAGAGACTCGAAGAAAAAAAAAGCCTCCGCCCAACCGAATTGTGAACCGTGAAGAGTACAGCCTACAGACGCCGGTCGTGAATGATCGAGGACTCTGTTCGCTTCAGAATGTAGACCCCCAACAACCGACGACAGCAATGAACCAAGCCTAATCCAAGCTCAGAAATATGAATTGAAACTTGATCACATTTGTTCCCGACGTGCAAAAATATGATGTTGATCTCAGATTGCCTGGCCCGAGTGAGAGATCCAATGCGCCGTAAACATCAACAACGAGAAGACCTCGACGACGATACAATGGACGTCGCTGAATTCGAAGAGAACAGTGTGGATCAACCCCACTGACAGGCGATCTAATTGTTTTTTTTCTTGTCCATGGGTCCCGTGTGACAGTCCCGATATAGTGGCCAGGCCTCGCTCAGCTTGGTATCGTCATCCACTCCAGGGTGAGCACAACCTGGAATTCAAGCTCCCACTGCCTCCACCGCTGGCAGCCATGGCCACACGCTCTTCACGTCCCTTGCCACCTCCGCCAGTGCCTCAGAGTAATTACTGCAACGATTATCCATTAACTAATGATCTGTTTCCACTCAGTGGTTCCCACTTTTCCCCATATCCGTTCCCTGCCTATGGCCCATCACACGATGTCGACGAGGACCCAACACCCATGTTACCCGCAGGAACTTTTCTGCACAAGGGTTTCTACGATCTTCTAGCAATGATACCAACCCCATCTCCCTCCCGACTGTTCCAGTGGGGATCTGATCAGCCCTCGCCCTCCCACCCAAATGTGATAGCCGGCTCTAGGTATGAACCCGTCGGCCCTAAGACTAAAACACCCACGAGTCCAGTTCTCGGCCCCACTTCTCCGTTGAAGAAGAACAGGAGAATCAGCAAGGACATGGTATCTAAGCCTACAGGTTTTGCGTGGGTCTTCAGAAAATATCGTTGCTTCAATGATAGTTGATAGTTACGCTCGTTCAGGCACTTAGTACATGCTTCTGATGCAGAGCAAGCTGAGGCACTTCTCACTCGATGGGGCCCGGATGGTATGGGAAAGCTGGGAGGTTAGCTTCTTTCTAGTCTGACTTCTGCTCTTCTTGAGCGTTACAACTTCAGATCCGCGATGGGCCAAGCCAATCAAATCCCGCGTGAGACAGACCAACCGGGTCAAAGCTATCAACGAAGTTGTGAACGCCTTAAAGCCCTCGGTGTCCAGCTTGCCTGATGGACAATCACCGCCGCTGCGGGTGGTAAACGGAATGAGTACTCTCACATCGTCGACCATTACTACAGCCGCACAGGAGAACGTTCGCGTCTCTTCTATAGTCGACGGCCTCCCGGGACACCCTGGGAACTCTGCATTGCGTTGGGGCGGCGGTCTCATGGCACACCCCGAGGTAGGCGAACACGAGGATGAGGTGGCCGTACAATCCAGCGTCTTGTTGCCATCTTTGGCTCAATCGCAGAGAAAGCCGATCACACCATCGTTGGCTACCTTGGAGAAAGCTGTGTCTGCCCGGATCTACTTCGAGAATCTCTACTTCCCTCTTCTTCGGCAACCTCCATCTCGAGAACAGAGAAAGGTCGCCATGGAGAGAGACATGATCGCCATGAATCTGAGCGAGGAACAGAAAGAGGAACTGCGCTCTCGCTGGCGGCAGAATGAAACTGACTATCTACGCGAGTGTCGCAAGAAAGTAGATGTTACTGCCTTCATCAAGCTGAAAACTATCGGTCATGGTAAGGACTCCATGAATTTGATATCAAATTTTGAATTCATCTTAACCCCACAGGTGCCTTCGGCGTCGTTTCGCTTGTTAGAGAACGGGACACCGGTCATCTGTTCGCGATGAAACAGGTATTTATGTCTGTTTTTATTTCATATCTGCTAAATGTATTTACCTCCCGTTTCATTAAAGTTACGCAAAGCGGACATGTTACGCAAAGGGCAGGAAGGTCACGTCCGCGCCGAGCGCGATATCCTCAAATCCGCATCACTAGTTTCCTCTCCAGGTGCAGCGGAGTGGATTGTGAAGCTGCACTACAGTTTCCAGGACCGTGACAACCTGTATCTGGTCAGTAGTTCTATCACCACTTAGTTGCGTACTCTGCCGGAAGTGGAAGAAGTTACTGATTCATTTTGATTTCATTGAAATATATTTAGGTACTCGAGTACATGGGAGGTGGAGATCTCCTCAATCTTCTGATTGAAAGAGACGTTTTTGAGGAGGATTTTACCCGATTTTATGTTGCTGAGGTTCGTTGCTCCCCCTTTACATGCCGTTCAAAATGGAGCGCGTTATTTCCAGATGGTCCTCGCCATCGAGTCATGTCACAAACATGGCTTTATTCATCGTGATATTAAACCTGATGTGAGCCCTTTCAATTCTTGGAAATTAAGGCCCCCGGTTTGATAACATGGGTATCTTGGTCGTTCTGATAGAACTTTTTGTTTGATCCGGAGGGACACATCCGACTTAGTGACTTTGGTCTTGCGTCAGTACCGATGAATCTACGGGGAACTGGGTCCCTCCTGGTTTTCGCACTAACCTGTCGCTGTCCACAGCACCGATCTCCACTGGGCACATGACACATCCTGTAACCCGCACTTAATATTTTCCTGACAGGCGTGCAACTGACGCGCATGGCATAGATTATGAACAACAGCGGAAACAACTTTTGCGCAAGCACGGAATTGACCTTGACGACGGAAACAGCCTAATGGACGGAACTAAAACAAGACGCATGGACAAGAAAGATATCGAGCTGATCATGGGAGACGGTAACGGCCAAGGTGGAATCTTTACCTGGCGCGAAAAGAATCGTAGGAAGGTACGATGGCTTCCCTAGTCTGCTCCATTTCCGCCGTGCCATCTACCCTCACGCTCTCGTCACCCTTGCAGCTAGCGTATTCCGTGTGAGTACCTTTTTTCTTGGTACATGATTGCGCGTTTATATTGACGGCTTCCATTCCAACCCGAAGATGCGGAACTAATTCGTATAGTAGGTCCTTTTGCCTTTATCCTTTAATGACTCCTCCATTTCTTATCGTCTTATCGTCAGTGTCACCCGAGGTTATCAGAGGAAACGGCTACTCGTTTTCATGTGACTGGTGGAGTTTGGCTGTGATCATGTTCGAATGCTTGTACGGGTAAGCATCCGGTCGTTTGCGGCTCCGTCCAGGTCGCTAATCGTATGTTTGACAATAGATACCCTCCATTCGTCAGCAAGTCCGTACGTCCCACACACTTGGCTTCGGTGAGCACAGGATCGGAAACTGGCTCACTTCTGTCGTCTTTTCCAGCGGCATGTAACCCGTCAGAAAATTCTCAACTGGAGGCAGTCGCTCAAGTTCCCTTCCCGTCCTCATGTTTCGCGTGAGGGAATCAGTTTGATGAAGCAACTGCTCTGTGAACCAGAAGACCGCCTTGGTAGCCAGGAGTCAGCATCAGTTTTCCGGCCTGATTCCCTTGCAGTTCAAGCGCGCCGCAGCGGCTTCATTATACCGCCTTCTCGCAGCAGTGATGGTGCCGAAATTATCAAGGCGTGTCATCTCCACCCACACCGCTTCGTCGACCCACTGACGGGGTAAACAGGCCCACCCGTGGTTCAAAGGCATTGACTGGGAGAATATTCACCGCTATCCCGCTCCTTATCGCCCTGAATTGACGAATCCTGAAGACACAAGACATTTCGATTCGGACATCCCCCCAGAGGTATGCATTAATTCATTTGTCCGTCTCACGCACCCTTATCAACACGTTGCTTCCTTGTAGCCTCTAGCCCCTGCCAATGGTGCGCCCGCAGATGCCACCAAAGATCCCCTCTTACGGGATGAGGTTCACGGGGAAGAAATCCTCAACGTTCGTAAAGCCCTTGCGTTTGCGGGCTTTACGCACAAGAGCCCTCGCTCGATCAGCTACGTTCGTGCTGATCGTGCCTTTGGTGTAGAAGATGGAGGTAATGAAGGAAAACGAGAAAGAGGCCGCTCGCGATTTCGCAGCGTCCGCGCCTCGGGCACAGGCCGTGCTATCTCTCTGTAGGCAGCGTGCAGCGTGTGCAAGGGACCCCAAATCGAGTGGGGATCATGACGCACCCATGTTTGATGACGCCGTTTGCGCTATGTGGCGTATGCGAACCACCTTCCTTGCAGCAACGTTGAGGATATGACACCATGATCTGTGTACAATATAGTTGCTACCGAGCGTGTGCGATGTCTGTGTCGTTGTAAGTTTTTTTCTTCTTCTAATCCCCCTTATGTACTATGTTGTAGCACCACCACGCGTTAGTCTGGACTCTGTCACTCGCAATCATAGATTGATGATATGACTGACGTCGGAGGCCACTCGTGCGCGTGATCCCTCCTCTTACGTCTTTGCGTCATAGCTGTCGACAGGGCCTCTCAGTGAACTCAAATCCCTGTCTCAGTCTGGCCGGGGCGTGCTCATCGCCACTGCGTGCTTGAAGCATGATATCGGGATACCGTAAATTTACGTGACCGGCTCTCTTTCTTATAGCTAGTCGTCAGCTCTGACGCCTGCCTCGCGGCCTGAACTCAACCCTGGCAGGAAATGAAGATGCTATGTTGCTGCGTGGTGCAGCGGTGAATGATCTATTTCTGAAGTTGACCGTTGACGGGGGCTACTACATGCTCTCAAACGCTCAGCGCTAAGCATGCGACAAGACAAGACTGAGCCTCCGTTTGCCGATTATATGACAATGTATTCTTTATATGACGATACGAGAGTAATGTATCGCAATACTAGATCCTCTATGTATGTAACTAGAAGAGATATAAGATAGTTATACTGTGTACGAATAAATAAGGCTAGGGTGTGGAATGAACCTAAATGTGAATAGATACTAATGCAGGTGAATACTACAATTTCGGCGATTTCAATAAATAATGCCAATGGCGAACCGAAGCGACGAAGGGATGCGGGGTACGGGATACAGTGTCCATTGAGGAAGCGAGGAATGTTGCGTGCAAAGACGGCGGTCGAGTTTACATCATTGAGGGTCAACAGAGTCGAATTGAGGTGGAGTGTCAATGTTATGGTGAATGCAGGAGTGTCGTTAAAGATCGAACGCAGAAGAGCGCCAGCGCGTTTACTGCTTATCGCTGTGTTCGTCACTGGAACTCTCTTGGTGGCGATTAAGAGTCTCGGTGTGCACCCGTGCGTGCCTGCGCATGTTACTGAGAACACTGAAGCTGCGGCCACAGCCCTCGAAAGTGCAGACGAACGCTAAAACGACAGGGGTGAGTCAACTCTGAGAGAATGGAGCGGATTTGAGTTTCTCACGTTTTTCTCCGGTATGACTATTCAAATGGATCTAGAAACCGTGCATATCAGTAAATGAGACGAGTTTTGGACGACGGAAATTTATACACCTTGAGACTGCTGGGTCGAGTGAATCCCTTGCCGCAGTAGTCACATTCGTACTTCAAGGTTGAAGGCGGAGACGACGGTGGTTGACGAGCTACCTCCGATGCAAGAGGACCAGCCACTGATCCTCTCTGCTGATCGGTGTTGTAACTTTCGGAGTGTGACCCAGTTGCACTATAATATGAATCCCGTGACGAGATACCCGCAGAGGTGTAGGAACGGCTGTAGGACTGTGTGCCCGAAACTGGATGTGCATGAGACCCTGATGAGTGATCGTGAGATGCGGCCGGATGATCCGCTTGGGAAGTGGAACGAGCGTGGTATTGCGGGTGTGGGTAAGCATGATATTTACTCGTTGATGATGATAAATTATCTGGGGGAAAGGGATGGGGGGTAGCACGAGTATCGTGGCGTTGGTGAGGAGGGATGGGACCATAGCTAGTCGATGATGATGGTGAACGCTGAGAAGGACATTACTCATTTACACCCACACGTGTGGGTTTGATCTACCTGAACACCCGGTCCATACAGCTGAGTGTCTTCATGACTCTCAGCTCGCGGGGATGACCGGTAATGACTCGCGTCGGCACGAGGGCCGTGGACGATCCAGGGAGGGGTTGGATTCAGTGGAGGTCTGGGCGAACGAGATAATTCATCTGTGGGGAACGTCAGATAGCACTCCACACGTAAAGAGAACCCTGGCTTACCTCGGAATAAATCACGGACAGAAGGCAGCGTCGGCCTGACTTGCTCTCGATGCATATTACGGTCAGACATTGAGATAGATAAATGGAAAGAAAGTCTTGGGAAGAGTGTAAATGGTGGAACAGGGACTTGCTAAGTCTTGCTTATATATGGGGGAGACCAAAGTTGCATGCTGATCATGCCGGCTAAATTCTAGGTAGCAGTGGCAAGTCGTTATGACGGTGTGCTACGGGTAACAGCAAGTGGGAGATTTCATGGACACCGTTGCCAAGATGTCCCCGTTCTAACAGCAACCGCTCTTGATCGTCGCCGGGCCTTCCTTGCTGTGCAGGAATCGACGCTGATCCCTCCACTCCGCCGATCGAGAATAGTCGCAAAACGGGCCTAGCAAAACATACATGAATGCAGAGGATACAATCGCATGGGGAAATGGAATTTTCCTACCAAAGTGCGTGAGGAGCGCACACAAGCAAAACATGCACGTAGGCGTACAGTAAGTACGTCTTACATATGGCGGGGTAAATTGCCCGAACGGATCAGACGGAAGTAATAAATCGGGGCAAATGTTCCGAACCAGTCCAACTCTGCAGGCTACCAACGTTGTGAATCGCCAAGTATTACGACTCGCCATAAGTACTCAGGTATGTACTCGACAAACTTTCGACTATCGTTATTTCGCCATTCGTGGAAAGCGTCATGACCGCAAGGACAATTCTGGGCCGTGATGGGGTATTAATTAAATGACGGCTCTCATGATTGACGGGCTGGCATGAGCAAGAGGTATTATACTTCACAACGTCACTTAGCAGCCAACTGCTGTGCTTCCTCCGGAGTGGCAGCTTTCAACGTCAGTGCATGGAGCCCTTGAGCGAGTTCGTCTGACAAAGCTGAGTGGATCATTCGATGTCGTTGCAATGTAGTCTGATGAGAGTCAATGAATTCCAATGGAGCAGACAAGGGCTGTGTGCAGACCTTTCCCTTGAAAGCATCTGAGATAACTTGCACTGCAAAATCTGCATGCTTGTGAGCGGTGGTGATTCACAGAACAAATTGAATGAGAGACTAACGTGTTTCTCCATTACCTCCACCTTGAGCCCTCATGGCAGCATGATGGCGGTGGAGGTGGGATTCGTTTGTGATGGTGAGTCGTGAAGGTTGAAGCAGCGCTGTTAGCTATAACACAACTTGGACGCCGTTCTTGGTTCGTTGATCAGAAAGACCTCCTCACCTTCTCCTGTATGGCTGTTTGAACTGGACCATAAGTTCCGGATCCACTTGTGGTCATGGTGCGATGAAATTGCGCAAGCAAATGATGATGCACCGAATGTGTTAGGCTAAACATCCAACTGCCGAGTCACCTGAACCGGCCGTTCATCAATACGCAGTTTGCGAGCTGGTATGTACTGGCATGGGGCCATACCTGACACAAAGCGTTGTGAGAGCACTGGTACTGGCAGATCCTGTGCGACGACGAGTGGGACTGCGACTCGTTCAACCTTATTGGTCCCGCGAGGATTTGTCAGCGATCGGCTCGTTGGCCGAAATATATTGTTAGCAATGTACATCACAGTGTACATCCAGTGCACTAGGTTGATTGACAGTGTGACCGTCAAGTACCCGGCCGTCCGCACCCCTCGAGGGGATGATCATATCATCGCTCGCCCAAAAATACCAACCAGCACCATGAATGACCATAGCCGAAGTGAGATGGCATCGAACATGTAAGTTGTAATGTCCCTCTAGATCTCAGGCCTCGGGCTCATATATATTTCCTGCCACAGTGCTCAGTTCCAAATCCAATCCAATTTGATAGATGAATTTATGGCCAAACCACCCCGTTAGAGCGAAGGCACAGTATGGCAGAGTCCGCTCCTACTCGAATACTGTCAGACCGAAACATGGCGATTCCCTTAAGGACAGGCTGGGGAACATGCACATCATGATGAAAGACTTGCTATTTCGTGGGTCTTCCTGATGGCTGATGGCCAAGCTTATTCCTTCCCCAGCTGCCCAAATGCCGCTCCTACCACGTGAACAAACTCAGCAGAATGCACTGGCATGGATCTAATAAACTACGACACGTAGTCGCTACATAAGATGCACCATTTTGCGTTGAATTATATGTTATTTCGATGATCATCCTCGATCACTAGAGCACGTCGGTAATGTGACAAAACCACATGTCACGTGCATCGCGTTCCATTGCAGCGTGACGCGTCTTTCACTCCTCGTTCTCGAAAGCCTTGCAGCTGGAGTCATCACCGCTGGATCGTCAGGATGGCAGCCTCGAAGCTTGAGCGAGAAATGACCCAAAACCAGCGCGGACTTGTCGACACTTGTTTTGAGGAGGGTCAGTATGAAGCTGGCATAGCCCTCCTCGAGCAACTGCGATCTCCATCGTTCATGCCCCCTCTGTGAGTCTCGCGTAGTTTCTTCGGCATGTTATTTGACATGACCATCACATAGCGACCATATCCGCCAACTCCTCTACATAGCACTCTACCCCCCACCGCCGGCTACAGGTGACCAAATCAATCAACAGGAACATCTTCCTCCCTCCCCTGTGAAGGGATCACCCTCGAAACAGAAGCAAGCCTTGCCCAGAGCATCATCGCTATCCCCTTCAGTAGCTGCATCGGAAGCTGCCCACCGTCTCCTATTTTCGTTTATTTCCACGAATTCACCGGGGTCTTTAATCAGAGCACTGCCCAGGTACCCTTTGGATGATGCTGTTGGCAATGATTTGCTCCCAGAGGGAACAAATGTTGGTTCCGACGAGGACTCAGTCATTGCTCGAGAGTCGCTATGCATTAAGGACTGTAAAAATTGCTGGGCAATCCTCAGAGGTGGTTTCATACAACGGAAAAAGCTCCTCGATCAGGACGGCAAGAGGAAGCGTGGAAGAAATGCTTATGACATCGAAGACCTCGATCTTGGTCCAAGTCGTGCGACAGAGCCCGATGTAGTTGCTGAACACGCCTGGCCGACCCTCGACTGGATCCTGTCTTTGTTCGAGAAAGACGAGTTGCTTCATGCTCAGAAATCAGGAGGTAAGACTTCGCCGCCCATCCAATTCAGAATTGACCGGGTCCAGTGAAATTTTCTCCACTTCTCTTCTCTCAGATTCCTCCTCCGAGCGGAGGCGTTGGTCCAAGATGGGAGGCAGACGCTTCCCTAGACATTATCTTCTACTGCATCGCGCAAGAAGATGGCCACCGACGGCATATGTCCATTCGTCTATTGACACTCGTATGTCTTCGCAGCAGCTCGAATGTGATTAGTACACATACTCAGGCTCGTTCAGCTCATCAACCTAAGTCAATCAGGGTCTTTCGACGGCTCATTGTTCGCGGCAACCTTGATGACCCGTCTATACTCCTCCACTTCTCAAGCAGCACAATACCTAATGGAAAGTCTCTCAAAAACGGTTCCCGTCCTCACCTTCAAAATCACTGTATGCCAGAAGTTCTTGTCCACAGCACCTTCTGCAACTGGAGGTACCAAGCCCAGGCCGAAACCGCTCCCAAGACGTGCATCGCGGCGCGACGCAGGAGCTAACCCGTTTATCTCAGAAGCCCTTGCGGAATCCGGTGTCGCTGCGCCAAAGCCCATGCTCGCAACAGGCTTGGAGGTTTTCCAGTTGCTCTCCAACGCAGTCAAACCCCAGAAATCGGCTTCTGCACCGCCCGTCCTTACAATCAAGTATGCCCTTTTCCAGTCGTACGCCCACCTTCAGGGACTACTGCCTCCTGATCAGAGAGACGGTGACTGGAAGGAAGCAATAAGAAATGGGGGACTGAAACATGTCATTGACACTGCATTCCCCAGTGACAGTACCTACCATGCGGCTCTCACGATCCTCTGCAGCTTTTGGCTTTCGGAGACTTAAGATGTAGCCTGGCTAGAGTGCAAATTTGTTGATATTGTGTTGCAGAATTTTGGGAGGAAGCTTCATCGCTTCGTTGGAGTCGACCGATGAAAACCATCATGTATGAGATCAATGTACATCGATAAGTTAGACGAATGATAGATATGCGGGAATATCGACTCTAATCTAACTGTCTGATTCGTCTTCGCTGTGCTCCTCTGCCCCTAGCTCGACATCGACGAGATCCCCATCATCGGCTCCTGTGGCGTCCTTACCTTTGCTCTGTTGATTTCGATACATCTGAGCGAGAAACTGTGCGGTGCTAGCGTTTTCTGGGTGTTTGTCTTCCCTGACACGAATGAAACGTGGAAATCGCAAACTCAGACCTCTCGTGGAGGAAACCTCACCCAGCGCGGCCAGCGAGACAGGACTGAGCGTCACGCTTCACCCCCACGAACCACCGTCGTCAGTAGCTAAAGATGCAATCTGTGTTACGTGCTTACTCCGCGCCCCGGATTTCCCAGACTTCGTGAGGTCTAAAGAAAACGTCGGGTTGGAAGCCTAGGTTCGGGGGCCGAGAAACTTATGGTCAAATGATCGACGACAGCGCCCACAAGAATAGCACTCACTCCCGGTGCCGCAGTCCCACAGTGGTTGAGATGAGCAGTTCTCTGAACCTTCTGCATACCTCGAGGTGATTTCCTACTTGCGGAGTAAGTTCGTATCAACCGGGTATATTATACGAAACGATACCTTGTAAAATGCATCCGAAAAACCTGTGCGACTTGTCATTCCGAATCCAAGCTAGTACCCGTGATACGTTGAACCTTACCAGACATGCATTTGCAAACCGCGACTAGTCGTTCCTTTGTGGAGTCCCAAACCGCGAGCAGTATAGGGCTCCACCACCTCGCTTTGCGTCCATTTCCATGCCACGCTCCGACCGGGACCAGGTCGAGGGAATCTCCAAGTCCCTCGACGTAATCTTTCTTGAGCTTTAGCCACGCGGAAGTTCGCTTATCTAAATGGTTGGCATACAATCAGATAATTTGAGCATTTGAGGGTTGATGTCCAACACAGCAAACATATACATACCGGGCTCATATGTCGCTGGCAGGGGCCTCTTTCTGTTCTTGGTTTTGTCATGCGTCGTATTCTTGTCCTGACATTCCCCATGATCCAGGAGCTGTCAAGATAAGTAAGTGAAGTGCGTTCAAGTGAGAGTACGTTCAAATGTTCACCTTGATCATGAGGCCCTCACAACGGCTTTCCACGGCTTTCTGCCAAAATTCCTCGATACATTCTTTGCCTTGTTCACTTTCGCAGCTGTTTACGTGGTCGAATCGAGCGGTTCCCGGTTCCTCCGGTATTAGGGCCGGAAATCGGGCCCTCAGGAGTGCCCGCCTTTCGCGGAATGGTCGTTCCAATAGAATCTGTAAGAAAATACCAATAATCAGGTCGGCGGTTGCAAAATTGCGACACAAATCTCACCTCGCCATCAAGATACATCAAGTCAAAAGCAAACACGCACACCGGAACCTTGATATCTCTGATTTCTACATCCTTCTTTGCTCGATTGGAGAGTTCCTGGAAGGATCTGAGTTCACCGTGAGTTGCATCTATAGCAACAATCTCAGAGTCGATCATAAAAGACCGGAGGTTGGGTGCATTTGCAAACATGCACCTGACCAGCGAAACCACATCAGGGTACTGAGAACAAAGCAGCAGATTAGTCAAGCTCGATGAGTCCAATGTTAGATACAACTTACTTTCTCGGTCATATTCTCTAGATGCCGAGAGAAAATATGGATAGATAGACAACCATTGACTCCTGAGGCATGAA
Organism: Chalciporus piperatus; assembly: GCA_038093975.1. Taxonomy (NCBI): domain Eukaryota; kingdom Fungi; phylum Basidiomycota; class Agaricomycetes; order Boletales; family Boletaceae; genus Chalciporus; species Chalciporus piperatus. The sequence continues at coordinate 62,064 of JBBPTG010000009.1, forward strand.
TCTGTGCACGTTGTCCATCATACTTGAACTCCGCTGTGAATGGCATTTCATTCAACCGATCGTAGATCTCATCAAGTGAACGCGCTGGCGAGCCCAGTGTGGGATGAAGAGGGATTCCTGAACCCCAGTTACCATATGAGCTAGTTTCAGGAGCTCTGGAACACTCACCGACGGCTAGCGGAACTCGCTCAGAAAGTCCATCTAGTCCCCCGGCAAAAACCCCTGTGATGATGTCGTCATAGTTGGGATGTTGGACATACACTTGTTTCACAAGTGCCTCCGCGTTCGCGAACTTCGGCAGAACCTCACTGCGCTGAGCATCAACAATTTTCTTTTGCTCATCCGATGGTTGTGGGTTGACAGTTGTGATAAACTGCGACGTTGCATGATATCGTGAGTCTGGAGGGATGGGTATCCTCGGGTCTGAGGGCGGAGACAAGACAAGAGCCCTGGCCAGCGCTGTCAGGATAGACGTCCGGACGGCGCCAACACGGAGATTCAGTGACAGCATACGTATCAGATATCTCGCCTCTTCCCCTTTGGCGGCAACCAATAACTGCTCGACAATAGATTGTTTTTGCCTCGCCGCTCCTTGGCCTTTGATGTGGGCGATTTTCAACATTGATTTGTACACAGCCTCGATAAGCAAAGGAGGGTGGGGCACAAGAGTACGAATGTTAGATTTAGCCTCAAAGGCGACATCGCCTGGATCACCCGAGGCATTGTACAATCTCCGGAGAGCAGCGGGCGTCAGACCTGACACGTGCTGGATCGCTTTTGAGATGACGGAAGCGCCAATTCCCAGTTCGAGAGGGGAATAGGGAGGGGAGAGGGTGTTGGATAGGAGGTACAGGGCGGGTATGATGGAATTGGGATTGTATAGCACGAGAGACCTGAGAGTGTTGGTGAGTGCATTGAGGATGGCGATACGCGAGCGGGTTTCCGATAGGGAGACCAATGCGTGTACGAGGAAAGAGAAGGGGGCAGGAGCGCCCCTTTGCCAAGGACAATTTTCAATAGGATACGCAAGTGGATCAACGGCAACTGGGCTATAGTGGGCAGTTCGATCCTGCTCGCTTGCGCCCAGAATGAAACCGTCCTGAGGCTTCAAGTTGGGCAAGTCGATGTCATGCAGGGGCCCTGCTAATTGAGATGACGTAGCACTACGGGCCGCGAATTCCGGGCAGGGAGCACGGGGAGCAGGAGAAGGGGCAAACAGCTCACGAGATGATGATCGTGCTGGTGATTTCGACTCCAATAATGGTCCTCCTTCCCCCACGTCGAAGCCGTCCTCTGAATCAAGACAGATAGGATTTCCCTGCGTCCCATGACCATTGTGCCATAATTCAGGGCCATCCACGGAAAAGACGTGTTCAGAAACGACGCTCGAAGACCCACCCCTGCGACGTTGCCCTGACTCGGACGCTGCAGCGATCGCAGTTTCTTTACCTTTGACGGAGCTGCCCGCGCGGAAATAAGAGTTGAGACTGGCCTGGTTGGGTGCAAGTTTGGACTTTTTCTTACTCGAGGACGATTGCGTGGACGAGGCCCGTTTCGACATGGAAGTGAGACAGAGCAGTTAACGCGGTCTCGGTTGAGTCCAGCCATCAGACATACGTCATTGTGTCGATCAGCCGAAGTCCTGCCTGCTCCTTTTTCGGACACTCATCCCCAGGCGAGACTGTTTACTTCACCGTGTACACCATTCTTCGCAAGCGACACGGGGTGTAATCATTGTACACCTACGGGGATAATTAATAACGCGATCTTTCTGGAACATGCGAGATACAAATTCGTCTATTCAATATCTTGACAAGGCGATTGGTCACGGTATGAGCTCGATGTGCCTCCACCTTCAAGTAACTTACCGACACACTCCACTCTGTCTAGGTTCAGTTCATTACTACATATTAGTATCAGTCCTGCAATGGAGGGACGCCCGAGCTTTGATATCAAGTCTCGTACATATTTGAATCAATCGAAATCTGGGATGTAGTTCCACGGTGGGTCACATGATGATACACTCTCCGCCACGAGGTCTGCGTCACGACGGATGGAACTCGTATGGAACGGGCAATGTTTTCCGCAACCCTATCACTCGCTCCGGCGCTGCCGCTCAAGGAATGCATGTATTTTTGGTCTCGTATCGCACGAATTGCCAATCGAAAGGCGCGAATATCGAAGGCCACGAAGGACGCCTCATATCAGCTCAAATCGTCGCCGTATCGTGCCTGTCACCAAGATCCGCCATGGCTGAGCAGGGGATAGGCCTTCAATCGGCATTACGCATCGTCCTGACTCGTCATGCTAGGTCAAACGGCTGCTGACGCGGTCCGAATTTGAAGGAGATGGGAAAACTCGCAGGTTCGATCAGACCGGGGAGGCTATGCAAAATAACCATAGTGAGTGGCAGCACATCACTCACTACAACCAAATTTGCTAGACATAAGGAGCAAGATGAAGCTGCTGTGAAACCGGTCTCAATTGTCAAACTGTTGAGGTCAGGAGGGCTCGCTCTGGACGAGCACCGCCACGATGCTGATTCAGTTTCTCAGAATGTCTGGCCACCATACATGGATTGACCAATTGATGAGTCGATGAAAGCATCCTGGAAAAAAAACAGACAGATCTGAGTGAGTAATACCTTTACTCTACCTTACTTTGGTTAGACGAGCCAGATGTAGGAAGGATGTCAGGGTCGTCTGATCCATCTACTAAACGCCCGAGATCAGGTCCGCTATCAGGCACGTTGAGAGTAACAGTCCGATCGGGCAACCTCAGACGAGATCTCTTACAACCAGTTACGACCAGTTATGTCTGCTTGTGCCGTGTTCACCCTGTTGCGGCGCCGGCAAATTCTTGTTCAATGCACTGATTATGAAGCTCCAGCGGTTCCGAAAATGCATATGAACCCAAAGCCTCGAGCGGCTTGCGACACCTTTGCCTTTGCCGCTCCCACTTGGCCCTCAGTTCGCTATGACCGACCGACGATACGTTTTTCCTAATGCCAGTGGTCAGTGGGCAACAAGCACTCAGCAATCAGAACCCCCTCGTTACTCCCCACCATCGGGTCCGTACCAAGCTGTGCCCAACGCCTACCCAGCAATGGGGAGCACTGCCCATAATATGGCGTCAATGCACCCATCGGTCCAATATGGGGCGAACGACCATACCTCGGGCTATCCGTCATCAGTCCCCAGCCATGGTCAATACGTATCATCGTCACAGCCCGCATTCCACAGTCCACGGCCACATTATCCTCCTAGTGGCCACCCTGCTCAGGTCTCAAATGCAGTACCTCACTACACCGTTCCATCACATCAATATCCATCGCACCATCTCCCCCAGCAACCTAGTGTCCACCAGACGTCCCCATATTACGGGCGAGGTGACACACAATATTCGCAATCGCAATATCCGGCATCGCCCTCGCGGCCATTCGCATGTGACCTCTGTGCTTTGTCTTTCAACAGACAGCATGATTTGAAACGTCACAGAGAGACGCATTCAGGGGAGAAACCGTTTTTGTGTAATGGGGGATGCGGAAAAACTTTCACCCGAAAGGATGCACTGAAGAGGCACCAGGTACAACTGCCCCACCTCACGTGAATACGTCGCTCACCACCTCGTAGCTGGTTAAGCACTGCGGGCACGAAGAGGAGGTATCTTGACAACGAAACATCGTAAGTGGCTTAATATGCAGGTCAGTTCTCAGCAACAAGCCGCAGCTGTGTGACTGATGGTCGGCCGCCTGGCCTAGATTATTCGTTAGTAACATATATTAATTTGGTCCTGATCGCTGAGGACTCTCGGTGATGGACAGGACGTGTACTATGTTCCCCCTTCCAAACTCACTGTAATTTATGAGCATACGTATTTTTCGAGAGTCGAGGTCTGTTACATACGGAAGGCAGATGTTTTGCAGTTGGTCATGTAATATAGTTTCATTGAGAGTACACAACTATCGTTCACTAACAGACTCTTCACCGGCAGGCTCTTCCCTGACAGGCTCTTCCCTGACAGGCTCTTCCCTGGCAGACTCTTTCATGGCAGCCTCTTTCCTGGCAGGTTGTTTCCTGGCAGGTTGTTTCCTGGCAGGGTGATCTATGACTTTCTCCAAGATCCATGCGTCTCGAGGGGTAATCTTTTTGTAGTAGTCTTTATGAACGTCACCCTCTGTGAAGCCGTGGCCCACGTAGAACTTCTTTGCTTTATCATTCGAAACCTGTACGTGGAGGTATATGCGGTCGATTGTGGTATGGGAAGCCGCAGCTTTGACGATACGCTCAAGGGCTTGGGAGCCCAGCTTCCGTGATCGGTAGGGCTTTGATAGGCATGTATCAGCTCGTGCGATGGAATAGAGATCGTAAGAGACTTACGGCGAGGATGCCCAAAGTCGTCAGATACAACGCCTTCTCCTCGAGTTTACAGCAGATGTTGCCGACCGGGACATCGTTGTAGTACACTGGTGTGCCTTGCAAGGTGAGAAAAACAGCAATCGTAGAAACCACTAATCAAATGTACGGACCGAGCTGGCAAAAGGCTTCAATCTCGGGTTGCAAGATGTCCTGATAGTACTTGTCGCTATATTTGACAGGAAATAGAACGGAGTTGAGCTTGCGAACTGTCCCAATGTTCTGATGGGTCAAGGACGCGAACGACACGCGCTCGGATGAAACAGCAGACTCTGAGTTCGCCATGGGCCACCAGCGCGCGCTACTACGAACAGGATGGTGAGTACAGTGCACAATGTGGCCAAGTGTTGATCTGTATCCGTGGGAATGTTCCGTATTGGTATGTCTCCAACTGCCAAGGGGGGAAATTGAAACCTCACGAAATGTGAACAACCGAGTGACATCCATTACAGCTGTTTGCGAAACTAATGGCACTCGCGACTTTTTTTTTTTGAGTGCCCAAAAAGGAAACCTTGTGCTACGGTGTCCTTCGCGTTGAGTTGCCCCCAGCTTAGATCTCGACAAGTACCACCATGGCTACCTATGAGCAGCTCTCGACCGAGAAGGATACGGGGGGGCTCGGTTACCGCTCAAAACCAAGTTCCGGATCCTCCCGGGACCCAGTAGACAATGGTTGCGCCGCCGGCTAGGACAGCAACTCAGAAGCTCTCGGATATCACAGGACAACAGAACGGAAAGGTATGTTACCTTTGAATGTTCGTATATTCACATTCTCGAACCTCGAGAAGCGTAAAGTCATACCAATTGCCATGGACTCCGAGTCGGACATGGAGATTGAGCTATTCGAAGGAAATACCCAGGCTAAATGATGCCACCGGCCGATCATTGAGATACATAGAACTGTGTACTCACGACTGCCTCCGCCATGAAATTATAAACCTCCTCTACTTAGGAGCCAGGAATGGTGCAGGCAGCCAAGTGGCCGTTGGGCATCGATGTAGCACAGCGGGTCGCGATCACCATGGACAAGGACATCCACGATATGGGCTCGCTGGCCGCAGGGAGCGCGCCCATAACGCTGGGTATATGAACACTGATTTTTGCTCGTTTCATCAATACGACAAATTCAGAAGCATCACCAACAAATGAAGTTTGAAGCATGAGCTTGAATTCTTCATGCAGTATTTCGTTACGCCCCGCCACCACCTTTCGCAGGACTTTTCGAGTCAGTCCTGCCTTGAAGGTTGTGACAGAGTGTGGACGGCGTGATTGTGATTTGATGTTCGACTCCATGTACTCCTTCGTCGAGGAAAATATAAGAGTTGTTATTGTAGAGTCCTTCGAGCGCCATCAGGGTAGCTCTTGTGAGCAGTCGGGTACGTTCGATAACGGGGGAATGTGGTCGTGATACAGCTCCGCGCTCTTCGAACAGAGTCTGACGCCAGCGGTTACCGGTACTAGAGGCTACGTCTCAACACCCGCGGAACTGCACAGATGTCTTCCAAACACTGCCTGTGGTTCCAGGTGTCCAGGGCACATCCTTCGAGATCATTGCTGATTTTCCTGTTGCCCATCGTCAGTGCGAAGCTGAATATATGCTGCCATAGCGCCGTCTGCCGTTCGGAGGGCCTCACAGAATTTCCTTTTTCGGGCACCAACAAAAAAAAACCGCGAGTGCCATTACTTTCGCAAACCGCTGTAACATCGCAAACCGAACATCGCCTGAGAAGACATACACATAACTTTGTGCTCATGAACAGAATCTTGCTCATCAGGTATCTTATTGTTGACAGGTTCCAAATGTCAGGTGGGGTGGGGCTCTCAGGAGAACGCCTGCATTGTACCGCATTAGATTGCTATCCTCCTCTTGGTGCTGTCAAACCCTGATAGCCCCACGTAAGTCCACCATACAATCCTTTTTCGTTGAATTCTATGATAACCAACTCTCCGAAACCTTGTTGAGCGTTGGGGCCATATTTATCTCGTCGTCATGGGGTACTGCTGAAAGTCAGCATCCATTCTAGTGTTGTTCGGAGCTCTTGCACTGGCATAAATGATTGCAGGGGATGCAATTAGCTAGCGCCCGCAGATGTGTGGAGCGAAACACGTTGAATGTCGGAGGTATCACGCCTGTCACGAGAGCTTGGGGAAAAGGGATTGCTGTTGCATTATGATCACGAGTGTCTTATCTCTGCACCATCCAATGCTTTCTCCGACTTGGTGGGTGTGTGCGAAACGTCTTGTGTGGTCAATTCACTCACCTCCCTGCATGTGACAGTCGGGCCTAGTCAGGACTCTTAACGACCTGCCGGAAAACAGTAATACTTCTCCAATAGGCAAGCCATTTGTTTTGTGTTCCTGGTTGATATCAATGTCATGCTCCGGCGCACCTCACCTAGATTCGTTCTGGTATGATCTCTCAATCGCGGGGCGTCGGTTTCCGCCCTTATCCAGGACAAGTGAACTAACCAATCCGTTTGTCTAGGCCGCTATTTCATTTCATAACGTTCAGGCGCTCTGCTAGTGCTTCATCCGCTTCGTGGCACACTCTCGGACACCACAGCCTCGTAACGTTCATTTTTGTCCGTAAGGTCCAACGTCAATCGGAAGATGAACTTGGTGTACAGCCCTGTGGCGATAGATCCAGATAGCACCTGGGTAAGATTGGTTCCATGTCAAGGGGAGACTAATGCTTGGCCTTTTGGGCGTCGGAATCACTTTACGGTGGTTTTCAAGTTGTTCCAGGCCCAAGTCCATATTGGAAACAGGATCCGGCACGTCGAACTGGAATAGGAATCGTCCCGCTTGTGCCAGGATCGCATTTCCGTCTTGGTCGGGGTGTGTAAAGCTTTGCTCATCGAATCAGCAGGGCACCTATCACGGTCGTTCGAAAGATTGCGGATCGAATTATCCCCCTGTGGTACTTTTTTCTGTGGATCTAACCGCGAAAGTGTTGAATCGGATCAACAATGCGCTAGACTCCTAACTCAACATCACAAGGTCCGGGATAGCTTGGAAGCCGACTTCTAGATCATTCAGGTCCTATCCAAAGTAACAGCATGTAACGGTATTCGTAAATGGTAACTATAAGAGTGCGTGCTCCAACAATGCGACGAAGAATTTGACAACAAAGCAGGGGTCAGTAGTAGTACATTTTGAGTGAGTTCAGATCAGGTTCAGATACATATACACCTCGGATGAAGTTACACAAACAATGATTTCACCGCGATTTCGTCGGGGAAGATGGGGCACGGGGACGGCGTTTGCGAGGAGAACGCTGGAGCTGGTCGATATACACGTCGTCGTAGCTGCGAAATACACACTGTCCATTTTCATGATCCGTTAGGGTGGCCCATACGCAGTGCCACAATTGGCCTTGACCAAATTTAAATGCAACGCCGATGTGATTTTGATCCCAGCGCTGCTCTCTCTCCTTTGACTCGAAAGCTTTGTCGGTCAAGCTGATGAGAGCGCAGTCTTGTATCATGAGGTCAACGTCGAGCTGACCGTCTGCGGCGTCTAGGAGCGACCCTAGAGTGGGATCCATTTCGAGTTCTTTTGGAAGGCCACTGTGTTTGGATCACTATAGATACATGGGCGCATCAAACCTTGGCGACTCACCGATGTATTGGTGAGTAACCGTCAACGAGAATCTGGTATGTGGTATGGTCGGCGAAGTGGAGTTGCATGCTTGGGTGTTTCGATGAGCGGTTTATTCTGGTGAGGACCTTTCCAACCAGGACAGAAGGATCTACACCAATGCTGTCTAGGCGTAATGGGACTGGACGACGTCTCAGCTTTGTTGGGGATGAAGGTGTGGTCGGGCGTGGGGTAGAGCTGAGGTCACTGGCAGAACTTGATGTAGTGGAAGTAGGCATCGTGCAAGGTTTGGTTTGGTGGACTGAAGTTATATGGGCCGGGTGGATCGAGTGGACAGGAGGCTTGTGGACCTGACCTGGGTGGAATACGCTGCGCCAATCGCACGACAAAAAGGAACAAAAAGTCTGACAGTGACGAGATTCGAACTCGCGCGGGAAACCCATCACGGATTGAAGGATGAACCTAAACGTGACGCCGTAACCACTTGGCTACACTGCCGATGGAAAGAAACAATAGAAGGACCCACCAGACGAGGGTATGGCCACGTATAGTAGGTCTAAACCGAAACCGACGCGTTCATTCGATCCTTGAGGGTCGTGAGTGAAGTCGACGACGACGACGACGACGACGACGATGCAGCAGACTCATACTCGTCCAATCGGTCCAAGGACTCTCCCCCGCTCTCAGTCCCCGCTCGTCTCAGAAACACGCCCTCTGCAAATTCGCAAACCCTCTGTAGATCAATCATCCCTCCGCCCACCATCGCCCACATCAGTCCCACTCTTATCCTCACCCATACCATCGCGTCCACTCCTCCCGGGCGCTTCATCTACTCCAAGAGCTAATGGATCTAGACCAAAGCTTAAGTTGCCTCTCACCGGTGGTTTGGTCAGCGAGTACTACGCTGGCCCGTCTTTGATCCCACCAGGGTTGGACGGAGAGAACCCTGGAGGCGCTACCGTCCGTCCTTCAGATGTCCAGACCGCTCATCCCCAAGGAACAAGCGAAATCAGCGACCTCAGTATCAGCCAGCTCGTCGCAGGGCTCGACAAAGTTACCATCGACACTTACACGCCAACCGAGGAGACCTCCACCCCCCAGGCTTTCGAGAGGTGGTCTGACAGTGTACTAGAGGAATTGTCTAGACTGGGTGAAGGACAAGGTGGAGCGGTCCACAAAGTTAGAGACATTCGAACAGGCAGAATCTTCGCCCGCAAGACAATTACTACACGAGAAGCCCCATTGAAGCAGCTCGAGCGCGAGCTCTCTATCTCCTCCACCTCCAAGCATATCAACATCATTCAGTTCCACGGCGCTTATATGTCCCCGTCTTCTAGCGAAGTCAAGGTCATGATGGAATACTGCGCTGGTGCTAGCTTGGAAGCCGTCAGCCAACGCATCAAAGAACGTGGCGCGCGTATCGGTGAAGGCGTCACGGGCCGTATAGCAGAGGGAGTGAGCATAACTCACAATGCCCTATCGTTCCTCTTTTTGACATCAAATGCAGGTACTACAAGGTCTTGCGTATCTTTACACTCTCCGAACAATCCACAGGGACATCAAACCATCAAACATCCTCCTGACGGGAGAGGGTGTAGTCCGTCTCGCTGACTTTGGAGTGTCCGGCGAGCTCGTCAAGTCCTTGGCAGGGACCTTCACAGGAACCAGCTTCTATATGGCCGTAAGTGGACACCTCTCCCAAACACACACTCTCCGTTGATGTACTACGCTTAGCCCGAACGAATCAGCGGAAAGGAGTACAGTATTCGTGCTGACGTTTGGTCGACCGGAATCACGCTGCTGGAGCTTGTAAAAAATCGATACCCATTCCCAGATGATTTGACGTCCATCGAGCTTCTCGTCCACATTACACATGGAGAGGTATGAGGCCATTTGTCCATCATGATTTCTTCCACGCTCATTTCTCCTCCAGCCCCCACAACTTGCCGATGAGCCTGACATGAAATGGCCGAACGAGATGAAAGACTTCGTCAAGCAAACGTATGTTCTATTCAATGCGTTCATGTTGCACATCGCTCAATGTACATCATCTAGCTTGATCGTGGATCATACACTCCGTCCGACTCCCAAAGAGATGTTGGCACACCCTTGGATTACTAGCGTCATGAAGAAAGAAGTACCCATGGCAAGGTGGATCCGCGAGGTCTGGGGATGGCGTTCCACCCAGTCAGGCAGCTCGTAAGGGCTCTCCTTCGTGCATATCACGCTTTCCGTCTGATCACACTTTGTCCCTTCTTTCCAGTTCTGGCTCTCGACCGGGCTCTAGCCGGGGCCTCCGAGCCACAACACCAACACCATAGACCTTTCACTCTCATCGATTCCCTTCATCCAATTACTCAAACCTTTGTGTCTTGTGTGTGTAACAATCACATCTGTACCGATCTGCTGCTTCTTTAGTCATTCTCAATTCCCCATCATTCCCTTTCTTGCTTGTCCTTGCTCTCTCCCCCACCAATACATTCGTACATCGTCTACCACCCATTCGCAATATCATGGAAGAATCTGTCATTGTTTGGAATAATCATTACACTTGTGGCGAAAATCTGTGCTGTTCTGAAACCATGGTGAGATTTTAAACTCGAGTGCAAGTATTGCGCATACAGGGCGCGAGACTCGGTGGTTCTGCTTCGTAGTCATCAGACTGGTGGTCCACCAGCAAGTCGGACATGCGTCATGGCGTATGGTCAGTATTTTGTAAGGGTGAACGGCAAGGGGTTGGGTTTGGAAGGGGCGAATGAGAAGAACGTGGGTTATTGTTCAACGCCTGAGGGCGTATTGTGAGTGCAGCTATGCTGCCTCGGTCAGAGCTTCGCTCCAAGGTTAACACGGGAACCCAGAGGCGATATTCGTTCAAAGCATAATAGATGTCGACCCCTAGTAGAGGAAGAACGACCGTCTTCAGCTGACTCCTCGGTTTGTCTAGGAAAACTAGGTGTGACCTGACGTTCTCCACAAGCGGTCCAGGCTCACCAAGTTCGAGATTCAATGCATCTCACTAGGATATCAGTCGAGTGGCCACTCGCTAAAAAGGTTTACTTCTGTATTTTCGAGGTGTCGAACGCTGAATGCGGAGACCAGAGTACTTCGGCTCGATTTAATTTGTGTCCTGTGCGCTTCCTTGCAGTCGTGTCATCTGGCGAGGTAGTGGCATTCTGGGTAACGACCCAGAGAAACCTTCAAAGCTAATGCACATACCAATTCGCTGCAAGCCGGCGGGGTCGTTCGAAAAGGAGGCCATCCCATTGGTAACTCGGATATAATTCAACACGCGATTCTATATCTCGTGTTGTCGACGAGAAACTTTCGAGATTTGCTATACCTCGGTTTTCTAGAAAACGTTTGACGCGCCGATCAGTTACCCAAGAGAGAAGAAGGGAGAATGTGTCGCGCTGCGTTTTATGAAGTGAAATCGTTCGAGGGGGAAGCGGGAGAAGGTAATTTCGGAACCCACAGAGTCCGATCCTCGCAATGCCATCATCTTCAAGTTCCAGGCCTTAAAATTTTCATCAAAGGACTTCCATACTAGCACGAACTCCCCGGCTCAGGTCCCTTATATTTAACCTTCACGAGAACAAACGTCCGTCCCGTTCAGTGTACACCCAAACGGATCTAGAGTTGAAAATTTTAGGTCGGTGGAAGTAAGGTCAAAATGCACCTCATCTGGACTCATCGGAACGGGACCTCGGCGTTCACTTAGAACTGTGTGATCACCTTCTCTGGTCGACCACCATGCGCGGCACTAGTAGGTCCATCCCTGTTTGCCCCCCGTGAGGTTCGGACCTCCGTGCATACACGTGTCCAGTCAAGTCCGCTACGTTCAAATGGCAAGTTCAGATGTGGGTTTCCAAATGGAACACGCTGAAGGAGTGTGGCGTTTCCCAGTCTAGGCCTACAATGAGCGCAACTGAGGATGAGAAAAACTTGAAAGCCGAAGAAGACGCACCCAGTCCTTGAATGAACGGAATGTCCTGAAGTGACCAGATGAACGATGTATGAGGATGCTCAAGGGCTTTCAATGTAAAGTCACGCCCATGCGTTTCTGTTCACTTAAGCTCTCATCAGTGTTGTTCAACATCAAGTTGATCATAAGCGATCCCAGGCCGATCCCGCGAACATTTGCCGTTCGGCCTTCCAATTCGAGTAGTGCGCAACAAGCGACGACACCTTTTAGACTCGGACCACGATGATCGCGAGCCTCGAATCGCTTGAGCAGAAGCCTCGGAAGAGCAGGCTTGATTAGCTGCCGAGCGATCATCTCGGGCCCGCCTATCCTCAGGCTTTTTGGGCCCCAGAGCATGGTGTACATATGTGGCTGCCATCCGGTCAACCCAGTTTTACACACTGGCTCGGTGACCTATGGCGATTAGCGACATCGGATATCGTGGATCTCTCGTTTCGATCGTACAGCCTAGGTGCCTGTATCATACCGTGAGTCTCTCGGAATATCTATCGTTGACCCCCGTGCCTTGAGTTCTCTGAATCTACGCGCTCTATCGCAAGGTGGTCTTAATTACCCTGCGATCTGTGGAGCTCTGTCCATCAACCACCGCAGTCAGCAAGTGTGTATGAACAAACCCCTTTGGGACAGGCCCGAGCCCCCGGCTGCCGGTGCAAACGGCAACTACCATCGAATACAACGTGCGAGGCCATCTTGAGGGACTAGAACCATAGGAAATCATTAGCATACACGGAAAGTCTATCTCGTCTCTTTTGTTTTTATCCGCGGGTCTATCCCTCCATCAAGAACGATCCACTAGTCGCCAAACACACTTCGTGCTCCCCATCATGTTTCCATGAATACAGATGGCATGGCGTCCCATCAAACGCTCCTTATCTGGGTAACAGACTATTCCTTTCGATGAACTTGTATTTTTTATTGTCATCGTGGTTTGTGCATAGACTCTTCGGTCATTGGTCGGTCAGTGGGTGGCCGACAATTTCGTCGCGGACCTACGGAGGATCAACAAAGGCACCATCTCAGTAGCCCTAATAACATCCGAATGAGGATGACCTGAGACGAAGTGCGACACGAGGACACCAACAGCGGTGATTCATCAACTCCCAGGTATACCAACCGCTGCTAAACCCAAAGGAGCCCACATTAATGCGTGGTGTAGCGTTAACATTACGTCTCTGGTGGTGGTCCACCACGCACCGCTGGACCCAGTGTATGGAAAAACTTGTTCGCACCCACAGCTTGCATGTCAAAAGTTACGAGTGAAACACCGCCGGGATGATTCCGGTAATGCCCACCACCGTTCCACGTGCACTTCCATGCCTATCAGCAGAGACCCGCCGGGAAACTCCAGGCATCGGAGGCATATGTTATTGCGCACGCTGTCAACCTAGACTTTACTTTGTCCGGGGGTTGAATATATTCACTGATTTCGTGATGTTTTTCTGGAATTTCGCAACGACGTCCAAAGCCTGAGAGAGATAAACCTTTCGTCGAGTCTCCGGACCGTTGAGCGGAAGCAGGTGGAGAGAGTGGGCGCAATTGAAAGGAATTTTACAATTCAGAGTACGTGATCTTGATGTACGGGACAAAAGGGAGGGTCCCTTTGCCTGAGAAACAAATTCTAACGAAAAGTTGCTGAGCTGAAGTGTGATGATACTGATCTTCGAGCCCGCAGAGACAAGAGAGACTTCACATGATCCGCGCATTGGACTGCGAAAGACCTCGGTTTAAGGCCGGCAAGTGCCTTGAAGATGATGTCAGAGCGAAAAGCCTCACGGGCGTCTACTGATCAGTGACTATTGTGGCATGACCGACACGCCTTGTTGAAAGTAGATTCTATTTCCAGTCATTTAGTTCCACGGACGTGCTTCTGATGAATCTATAACACACGCGTTGTGTTGTTTGCTGTTTTTGAATACTATTGGAGTTGAGCGCAATATTGGGCCTGCATGTGTTCCTACACGTGTCATGTCAGATCAATACTCAATATTGTTGTCAATTTGATGAGTTGAGTGAGTAAAATCCAATGTACGATCAAATCGGTTGTGTCACAAGCAACAGTGCCCTCGATTAGTTTGGAGCTAGAAAGAGCATGATCAAGTGGTCAGAAGGTGTAGTTGACTGCCAAAGAGAGAGGTCAGCGAAGACACCTGACAAGGCGGAGGAATTCGAGAAAAATGCCGCGGAGATGGAGATTTGTGTGGAGACGAAGACACGCTGAAAAAGACAGTGCATGTACGTGAACAGACATGATTGATGGTACGGGGACCTGGTGTGTGGACCGTCTGAGGTGTGAAACCTTACATACGTTTCTGAATCACGCTGGTGTACGACTGGCATCGTGCTGATAGCGGCATTCACATGTGCGCGTTTCCGATTACGATACGGTGAGGATGTTGTACGGCCGAGCAGGAGGAGGGGGATTGAATTGGGGTGGACTGACCACATGGCCCGGGATGCAGGGAAGAGCGATGGGATTGATTGGGTGGCGGAGCTGACAGCGCTGAACACTCAAATATTATGACAGTGACATTTCGACACTGAGGTGACATGTCGGGGGATATGTCGCCGACGAATTTCCTTTTGAGGTAAAGCGCATCCATCAAATCCCTGCAAAATCACTCGTTTTGGGGTGCTTCTCATCCACAAGGCGGTCTTTTGACAGGGGACCGAACCCGATAAGGAAGGATCGTCAATTTTACACAAATTCACCTTCAAGCAGCCTAATTCCAGCTGGCTGCACAGCGGCAGAACCTCATAGAATCGAAGAATACGTCTGCTGGGTGGACAGTAGGTCGTGCAGAATATCGAGTGTTTTTCCCACCGATTTACCACACGCAAGAAAACATGACGTGGAAGTCATGTGTGTGGAAATTTATTAAAAAAACCCCCACCTTCCGTATACGAAATTGTTATGGCAGACTCTGTTACAACGCAACGCGACCCTTAGATCTGAATTTAGTGATCCAGACCGATATCCGGGTCCGTGACAATGGCGTCCTCTCCGTCCATTTTCCACCCTTCGACCTTCCCTGCTTCTTCCTTCAAACAATTCTAGTATAAAACTATGAAGGATCACCCGCCTGAAAACACTCCTCCCATCCTAAGCCCCATGGCTGATAGCATCGCTTAGTCTGTATCTTTCCTCCATCCACCCGTGCCACACACTGACTTTTTTTCGCTAGTTCCTCCACCCCTAACGCTTACATCCCCCCCGCTAGTTACTATCCTCCCACTCATGGTGGAGGCCATGTCCATGTCGTAGCTCCCCAACCTCGCAGTGAGCCGCAACAGCGCAAGCGCCCAAAGTACACCAGAAGCAAGACTGGTTGTCTTACATGTCGCGTCAAAAAAATCAAGGTGGGCACGCTACTCGCCTTTGTCACGCTCTGCTTGACCCAATCGCGTTCAGTGTGACGAGACTAAGCCCATCTGTATGCGCTGTACGCATGGCCAACGAGACGTAAGTACGCATACATCCCCGTTTGACACCTGCTTACGATCTTGCCATAGTGTACCTGGCCTGAAGGCGTTCCTACTCGGAAAAAGGCCGCGCCACGAAAGGAAAGCCTCGATGGCAGGCCCTCGACGGCAGAGTCTTCCGGTTTATCCGAAACGTCCACACCTCCTACCAGGGACAATACGCCTCCTCGGCGATCTCAAGCGGACTATAGCCTACCACCAGTGGTTTCACGCCGTCACAGGTATTTAAAATTTACGATCTGAAACCGTCTTGATTCAATTTTTCTGCCAGTGAGCCATTTGGGCCACCTTTGGGCCCAGACCCTGAGCTCGCCCGCCGACAGATGTGAGTGCAATTCTTGGTAGATCTCACATCCAATCTCATATTTTCCAGACCCCCGCACCCGTACCAACTTCACCATCATTCTCAAACTAATGTTCTTTCTATGATACCCGAAATGCCCACATACCACTCAACTCGTTACGACTCCGCTTACGCTAGTGCTCCTCCTTCAATGCATCCCAGCCAGCCCCGTCTCCCCGGGCCTTCACATACGTCGGGCCATCCACTTCAAATGCGCCCGATGGCGCAACATCAACATCAACCCCAGCACCCGCATCAACACCATCCACAGCAACCGCAACACTGGACTCAGCCTCAGTCTCAGATGCTCCCCCCTTTGAATCCAATGGAACCGTTTGTAAGTGCATCTTGCGCATTCTTCAACAGTCGGTGACATCCAGTCTTCATAGTTTCACAACCCACAGGAGAGGAACTTGGTGGGACATTCGTCCAACGATCACCATCCTAGATACCAATGATAATGATGATTTCTTTGTTTTCCTTCTAAAGATTCGACGTTATTGCGATATATCCTTAATCACCGTCATGACCATCCTGTTTGAGAATCCAATAGTCGCAGCTAATCTGCCGAGGGACCAGTAAGTCGGCTGAGGCTTGCGCAACGCCCTTCTAGGAGTGGCGGTGATTTATCATTTTTATTGCCGCAATCATTTGGAACGCGAGATGGTGCAGATGGCATATTCAGACTCGCTCACACTTATCGAACGAAGTCCACACAGCTTCTCGCAAGGGCCTGTACAACTGCACAAAGGATTCAGCGATGAAACATTAGCTGCAGGATATCCACTACCTTGATGGACGTGAGTCTTGTCGATCATATATAAACCTCAAGTTGGAGTGCTGACGGCCTCGAGCAGATTTTTCCGGGTGGCCAGAACTGGGCGAGGAATATAGACTTGGCCGGGCCGCTGGTCAATGTCCGAGGACGACCCTCGGCGGTGCTCTCGCGTGGGCCTCATTTCCAGTCGGGATCAACAGGCGAGAAGGTCAGAACACGTCTTCTGCTGGAGATCCTCGCGGTAGACGACATCTCAGGTAGTGGCTGCTGCCATTTTGCGGTCAACCCATGTTCCCAATAGAGGATGCACTTCTTCCGGAAAGGGGCCGACCGTGTTGACAAGTCTCAAGTGATTGGTGGTAAAACGGGAATCACAATGCTCCTGAGGTCAAAGGGATCAATGATTGTAAGGCTTGATAACGACGAGAGCGCCGTCTCATATTTTGATCTAGTCCACGGTATCTCCCGCACGTTCATTCCGTCACTTGCGCGAGTACGTGCAGGCGAAATCCCTCCTGTCGAATGCGCCCTGATTTTATTTCTTAATATTTCTGCAGCCTGCAGGTAGCCAAACTCGTTCCCCGTGCTTTGAACAGCGCGAACATGATTACAGAAGTCCTGGGCTTATACATTCCGCGACGAGTCCATACAGGCAACCTTGTGTATCACGAAGCTGCACAGGTGTGTCTTGCTTCTCTCTGAATGCGACCCTGATCCTGTCGGCCGTTCCGCAAATTCCTGACCGATCGACTGGTCCCGTCATGCTGCGACACGATTCTAGCATTGTGTCTTGAATGCGCATCTTGTAAAATGGGTGTAGAGTACGTCTCATCAATCAGAATTGCGTCCTTCCGGTTCTTACACCGCCGTTGTTTTACATAGCCTTATCTGGCCTGCCATAATTGCGGCCTCGCACGCATGCGGTGCGAGCCGTCCTCGAGTCTCGGAGATATTCAAATCCTCCAGGTATGTACCTGTGCGATCACGCATGTTCTTATTGACAGTTCTTGAGTTTCAGGGCTCAATGTATGCTCGATCGGATTCACTACATAAATGTAAACTGGTCGCACATACGTATTACTTGCAAGTGCGCAGGCTTCTGTGAAATCGAAACTTCCGCGCACCTAGGTACGATCGTATATGGGCTAGTACTCATGGATCCCCATTCACTCATGCAGGTCTGGAAACGCCTGGATCAAGGATTCCCAGGCGGGGGCTGGCGCTCGGTCATGAACGATCTGCACTCGAGCATACTGGTGCTGTAACTCAGTCTATATCTTGCCAAGTTGCTCCGGGACCTCGTTGCGGTCTGTTGTATGTAATCTCGTTTTTGGTGCGCGCCAGCAGTAAATGGTGAGGCTTTAGATCACGGTTTGGGACGCCTAATGATCAGCAGGATATCGTTTTGTTGACGTCAAAAGTTGGTGAATAAAGATGTCAACCTACGCCGCAAGGTGCCAGCCAACGAATGTATTGATGACTAAATTGCAAGAATTCTTGATAGCGGCCAAGCTCGGTATCAGTGGACGTATTCGTAAGAAGAAGAAGAAAAAGGTGTGCCCACGAAGCCAGGAAATCAGGAGGCATTTTGCGAACCTGAATGTCCGTTCTCGAAAGTCGGACCTCCTTTTGGCGGAGCAATTCTGGACCTATGTACGCAATTAGATCCTCCTTGGTGGGCGGTTCGCGTTATGTTGACGTGTTCGCAGTGAGGGTCCGTGAAAGCATGCCAGCAACGCATTACGGCGCCCCAAGGTCGGGGCGTTCAGGTCGATCCGCGTTCCAGCGGAGGTGCTCCAAGTGGCCAAACTTTTATGCACGACGGTTTGATCCTACCGTTCAACGGTGCAAATTACATCTCCGCCCCTGCCAGTGTTATTGTTTGAAAACCTAGTTTGGGGGAAGTTTTACGCATGTCCCTGACGAATTACTGTATGCCTCGTTCGGGCGTCTGAAGATCTGATGCGCCAAGCTACTTCCGTCTTCAGTTGTGAGTCTGGTGACGTACCCTATTCTGATGGCACTTGCTTGTATGTTGCAGTGTGAATACACAAAAGTGGTCTCAAACATATTTCGTAGACCTCCCAGAGAGTGACAACTTTGACAGCGGCGTGCAAGAAAAATGCATGTGTTTTATTACGGGTTGCGGTGCAGTACGGCCGACCACCGTCGGACAGCTGTCAGTTGGATGCAAAAGCAACCGTCACATGCACAGTTGTATCAGCAACGTTTTATTCATTGATACGTCAGAATCTCAGCATGTCCGGGACGAAGTTCTCATAGCGGAAAGGCTGCATCTGCCTCGGAGATTGGGCCGAGTTGCATGTTCAGTCGACGTTTGTGATAGCGTGCTAATGGTGCGTGCTTTTCTTGGCCAGTGCCCCACGTCGTCTACGACGTAAATACGGGGTGCACCCCGGGGATGAGTCGAAACTTCAAACTAAGTTAGTTACTTATAGGAGAATTTATCCATACTGGTATTAGATTCATGGATGAACCATTCTGCAGGCCTTCAGGACGAACGTATTACACCCGGCATAATCGCGCGCAAATCGGAAAGTATGCTTCAAGGTTTGACTGGTCGCTGTGGGGTGCTTCGGAGGAATGGACCCTAATGGACCCAACTATTACGGACAAGCTAGTGGCTTCCTGGCTAATTCGACCGAGGCAATCTCGATGGTCGTATGTATGGTGTAGTGAAACTGATTGACCTAGTAGCAACGTGATTGACACAACCTTGGAAGTTTCAAGCTGATAAACTGAGTTAAAAGTGTCAGACGGAGCAACTAACCTGCAGCAAGTCGTAGTTACAATCAAGTCTCCAAACCCAGCTCAGCTCAGTTGATCATCCAGTCTCTTTACATAAGCTTCGTCTCAAAGAAAGCTCTTCTTGATCCGTTCAACAGATAAGATAGGACACGCTCTCCACTCCGTCCACCAACCCTGAAATTCTGAATCGCAATGGGTCTGTAGGATTTCATGAATGTAGAGCGTATATTCACTTGATCGATCCAACAGCTTCAGCTGAAGAAGTCAACCTCAACGCACCTCACCCCCCGCACCAGAACGCAATCGAAGCGTTCAAAAATGTCCTGCACGTAATCAAGAAGGAAATAATCAAGTCCCGCCACGACTGGGACAAGCATGAGCGCAAGATGTGGTCTCGTGCCGCTGATTTCAGCAATGATCAGCTCACGGACTTCACCATCGAGCAAGATCTCGTCCAAGTATGCAGCGGATCCGTGAGCTATGGGACCATTATCTTTGGAAAGATCCGGATCCCCGTTGTGAACGATGAGCTGGGAGCAGGTTACATCCATGTCAGGTGCGTCTCTCTCCAGCTCGTGATCACTCCTGCTCGCATATATCGCCCGCACGAACCTCCCAACGGGTGTGGCGTCGTGTCGGGGCTTTCAGTCATATATCAATAATTGTTAGCTGGTGACTTAACGTTGCATTCTGCTTTTTTTCCATTTCTCGACCGTATATTCTCCCTGGAAATTTCGTTCAATTCCGCAGGATCCACGATCCCCCTAACAAGGTACGTGACCAACCTGCTCTTTATCGATGATCCAGTCTCACAAATTTACTGGATGGTGATAGGGCGATGAGGACGTTATGTTCCATTCCATCCTGACCATGGAAGGCGAGAGGGATGCAGACGGTCACCCCCATCTCTTCCGGGCTGTCCAGACCGAAGACTACCCTCTCAAATTCTTCAACGACTGATTGAATGATTTAAACGATCACTTCCATCCAGTACTCCACACAGAACGCCAGTCATATCCACGCCAATCATATCTCTCCTCTCTCCCCTCTCATCACCCATCGGAAGCATCACGTTTCTTCTCGCCGTTTTCTCGCTTTCTTTCTCGTGACGAAAGAAGTACATATTGCAGCATTCCATCACTCGATCTCGCACTTTTTTTTCCAGATCTTACCTTTTTCTCTCCTCCCCCCCTTCTTCTCCGCAGACTCTTTTCTTTCTGTTGTATGTTTCCGAAATGCCGTCAAACCGAGCTCCCACCGTTGGAAACATGTAGGGGAGGTCGTTACGTCTTTCCCCCCGTATCTTACTCGTTGCACCCGTGTTTTGCTGTGCGGTAACGTTGCGCTGTTTCACCTTTTGGTTAGGACGACTCCGTGATGCGTATACACTGCAGTGCCTTGATTTTTTTCTGGTTGTCCCTCTCACGCTGAGCGCCGACGTTGTCGTTGATTCCATCATATCATCATCATAGTACGTCGTACAGCAAGTCGATGAGTCAACAAGGCACACTGATGGTTGTGTTTCACGGTAAAACACCGCCCATGTCATGATCAACGAGTCAATCGCTTCTGATCCCGTTCATAGCTTCCAAGTTCCAAGGAAACGCGCGCGCTCCCGACGGGTCCTCACAAACAGGATTGCACTCAAAGCGAGGTCTATTCGGGTATGGAAATGGTACAGTTTACATGGCAGACAAGAATGTTCAGGACATAGCTCAACACCGCTCCTTCAAACCCCCGCCTCGCTACGACATACTCATACAAGGCAAGCAGGCAAGAAGTGAAAAAAAGAAAATAGTAGAAACAGAGCATAAGAGATATTCGACAAAGAGGCAACCACATGGCGCGAAACGGCATGCGCGACATAAAACAAGTCATGATCACCCATCGTTGCCCAACGTATTGAACATCCATATACCGTTGACGGGAACAACGCCTTGAGTCACGAGGAACTGAGTTTCGAGCGATTGCGCATGGGAAGAATACAGCATATCTTGCGAGCCCGTATGGACGAATGGAACATTTGGTGCATGAAACGGCACAGACACCTTGTCGTTCTGCGCGCCAGCGAAGGTGGCGAACTGACCAGGTGGCGGCGTTGAGACATCCATGAATGTTGACATCTGTACCGTGCGCTCTCCGTACGAGGACTCCGTGGGAGTTGGGGAGTAACTGAGACCTGGAGTTGACGGGCTGGAGGTGTAAGCTGTGGGACTGGCGTAGTCGGTGCCGCTGATGCAAGATGATTCCTCGGACGGTGGAAGCCACGCCAGACGCGGATCCTCCGAATATAGGCTCCCGGCTGGTGCAGTCGCGCGCCTCCTCAGCGGAGAAGTCCGCAAAGCAGGCGGCGATATGACGTGCGGGAAGGAAGGCGGGGGATCGAATTCACCGTTAATCTGGGCCACGAAGTTCTTGCTGGAGAGAACATCGCTTTCGCTTTTGCTCTTGGTGAGAGGACGTCCAGAGGCGGTTTGCACTGCAGGCAATTTACCGACCCACAGACGCCACTCGAGCGCTTCGCCGAGAGCACGTTCGCAACGGCCAATCTCGCGAGGGGGGAGACCGGAAAGTTTTGCCCATGCACGATTAGAGTAGCAACGATCTTGCAAGAACTTTGATGCCAAAATAAGCGAGGCTAAGAAGGTGCGCCGAGGGCAAAGAAGCGGGGATGGGAGAGGAGGGAGAGGAGGGAGAGGAGGGAGAGGAGGGAGAGGAGGGAGAGGAGGGAGGGAAGCGTCGTTGGTCTTCGATTGGCTTGCCGGCACCTTGTCAGCATCGAGAACCGGCGTCGAAAACGAAATATCATCTTCGTACGAAGTCGGGTCGATGCGCACGGTGGCGAGCAAGCTGTTTGAAAACAAGGTGGCATCCGTATAGGGAAATTGACCGTTGAGGCCAGTGTCGAAGTCGACACCGGCCTCGCCTTGGATGATGCGTTCATCCAATACCGCAGGAGAGGAAGTCGGAATGCCTTGTTTGTCTCGCCGAACTAGATCGGGTACCTTTGAGCGAATCGCTTCGAGGTAGCAAAGAGCCGTTTGCAGCACACTTCCAGAAGTCCGCGAGCGCCGGAGGACCTCGTGCACAAATCCCTTCATTGGTACGACATCGCAATGTTGAGGTTGAGGGCTGACTTGGGTGCATGTTGTATAGGGGGGGACAGGGGAAGTGATCGGGGAGGGCTGGGTTGTAGGCGATACTGGTGAGGGGAGCTGCGTATTGCGATGCGAAAAGGGGTGCATGGAGGCATGTTGATGATCCGCGCCGGGAGTCGGAACGACCATCGGGCGTCCGGAGGTGAGAAAGACGACCGGAACATCTTGCTGAGGCCATATGTCGCATAACGATTTGACAGCTTGGTCTTTAAGGATAGGAGACAAACCTAAATAAAGTTTCGAGGAGTGGAGAGAAAATGCGCTCACCGACGAGACTGAGAGCATACTTTGATTTCTGTAAATCGCGGAGTTTGGGCTCGCGGGATGGAATATGCGCATGCCGAGAACGGTCGGGTTCGGAGAGGGCACGGGGGGGAGGTGAGATTGATGCGGTGGAAGAAGCAGGGGTGAGGTAAGCGAGAGGGGATGAGCGAGGTTGGAAAGATTGAACAGAAGGGTGGTAGGGTTGCCAGCGAACCCTTGAATGAGCAGGAGAGCCCCGGTGGGGGAGAGACTGAGCGGGTCGAACCATGAGCTGAGTGGAGAGACGATATGAGAAAGGGAGAGCCGAAGAGAGGTGCTTTGAGTGGATTTATCTAGAATACAGTACTGTCGACATTAATGGAGTTTACAATAGTTTCGGAGGCCGAGAAGAGGGAAGAAACGGAGAGGTTGAGCGAGGCAGTTTTGCGAATAGGGTTTGCGAATCGGGGGACGGTGAAAGCACACATTGTGGAAACTGGTTGGTTGCAAGGACTGTCTAAAGTCTTTTCGACTCTAGAATATCCTTGTTGCGTATAGAACCCTCCTCAACAAGGAGAATGCTATACGATGGGGTGGGGAATGGAAAACTGGTTGGGCGTCTGACGGGCTGGGCGGAATGGGATTTCTAAATACTCTCAGTCCTGACTGCCTTGACTCGCTATAAAACAAGGAGGAGTCACTCTCACCCCTGTACCCCTGTCACCACTTCCCGGGGTCTGTCTCATTGCACTGCCCCATCCCGACGTTGAGTCCATTTCGAGTCCATCGGGACCAGCACTGACTCACACCGACCGTGACCGACGACGCCCGACGAAATAAGTAGGGCACAACTAGTCACCATGCATCATATACATACATCATCATGCATCGTTAACATACCCTAGTCTCCCCTGCTTGCAGTATTGCTGTGTTAATACCGACACAGATGGTGCAATTCCGGGAGTCCGTGGCGGTGGCCGCTTGCACTGTTCTCAGCTCGACTCACTCTTTCTCACTCCCCATACTGGCTACTCACTAGTTTTCGAGCTCCGAATCTGGCCAGCCTCGGCGTCATTCCAAACTTGTCATGTCTCTCCTCTTCTCCTCCGCAGCACCTTCTTGCTAAACCCCCTTTTTGTCCTGATCCATCTGATGAGCCACTACGGCGTTCGCATGACCCCACAGTTTCAGAGTTCTATCCTGTTTCATCATTGCATCGTATTAAATCGTTTATCTGATCTTCCTTAGGCCTAGGTACTCCGGAGAACAATCGTTCTCCTACTCTGGTTATCGTACAATTATCTTCTTCCCTGCCACCACGCGCTAGTCGCATGTCAATGGACGACTCTCCACGTGTGATCTGATCCTCAAGGTTCCACAAGTCACCGCGCGGAGCCACGCGGGTGCTGTCATCATGCAGCTAGTTTGATCTCTGCAAATAGTACACGGAGGGAAATCGTCACCAGCACGAGTCACTGCGTCAAATCGTGCAGTAATCTCCTCTGCCGTCCACTCTTCCATTCCGATGCGGCCTGGCTCTAGGGATGTACAGGTTATTATCTTCCAAGTAGCCCGACCACGCGTGGGCATTGTGTCCAACTAGCCAAAGACAAGTGAAGAATTGCACAGGCAATCGCCTGTAGGCTGCATTGGTATACCCTGATCCGGATCAGTGGCAGGTCCTTGACACTGACAGCTTTCCGAAGCAATTCCGAAGAACGATATCCTAGAATATCCTGATCATGTCATAGGTACTCACAAAGCTGAGAACCCTATACTAACCACTCATGTACTATTATGCAGCACTAAGAGAAGGTATTAGCTGTGAGTGATCTATATCGTAGGCTTTGTTCTCTTTATGGGTCCATGCTGCTAATGATCTATCAAGGAACTCCATTCCATCCGTCGGTTCATTTGACAGAAGCACACTCACTAGTACAATTTGCTACTATGTCCGAACTAGCCTAGGCGACCACGTAATGATGAGCGACAACCCATCATATGTCGTTCATTCTGCGACTTCACTTTCAAGTTCACGATTGCAAGTAGTGGTCAGCATTCGAGAGGCGTTCTAACCACAGTCTTGAGCAGGTCACTGTCTGAAAGATCTGGCCATGCATGCCTGTGTCTTCGCTGCGATGATGGCAACAAACGCAGCAGCAGCCGCTGTATCTTGTTTATTACCCCCGTGACATATGCTATTGGCGAGTTGGTTTGCCGTCAGCGACAAAAGCTCGCATATTTCGTTGTAATTCACACTCCACTCATTCCCAACTCTCTCTCACCAACCAACCTTTGTCGTTCATTCATTTGACTCACTCGTTTTTTGCAGTCTGAAAATGAAACTCACTACATCATTCCTTACTGTGTTGGTCGCCTTGGCTGTCTCCGTCGCAGGGCACGCCAATGAAGGACAACCCGCCTTGAAGGCCAGACATGTCCGCGTCGCTCGTGGATCCCCTGCGCCTGCTCCTCGGGACGTCTCAGGCTACGTCAACGTGGTTTCTGCTGGCGCATGCGGAGTCAGCGGCGCTACATGTATGCTCTTTTATTATTCTATATGTTCGTAGCTAAAGTGATATGTGTTGGCAGCTGAGATCACTGCGTCGAGTGGACCAAACGGAAACATCGATTTCTTGAACTGTGGTGTCACCTCGGGTGGATGGACACCTCCCCTCATTGATATCGGCGGCCTTGTCAGCGCGGAACTGTCCCAGGTCGCGTGGAATCCTGATTCTGCTTTCACTGCTTGCCAGCCGTTCGTTTCGACCTTTGAAAAGTACGGTCAGCAATATGGAAGTGAGTCTGATGTCACTGTTGGCATGAACCTGTTATTGACCATTAACGACCAGTCCCTGCTATCATGCTCGCATCATTCGCAATGCAGGAGAGTACGTGCAACCCCGGCGCTGTTGGTGGCAACGGCGAGCAAGGTTTAATGCAAATCACACCTGACAAGTGCGGTGGTGCACCCGGTGGTAACTGCCAGGATCCTGTTCGTATTTCGATTTATCCATGATTCCTTGTTGTTTAATCATTCGACACTCCCAGGACTACAACATCGGCACAGCGGCAGCGTTCTTTTCGCAGACTCTGAACGGCCTGAACGGTGACGTCCTCCAGGCCATTGGTCAAT
The DNA here is from genome assembly GCA_038093975.1 of Chalciporus piperatus. NCBI lineage: Eukaryota > Fungi > Basidiomycota > Agaricomycetes > Boletales > Boletaceae > Chalciporus > Chalciporus piperatus. Next base: position 87,968 of record JBBPTG010000009.1, read on the forward strand.
ACAACGGGTGGTTCCCAGGGATGACCTACGTAAGTCGGTTGAATAGTGGATAGTTCGCAAGCTGAACATTCTCTCCAGGGCGACGCGACTGCTGCTGCTTCTCAAGGTCACTGCTGGGCGCAGAACAACCTGGACTAGTAAGTGTCTGATATCGTTCCTACCCCACGGCTCCGACTGACTGACCATTTCACTCAGCCTCCACCAGTTCTTGAACGGATGGATGCAGGACGTCAATGCATACAACAACAACCCGCCTCTCGGCCAATACTTCAACCTCGCTGACTGTTAATTCGCACTTCATCTCCACTTATATACCCCCTGAATATCTGAAAGCGACAGCGATATTGACGATCACTCCGACTAATCTGACGACGTTTCTTTCATTGGTTCTTAAGGTGTCCGGTAGTCATTGGAGTTCCTAATACCCTCGTCTTGTGTAGCTACGTTTTGTTTCCCTTGTGGAGTGTGAGGTTGTTTGATTACATCACTAGGAAGACGTTATCGATGAAGCTTGAGCTTAAACTACACCAGACACGCTACGTCGCAAAGGGCAGTTCTAATATATTTTCGCGCCTAGTAATCCTTGCCGATATTCCGGGCGTCCGTGAGGGTGGGACCCACTCGTGGGGCTTGGGTCATCCGAAAATAAGAATTAGGCAACAAAAACATGGGTCACGGAACGGTTATACCATCGCAAATGGTGCATGAATGGTGCCAAAGAGAGCCTATAGTATAGTGGAATGGGACGCAGAGTAGTTTGTTGACACATCAACACGCACCGACTGCAGTCGTCCTCTCTAGGGCGACACACTCTGCCCATCCTCTGTAGGACATCCACGACAGGGTAATCCACATATCGGTGTTCTTTGGCCTCAGAAGAACTGGATAATGACCATATAACTTGCCACCGGAATGCTCCATGCCGTATCCTATTCGAGGGGACGTTAGGACTCGAATAACCACAATCACCTTATCCTGCTTATCCAGCGCTTCATGATAATACCTAATTCCATGCTTCAGCCAGCCCCTTACCGCGGATATGATCCAAGTGCGGCTGCAAATCCGTCTCTTCGATGTTGAGGAACCGATCGGGATTTTTGTCGGCGGTACAGTGCAACAAGAGGTCGTCCACCGTCAAACGACACTGACGCCGTGAAGAAACAAAAACGAGAACGGGTTTCGTGGGGGTACATTCTACGGTGGCGAGGTAGGCAGGTTTGGACATGGCGATCATCAATGAAGGGTGGTGAGGGATAACGGTGAAGCTTTGAAGATGGATGTCCATGTCGAGGGGTCGCGAGCTATACGAGTGATTGATGAGTACTGGGTACTGAGTCCCGACATGCTCGACAAATGCCTTGGTGAGAAGTTGAAAATGGCATGCGAGGGACTCCGCGCCTGTCCACTCCCCGAGGTCCCTAGCGTTGGCAAGCGATAGTACATCGCAGGCTACTGTGATCCGCGTCTTGATCCCTGTCTGTGCAGAGACGTACCTCGGCGTCCTTGAGATAATCTCTTGGCCCTCGTACTTATATTGGGCCAACTTCACCTCCAACGAGTTGAACCCCATCAGCGATGAGCAAGGCAATCGCCTGCAGTTCTTTCTCTGACGCTATCTTCTCGATGGGACGCCCCACTACAAATGCAATCAGTTATTGACCGGTGAAGGAGACACAAGCAAGTCAACACTCAAGCACTCCGAGACCTGCGTTGGCGTGCAGATAATAGTAATGTCATCCAACAACTTCACATCAGCGCTCAGTGTCTCCCCCGTCAAGCTCACGATCTCCTTCCCTCCTTGCACCACTTCATATTGGTCGACCATCTCCTGCTTTGGTTCCACGCAAACTGCTCTCGAGTTGTCCTTCTTACTCCCAAACCTCGTCAATGCAAATTCCGCAAATTCCACACAGATCGTCCTTCCACTCCACGTGGGCGCGCCAATGAACCCATTCTAGTGTCACAGAAGGCCTGAAAAACCCGAGTCTGGATCTTGTTGAACGTTTGGATCGTATTTGAGTAGATCGCTTCGATTGGCAGTAAGTTCACGGAGCTCATCGGCGAGCTTGGTAACCTCAGCAGTAACAACATAGTCCTCGAATAAACAATGCATTGGCACTGAAGTCGGTTCCACGACTTACCCCTCTCGGTATCCGAGTAAACAGATTCATGCTCGCCTCCTCGAGAACGAGCTTTATCAGACTCGGCTCAGCGTATATCCTTGGTCCTTTCCGGCGGCCTTGTCCTTTCCGGAAACGTTGACAACGCCGTCTGACATGCACAATCGCGGGATAGTTCTATTGATAGAGGAGAAAGGTACTCACCAGCGTCGATACCGGGAATTAGTCTGGGCCAGCGATATGTCAAAACGCGTACCTTTTGGGTACCTTACCTTTTGTTCCAACTCATACCGCTCGCCCCCTTCCATCTCTCTCTCTCTCTCCCACCAAAACCTTTGTCGTTCATTCACTCGACTCACTCGCTTTTTTGCATTCTGAGAATGAAACTCACTGCATCATTCCTTACCTTGTTGGTCGCCTTGACCGTCTCTGTCGCTGGACATGCTAGTGAAGGACAACCCGCCTTGAAGGCGAGACATGTCCGCGCTGCTCGTGGACTCGGTCACACTCACCAACGCAGATCCTGCAGGACAGGGACTCCGGTTAGTTTCATTTTATCTTGTTTATCTGTAGAATTGTACAGATCAAGGATTCTGGTGGACAATGCTGATCGAGCCTCCGGGGGAAACTAGCCCAACAACGCTGCGCCAAGCATTGCTACACCTGGTACCTCTGGTGATACTCCCTCAGCACCTGCGCCTCCTCCTCCCCCTCCTACTTCGGCTGCTCCTCCACCCCCACCTCCCACTTCGACTGATCCTCCACCTCCACCTCCCCCTTCGGCTGATCCTCCTCCGCCACCCCCTACTTCAGATGCCCCACCACCACCTCCCCCTACTTCGGATGCTCCCCCCCCGCCAGCGCCAGCATCTGCTCCGCCTCCTTCCACGGATTTGGTAACAGGCCTCGTCAACGTGATTTCGGCTGGCGCATGCGGAGTCAGCGGCGCTACCAGTACGCCCTTTTCGTTCTTCTATATACTCATAGCTAAAGTGATATGTATTGGCAGCTGCGATCACTGCGTCGAGTGGACCAAACGGGAACATCGATTTCTTGAACTGTGGCATCACCTCGGGCGGATGGACACCTCCCCTCATTGATATTGGCGGCCTTGTCAGCGCGGAACTGTCCCAGGTTGCGTGGAGTCCCGGATCTGCTTTCACTGCTTGCCAGCCGTTCGTTTCGACCTTTGAAAAGTACGGTCAGCAATATGGAAGTGAGTCTGATGTCACTGTTGGCATGAACCTGTTATTGACCATTAACGACCAGTCCCTGCTATCATGCTCGCATCATTCGCAATGCAGGAGAGTACGTGCAACCCCGGCGCTGTTGGTGGCAACGGCGAGCAAGGTTTAATGCAAATCACACCTGACAAGTGCGGTGGTGCACCCGGTGGTAACTGCCAGGATCCAGTTCGTATTCCGGTCTATCCGCGATTCCTTGTTTAATCATTCGACACTCCCAGGACTTCAACATCGGCACAGCGGCAGCGTTCTTTTCGCAGACTCTGAACGGCCTGAACGGTGACGTCCTCCTGGCCATTGGTCAATACAACGGGTGGTTCCCAGGGATGACCTACGTAAGTCGGTTGAATAATGGATAGTTTGCAAGCTGAATGTTCCCTTCAGTACGACGCGACTGCTGCTGCTTCTCAAGGTCACTGCTGGGCGCAGAACAACCTGGACTAGTAAGTGTCTGATATCGTTCCTGCCCCACGGCTCCGACTGACTGGTGGTTCCGCTCAGCCTCCACCAGTTCTTGAACGGATGGATGCAGGACGTCGATGCACGCAGCAACAACCCGCCTCTCGGCCAATACTTCAACCTCGCTGGCTGTTAATTTGCACCGCGCCCCCACTTATACCCTATGGATTTCTGGAATCGACAGCGATATTGACGATCGCCCCGACTAACCTGACGACGTTCTCCTCCTCGGTTTCGAGTAGTCATTAGAGTCCATGTACCATTGTCTCGGATAGCTATACATTGTTTCTCTTGTTGAATGTGAGGTCTCGTTCTACCAAGATCATCTTCATGGAAGCACTGCCACCGATCGTGAGATGATATCTTGCCTTTCTCAGAAAAAATTGGGACGAGGATGATCTGATTCTGAAGGCGACCGCGAAGGACTCGACTGACACTGAGTCCTTGAATAGTCCCTGAATACTTGCTACATTTATCTAAAGATCACTAGAGGGCCATGAGCGATTCTTCATCGTCGTCCTCGGTTCCATCTTCGCCCGTTTCAACAGCACCCACATCACCCTCGCCTGAGTTCCAGACGCTAAGCCTCAAGGATGTCACCGACGAAGACCGAGCGCAGGCCGCCAAGTTAAAGGCAGAGGCCAATAAAGCGTTCACGAGTACGTCTACCCGACCGATCTGTGATAATCAGTCAAATGATACGTCATCTAGGTCATAACTTCTCGGGGGCTGTCAAGCTCTACACCAATGCCATCGAATTAAATCCACGGGATGCCACTTTCTGGTGCAATCGAGCGGCTGCACGAACAAAGTTGGAAGAATATGGGTTCGCGCTCGATGACGCGTGTGAGTGGATATGTACTTTGATGATGTTCACGCGAGACTTGATGGGAGGGTTTAGCTAGGGCTATTGAAGTCGATCCAAAGTACGCGAAAGCGTATTATAGGTGTGTGGTGCTTGGTGGAACGTGTGGTGATATGATGATTGACCGGAGCGTATCAGGCGAGCGACATGTTACCTCCAGATCGCGAAACCTCAGTCGGCGGTAGCTGACTTCAAGAAGGTGGTCGCGTTAGAGCCGAAGAATGAAGTCGCCAAAGCGCAGTTGACGGCGACACAAAAGCTCGTTCGGAAAATCGAGTTCGAGAAGGTGAGGAAGCTGGTTAATTTTATGTGTTAACCCGATGCTGAATGGATATCAGGCGATTGAGATGGAAGAGGAAAAGAATGCCGTAGAGCGCTGTTTAGAAATAATCGCAGAAGGTCTACTTTAACGCTCAGTTGACACGTCGTCTTCACTGACTGGCTTAATGCTTAGGAGGATGTGAGGTAGAAAATGACTACACGGGCCCCAAACTCGACATATCCGAGGACGGGAAGTATACCATGACGCAACAATTCATATTAAACATGATCGACTGGTTCAAGCAAGGCAAGAAGCTTGCACGGAGATATGCATGGGAGATCGTTCTCGGCGCCCACTCACATTTCGTGCAAGAGGAAAGCTTGGTCAACCTTGATCTGGTGGATGGATTGACCTGCGACGTCATTGGTGACGTTCACGGTACGTTTTTCCCAACCTCGTCGCTCCTTCGTAATTCACAGGGCGTGGATTTAATTTCAGGGCAATTCTACGACTTGCTGTATTTATATTCGCTCACGGGCACACCGACGCCTAATCACTGTCTATTGATGAATGGTGATTTGGTGGACAGAGGATCTTGGTCTATTGAAGTGATATTGACTGCATTTGCCTATAAATGTGAGTACGATTTGCGATACGCGGTCATTCACGGTTATTGATGGTCGTCAGGGCTATACCCCAACAGAATGTTCATCAATAGAGGTAATCACGAAGCAAAGGACATGAATCGAACATATGGCTTCGAGGGCGAAGCCAAGCACAAGCATGGAGAACAGAGTTACAAGGTATGACCCTTTGTATATGATTTTGGACTTGCAGAAGCTGAGCTCCAAACTTAGCTCTTCGCACATGTCTTCACAGAAAGTCCGTGGCTCGAGCTAGTTGTCCCTTTGGAAACCTGACTTTTTTGCATTAGTCCCTCTGGCTACTTTGGTCAGCGCAACGAAACCATCGAAAGACGTCACTGCGAAAACGATATTGTCAGCAGAACAATTGAAGCGTTATTTCGTCGTTCACGGAGGACTTTTCAGCAAGGACGGTGTGACATTAGATGAAATCAGGCAGATACCACGCATCGGGAAACAACCTGGGCAGGAGGGTTTGATGTGTCAGTGTCCCATTTTGCCTTACTCCTATGACAGATGCTAATAATCTCATCTCTCCAGGCGAGGTATGAATTTGAACCAAACTCTATGATCGCTGTCTGACATTGCACAGCTGCTGTGGACAGATCCTCAAGAAGCACCAGGGCGCGGGCCAAGCAAACGAGTGCGTAATTCCCTTCGTTTTCCTGAAACGCGTTGCCTCAGCATGCCCCAGGGAGTTGGTCTTGGTTTCGGGCCAGATGTCACGAAACGGTGGTGCGACCTGAACGGCGTCACTGGTATCATTCGTAGTCACGAAGTGCGCGAAAGTATGCAACTCTCTCGTATGTTGTACCACAGGGTTGGCTGATTCGAGTCTGTGTTAGACGGCTATGCCATCGAACACGATGGGCTTTGCACAACTGTACGTCCGCCCGCCACGATTCATGCATGTATGCTCACTCCTTACCCAGGTCTTTTCTGCACCCAATTACGTTGATCAAGTAGGGAACAAAGGCGCATATGTATGTGTTTGAGTCTGTCCGGAAGGAGCGCTCGTTCACACGTCTTCCACAGATCCGTATAGATTCTGCGGGTGATCTAAAGTACCATCAGTTTGAAGCACAACCTCACCCGCCTATGAAGCCGATGGCATACGCAACAGGCGGTCTATCTAGCTTAATGATGTAGATTCGATGTAAAGTCATGTAGCCTCAATCTTGTCTAGGCAGACACATATGTAGGCATGCGGGCGTGGGAACTAGTGTAGACCTTACCTTCTCTGCAACGAACTCGTCTGTGAAGTATTTCGCTACCGGTGTCTGACATCCCATGGATAAAACGAAATCCAAGTTAGCGGCGTTCTTTGGCGACGACGACGAAGAACCTTCCTTCCCAGTGCGATGGATAGGACCTATTTCTTTGATGTCAAGGCACTCACCAATTTGCTTCATATAACCAGCAAAGGCCATTGGATGATCAAAAACTGTCCCAATATGCTCAAGGGACCGCTCGCAAGTCTCGTCGAGAGAAGGAGAAGGAAGCTGCAGAGGCGAAGAAGAGGGAGGAGGAAGAGAGTGCGGTCAAGGCTTATGCCGATTTTATAGACGCGTTCGAGGGGGATGACGTTGGGAGGCGGGAGGCGGCGTCGACGTTTGTACGAGGCTCGGGGGAAGGGAAGGCGACGTATCAGCCGTCCATGGCTGAGGGTTCGTCGAGGGCGAGGGCGCTGCGAGAGGAAATGGAAGATGTGAGGGGTGTTCATTCGTATGATCAATTCTGTCCACTGATAGCTTTTCAGACGTCTCCTCCGAACAGTGTTCCGAAACCTAAGGGAAAGCGTGCTATGGATGCTTTCCTTGAGGAAATCAAGAGGTGTGTGTAGAAGCACCGTCACGCGGTCCCTTCTCCTGACCCCGTTATGCAGGGAACAGGCTATGCGAGAGGCCCGGTATTCTCGTTCTTGTAAGCTAAATTCACGATATACCTTCGTTAACGCTCCTTACCATCGTCTATAGCTCACGGACGATCCGTGACTGCGCTGGCTGGTAAGTGATAGCGTGCCTTCCTGCAAGCTCGTTCTTAGCGTATCCCCATCAGCTTACGAAGGTCAGAGTGGAAGTAAGGATCGAGGAGACCCCGAGGTACGCAACATGACGAAGTCTGTTCGTCCGTTCCCCATGCCGACCCCCGTTTTGCTAGACGTCAAACCTTTTCGTTGCCAACTTGCCCTCCAACGTCACTGAGCCATCTTTGGGTCAATTCTTTGCACGCCATGGTCCTGTCGGCTCTGTATGTTCCCACTTGTCGCTGATCCTTTTTCTTGAACTCAGGGAAATGTTTTCAGGTGAAAGTCATGTGGCCTCGTGGTGATGGCACCAGCGGTCCCGGTAGTGATATGACTGCGTCGAGGCGGAATAGAAATACTGGACTCAGTGGTTTCGTCTCATTCATGAAACGCAAAGATGCTGAGGCTGCGCTGAGAGAACTGGACGGATTTGATTGGGGAGGCTCCGTTTTGCGAGTTGGATGGAGCAAAGCCGTCCCTATGGCGGGCAAACCGTTGTATGGTGCGAGCGCTTCCCAGACCTCTTCTCTTTACGCCGACTTAAACGCTCCTCTGCAGTTGCGACTCGTCAATCCCGTTCGCGGTCTCGCTCCAGGGAACGACGTCATGACAAGGGAAGAAGCAGAAGTCGTTCGTATTCCCCGGGACGTCGTTCACGTTCACGTTCTGGAGGTCGTGGGCATCGAATTTCTATGCGTTCAAGAAGTCGTTCTTACAGCCCATCACCCTCGCGTCGAAGGCGCCGCTCGTACAGCCGCCCAAAACGATATGACAGTCGGAGTCCTCGCCGGCGATCACGAAGCTCTTCAAGGAGGCGTGAAGGTGACGATGAATCCGGTGTCACAGATGCTTTCATCCGCGCAGTAGCTGCGGAAGTGAAAGGTCATGGCCACAAGTACGAGGAAAACCTGAAAGAATGGGAACGGAGCAATCCGAAATATGCCTTCCTTACTGCACGAAAGGTGGGCCTTACAGTTGACGCTCGGTCCTACTTACGAATGTATTTCAGCATCACCGACATGCCTTTTATCGAGGGCTGGTTGAGCGAGACGATATCGTGGAACCAGAGTTCGGTGATGATGTATGGAACTTGTTTCTTTGTGTGTTATCTTCACTAACATACTTCGTCAGGGATACAACTCCGTTTATTCTACTGACTCCGGAGAGGAGTCAGAACGAGAACGTACAAAGAAGACGGTCCTTGGTAAACTCGCACGCAAGAGATTTGAGGCAATGTTGCGCGCTCTTTCCGGAAAACGAGGGGAACTTGCTCGATGCATGACATTCAGCCTCGAACATGCCGAGGCAGCTCGCGAGGTCAGTGTCATGCTCGGTGTCCGTAACGTGCCATTTCACTGACCCCTCTCCAGGTAACGGACATCATCATTTCCTCTCTGTTGGTCGACGGCACCCCGGTCCCGCGCAAGCTCGCGCGCCTTCACCTCATCTGTGATATACTCCACAATTCGGCCGCGCCAGTGCCCAGTGCATGGAAGTTCCGCCAGGAATTTCAGTCGCGGCTTGGCATCGTCTTTGATCACTTCGCTACCATTTACCATTCCTTCCCTGGTCGCATCACCGCCGAGACCTTCAAGAAGCAAATAACAGCCGTCGTTGACATTTGGGAAGACTGGATCGTATTCTCGCCCGAATTTACAGCCGAGCTTCGTACCCGACTGGACGGTATTGCGCACGCAGAGTTGACAGCAGGTCAAGAAGATGAGAACGGAGGCGCGACGTCAGAGACTCAGTCGGTGTACGCCTCTCGGTTCAAGGCAAAGTCTTTCCAACCGGCTCAGGAAGTTGCTCCTTGTGTTCCTGAGGCAGGGGGAGAGGACTTGGACGGTGCGCCTATTGAGGAGATGGATGTGGACGGTGTGCCCCTTGACCGAGGTGTAGATGGAGTCCCACTCGATGACGACATGGATGGCGCTCCCATTGACGATGATGTCGACGGTATTCCTATGGAGGCGGATGGCCCTGAGGCGGATGACGTTGATGTAGATGGTGAACCTATGGCAGAGGATGATGTTGATGGAGAGCCAATATGATTTCAGAGTGTTCAGATCCTGTATATCTTGGTTTTTCTGTAGTTTTTCTAATCGAACAAACACCCATGCATACTTGAACCGCAATCGCAAGGGAAAGCGATGTGCTCAGGAATCAAAAGCCCATTGTTATATCCATCAAATTCCTTGATACAAGTGTCCCTAGGATGAAGAATACATGATCAAAGTTCCGTGTGTCGAGGAAGGACTGTCTTCGACAACCTCTGCCAGATCTCGGATAGTAATCCGAAAAACATTAGGGTATGTCGTCTAGAACTATCCACTAATTCGACCAGCGATGTCTGGAACCTAGTCCAGATATTTTGTTGAAAAGCGGCTGACAGCGGGGGGGAAGGAGCACGAGTCGGTCGTGGCTAAGGAAAGACACCCGTCAACCGTTTATCCAATCCTGGGTGAGACGGACTCACATTTCCGGTGACGGCTCTCTCGGCTTCGTGGATCAATCTTACAGAATCTTCCTCCCCTGTCTTTCTCCACATCTCCCGGAATTGTTCGACAGCATGCAGACTCTCACTGAAGCGATGAAGGGTGTTGATCAGTGCAACGACCTCTGAACGCTGCAAGAGATTTTGATTCGCATGGTGACTGAAATACAGATTGAGTTCCACGACAGATCTAGACGATACATGAGATTGACGTACTCGAGGGCTTTTTCATCCATTTCGAAGAGAACTTTGAGAGCAGTGGCCAAACCAGTAGTCTGGACTTTGCCCCACAACCGACACTTGTCGCAACCGATACAGTCCATGATTCGGGACACGTTGCGGAAGTGTTGTTTGAATTCTTGTTTCAGGATCTACGACATGGTTTCAGTGACAAGACGACAGATCACCAAGATGGTTTGACATACGTTGGCATTCGCTCCACGGAAGAGTACCCGTTCATCGAATTTGCCGACATGTTTCGCGATCTCCATCACTTGGTTGAGTTTCTCGAGTGTTCGAACTTCGTCTCCCAGGTCGGGGGAGTGTAAATGTTCGTGTGGAATGAGGCTGTTCCCGGATAATGAACAGTAGTCATAGTCGGATAGGTAGGGTGCGATACGGGAAACCGCACGGAGGAGTAAGACGGTATTGAAGTAGATATACTGAAGCCGCTCAGGGTGGGAGGCAACTCTGGTGACGAAACATTCAAGATTAGGGCCCTAAAGGGAGTCAGCAGAAGGACACAATTTCATTAAAGTTACTTACCCATTCACCTGTGGACTGATTAAGCCAATCTGAGCATATATGCGTTGATATCGACGCGTGGAGGCCTGGACGAGGTTAGTATGAATGTGACATCATCCCGGACAGACCATGTACCGGATATGATCTTATAATATACTCTCTTCTCCAAACATTCCCCATCAGCATCTTCGCCGTCACCGGGTTCGCGTAGGACGTCAGTCAAGGTATCTGGAAGCGTAGCAGGCGCAGAGGATTGGCTTGCGAGAAGATTTAGTTCCGAGAGACCGAAGCAATTCTCTTCGTAGATCGCTCGCCAGACACGATGCGATGATTTTCCTGAATATCCCGTATATCGTTCGGGAACCAGTGTTAGGTCCACGTAATCGCCCTCTACATGGAATGAGGATTGTTATTAGAGTATGGAGTGAAGCGAATCGGCTGCGACTAACCTGTCATATCATCAAGGAAACAAAAGTCGGAATCACGATAATAGCAACCTGGTAGCTGAATCCGCTACGAAAAGTCACGTTAGTATGAGGAGGAACTTGCAGTATCCATGCTTACCTTATCCTCAGGAGGTAGGTCTATTTTACTCAAAGCCGCTGCCCTCCACTTTTCGGGTATTTCGCTCTGTGATGGGGTGAGTTGTGGAACCCGATCAAGAAACATGTAAATACCTCATCCACAGTAGTGATTCCACACTCGCGATTCATGCAAAAGCCATTCTCCTGCCAGAAAGGACATTCTCGGTAGAGGTCAACCTAGTAGCGAGGAAGGTTGTTGAGAAATAATCTTGCTCTAAGGTGGACAGACATCATACCTGGAAATACCTGAAGAATGGGGTCTCAACCAAGGCGTGAAGATTGGAATACAGCTCCTCGTTCACGCTCTCGATGGTCTCGTAGTCGCACATCGTCGTTTCGATGGGACCGGTCGTCTAATAGCATGATTAGTTGTCTAGCAGTTGAATGACACGTTAATTGAGGACAACATACCTCGCGCTGACAAAGTGGTTCACCACGGATAGGCTCGTGCTCCAAGACATTCTTGACTTGATCTCTGCGAACGAGCGCGTCACCCAGAAACGAGTTTCCGTAAACTGCTGTTCCAATTGCGAGGGCGAATGCGAGTGCAAGACAAGCCCTACGGCAGGCTCGCTCCATCTGTCTAATGTGCAAGGTCGTTGTATCAGTACTAGTCTTTTAGTTTGACAGATATCACTGACACGTATTACCCTTGGTCATGTGACTCACAAAATCAATACACGTGACTCTTCTGCTCCCGCGTATGCAGGTCCGAAATTCCGAACCGATGGCGAGCGGCGAGCACACACGGAGTGATATCGGAGAAAAATATGATTGGACGTGGTACAGATTTCTGGGTTATCTTTCATCTCACCGCGGACTGCCGGACATAACTCATCCGTCACGAGAGAGCATCATATGTGACACCGCCGTCCCGGTCCGTATCTCCTTAAGTTCTCAAGGTATAGATAATCGATGCTGTACTCGTGTCTAAACACCTTGAAACTCTCAAAGCAATACTACGTATCCACGAAGTCAAAGCCATGGCAGCACCAGTCCCGATTATCACGTTGAACAATGGCGTTAGGATGCCCGTCATCGGTGTGCACAGCGTACCCCCCTTTGATTCACATTAAATCTCGCGCCCTCAGGTCTTGGGTGTTGGGGAGGACTTACCTTGGAAACGAGGGCCGCCTCCAAGAACTGGATCCTGACCGCGCTCAAGGTGCGCCGACTCCCTGCCTCAGAATGCAAGCTATTGACCTTCCTTCTTAGTCCGGATACAGGCACCTGGATACCGCTCTCGGATATGGTATCTTTCATTCCGTTCATGTTGTCGCTGAGAGACTGACGTATGACAAGGAACTGAGGGTTCTGTGGGTGCTGCAATCCGCGAATCCGGTGTTCCGCGTGAGGAAATATTCGTGACCACAAAGCTTCCGTATGTGAGGTCTCCTGACATCCCTTTAACTAACTCATCGGTTCTACAAACACAGCTTGCACCACCCAGGGAAGGTACAAGAGTCGATCAACGAAAGTTTGGCGAATGCCGGCTTAGATTACTATGATCTCGTCAGTCGCAATCCTCTGTCGTTGTGTAATTTTTCGCTCACGAGACGAATCACAGTGGTTGATGCATTGGCCCCAGACAATTGGTCGTGGACGTGAGCGAATAGATGTCTAATCTCCACCCTCGTGAGGCTGACATCGCAACACCGTCAGCAAATGGTGAGGGACTGACGAACGAAGACGGCTCACCGAAGGCTGCTCTGAATCCAACATTCAACGAAACTTGGGCAGAGATGGAGAAAGTCTTGGAAAGCAAAAAAGTCAGATCCATTGGGATCAGCAACTTCTCGGTCAAGAAGTTAGTTCTTCATCGACTGGCGAATTCGCGTCGCTGATATCCCTCTAGCATCGAGCAACTCTTGAAAACGGCAAAGGTTATTCCTGCAATTAACCAAGTGGAGTGAGTGTGACACGCAATATATCAAGGGCCTGCTTTATTTCTTCCATTAGGTTGCACCCCTACCTTTCTCAGCCCGACTTGTTGGCGTACTGCAAGAGCAAAGGGATTTACCTCACTGCTTACACTCCTACCGGTGAGTTTCACCTCAAGAAAAGGAGTTACAAACTCACGGAAAAACAGGGTATGCCACAGTCCGCGGGGACCCTGCTATCATCGAGATTGCTGCAAAATACAATACGACGCCTGCTCAAGTGATCTTGGCATGGCATGTGGCTAGAGGCTGCACTGCAGTTCCCAAGAGTGAGGATGTGCAAAGACAGAAGGACAACCTCAAGGTGAGGATTATTGAGTAAATCAGGACAAAACGTCATTGACCACGATGCAGTTGATCACCCTCTCTCATGAGGACTTCCTGCGAGTGAGTGCCCTGAACAGGGGCCAGAGATTGTGCAACAAGGCCGATGCGCAAGGAAGGGTGGAAGGTTGGAGCGTGGAGGAGATGGGCTGGTAAACATTGCTACTTCACGAAGAACGAGAAATGTTTGTATGTCTATTCGATGTGTATGCTAGTGACTGCCAGTGTAGGACATGAGGCTGTTTTGATGTCGGTGATGCCAGTCAAATGCAGTGATGGTTCGCACGTCTTACGCGAGGGTATGTTATCTGGGAAAGACACGTCTACACTTTTCCAAACCCATTCTTCATCATCTACTTTTTTTTTTCGGTTATTGCGCTGAGTCCCGCTCGTCGTTGGGCTCAACGTTCAGGTATTTTCCGTCAAAGGTTCTGTATTTTGGACACCCGTAAATCTCAGAAACATGGACACGTCGGCGACTCTTCAAACTGGCACAATGGGCGCGGCTGAGTATCAGGTGTGTATACTCTTCTGATCGTGTATCCACAGATTCTGAGGGTACTTGTTTCACGTATGTTTAGAAGAAGCACGGGCTCGAAGGTGCTCCGGACCCATTCCCAGCTCATCGCGAAGACGAGACTCCAGCCAAGCGATCCACCGCCAACAATGTTGTGGACCCCAACGATCAGACCGCTTTCCCATCTCTAGCACCCTCTGCCGTCCCCGCGGCCCAGCCCGTCAAGTCGGCCTGGGGTACCAGCTCTGGTCCTCGCATCAAGCCAACTGTCAGGTCTCAGCCCATGGCCTCGGACTCCTTCACCTTGTCCGCCATCGAGCTTCCGGTGAACAGGGATGGCAAATCTGCGTCGCTTGGTGAAATCATGAAACAGGTCATGTCGAAATTTAAGGTCAAGATCGAGGCATCTGGCAACCAGAGGACGCGTCAAACGACTTTCCAGATGAAGTCAGAGTCTCAGAAGGAGCTCGACAAGGCCAAGCGCAGCTTGCAGGGCCTTTTAAGCCCTATGGTATGTTGTCGTGTAGCACATTGAGGATATTTTTTCTGATGGTAGTCTAGGTCACTCTCACTCTGCCTGCCCCGCTTTCTACTATTCCGCTCATCATTGGGACCAAGGGTGACTAATACTTGATCGAATTGGATGCCTGAGACGCTGATGTGTCTTTGCAGGTGCTACTCTGAAGCTGGTTCGTGAACAAACTGGAGTAAAAGTGGACATCCCTCGAAGGGAGAGTATTGTTCCTAATGGTCACGCCAATGAATCAGCCAATGGAACTGCTACCCCCACTTCCGATGATGAAGTCATGGTTCCCATCACGATCACTGGTCCTCAACCCCTCGCGTACGAAGCTCAGGCCATGTTGAACGAGATCATCTCCGTGCGGACATCCAGGTCCACCCAGCGTGTCAAGGACATCCCGGCTCACATCCTTCCCTTCGTCACCCCCCGCCGCGCGCTCTTCATTGAGGCAGCGCAAAGTGATGACATCAACTTGACTTTGAAGATTGCCGAACGCGAGATCACTGTCAGTGGAGAACGTGAGGCCGTCGCCCGTGTTGTCGAGTCGATTCGGGTGACCATCGAAACGTTTCGGACTTTGCTCATTTGTGTCAAGATCTCTTTGCCCAAGCGTCAACACCGTCTTCTCGTTGGTAAAGCCCTGGCTGAGATCATGACGAAGAGCAGGTGCTCTGTCATCCCCCCAGAGGCTGACCAACCAGGTGAAGAAGTCTCGGTTTATGGCAAGCAAGAGGATATATCAGTTGGTCTTGGTGCTGTCATGGAGGTGGCCAACTCGCAGTACATCCACGAGTTTCCTCTCCCGGGTCCTATTGCAGTTTCGCGTCAGCTGTTGGCATACATGACGCGCATCGATTTTCCTAAGACTCTCAGCACTGCTCATCCCGATGTTTCCGTTTTCACACCCTCTTCAACGGCGATCGCTGAATCTTCGGTCCTCAATATCGATATCGTAGGAGAGAAGCCTCGGGTGGATGCTGTCGTCAGGCAGGTTTCGGAACTTCTTGGTAAACTCATTGGCGCAACAAGAGAGATTTCCATCGATTGGCTAACCCACCATGTCATCATGGGGAAGCACGCGAAAAAGTAAATCTCTATTTGGATTCATGTAGCATTCCTCTCACGCCGCCTTTAGGTTGGAGCAGTTCCAAGAGGCTCATAACATTCAGGTCTTCTTCCCTTCCGAGTCTGCCGAGCAGTCTTCGGTTCTCTTGGTTTACGATCCTTTCTCCCCCTCCGCTTCTCCCTCACCCGTCGAGAAGGAGAAACACCTTGATGAGGTCGCCACGGAATTACTCAAGTGGGCCAAGGAAGCTGCTGATGTCAAGAGCGAGACGATCTCCGTTGAGAAACGTTGGCATGAGGCAGTGCTCGGAAAGGGTGACACCACTCTAGATGCGTAAGTGATAAACCACTGCTTATAAGACATCACATCGCCGACCCCTTCCCTCTCCTAGTATCATCGGCGAAGACAAGGCTCTGTTAATCAAGTTCGGCGCCGAGGCTGGCGATGCTACAACTGAAGATGTCATCTTGATTCGTGGGATTCGCGCAGACGTCGACCGCGCTGTCAAGGCAATTCTCCAGGTTGTCGAACAGGCTAAGAAGGACCTCATTGACAACAGCTACGTAAGCCCATCCATTGGTCTTGATGGGCATCCATTTGACATGTATGCACGGATCTAGTTTACGGAATTTGAGATCGACAGGGAATATGTCGGTCGTGTTGTCGGTTCTCAGGGAGCTGGTATCAACCGACTCCGTGACCAGCTCGGCGTCAGAATTGATGTTTCTGATGAGGTCGAGGACAAGGACAAGGAAAAGGACAGCGGAAAGAAGAAGAAGGCCGTTCAACAAAAGTCCAAAATCAAGGTTGGTCCTCTTGTCATAGACAAGCTACAAGATGAGGCTAACTCGGTCTTAGATTACAGGACGCCAGGAGAACGCCGAAGAAGCTAAGAAGCGCGTCTTGGCTCAGGTCGATAGAATGGTCAGTTCCTCGTGACCGTCGGGATGTAAGACAAACCAATTAACGTGCAATGCAGGCGGACGAGACGTCTGAGACTCTCAAAATTCCCAACCAATACCACGCCTCCCTCATTGGCCAGAACGGCAAATATGTCATCCGTCTTGAGGAGAAATACGGGGTCAAGATCACTTTCCCCCGTGGATCCTCCGAAAACGGCGAGAACAGAACCCGTGAACCCCTCAAGCCTGACGAAGTCCTCGTCAAGGGTGGGAAAAAGGGTGTGGCTAGTGCCAAATCGGAACTGATCGAGGCCCTCGACTTTGAAAAGGAGAACAACAACGTTCTCAACTTCACCGTCCCAACTCGCGCTGTTGCACGTATCCTCGGCAAGGGTGGTGCGAGCATCAACGAGATCAAGGATGACACGGGTGCTCAGATTGACGTCGAGAAGGCTACAGATGGTGATGCTGCTGTGACTAACATCACCGTCCGCGGAACGAAGGAAGCCATCAACGCTGCCAAAACCGCTATTTTGGCTATTTCTGACCAGATTGGCGAGGAAACGACGGTGTCGCTTGTCATTGAGACGAAGTACCACAGAACCATTATTGGTGCTGGTGGCCAGGGATTGAAAGACCTGATCGTTCGTTGTGGTGGCCCTTCCGATTCCAGGCTTCAAGCAGGGCTTGTTCGATTGTGAGTATCTCCAACGGTGTGCACTTCCCGGCTGACCGCTGTATTAGCCCACGCCAGGGTGAACTTACCGACGAAGTTCGTCTTCGGGGAGAGCCTGCTCTTGTCAACAAGATTAAGGCGGAACTCGAGAAGACAGTTGCTACTTTGAGGGACAGGGTGGTGTTGGTCGTCGAGCTCCCAGCGGCCCAGCATCGTAACCTGATTGGCCGTGGCGGACAGCACTTGATCGACCTGCAAACACGCACTGGTGTTCAAGTGCAGTTCCCTGGTTCTCGATCGTACAACCAGGTCGGAGAAGCTGCTAATGCGAGCGAGGTCAAGGATGCGGATCCTGCTGACATCGTGAAAGTGTCCGGATCTCGCTCTGCTTGTGAAACTGCGATTGCAGAACTCAAGGTATGTCACTCTAACAACATGATTCCACCATGACCACTAATTTTCTCGTCCAGTCTCGCATCCGGGAAGCTCCTGCCCCTGTGGAAATGCTCACTGCCACTGTATCCGTACCCTTGAAATACCACCATGCAATCTCCCAGCAGGGCGGCTTCTTCCGCAACCTCCGCTCGTACGGTGTGCAAGTTGACCAATCTGCTCACCCCCAAAAATCTGCGGTTCCCGCCCACCCTCCTCAGAGTGGTGGGTCTGATGCCAGGATTGACGATGCAGAAGAGGAGACACCAGACGCAGATTGGCAGATTGTTCCCAACTACCAGGATGCAGAGGAGGGTGACTCGGAGTGGACGTTGAGGGCAAAGGATGCTGCCAGCCTGGAGCGTGCTCAGGGCGACATCAAGGTCGCCACCGAGCAAGCTGAGGCGATGACTCACGTCGGTTTCTTGACCCTCGCCGATCGCTCTGCTTTCCCCAGGATCGTTGGAACGAAGGGCTCCAACGTGGCCCGCCTCCGTGCTGAGACTGGTGCCGATATCACTGTCAGCAGGGAGAACAACACTATCGTTATCATTGGTACGTTTTTTTTTCTTGAGGGTTTCCTTGTCCCGAATTGTGAGATTGATGCTGGTTGCAGGTTCTGAATCCGCTGTGGAAGACGCCAAGCAGGCAATTCTTAGCCAGGTTGCTTCTCCACCTCGTTCTGGTCGTCGCTAAGACATTGGATCATTGGGTTAAAAATCTGCATGCTATATATCCTCTACATACTACTTATCTGGAATGGATTTGCACATCAAGCCGGAACAAATCAGATGCGGGAGGTGTACTATTGAACATGGACAATGATGGTTCAAATGCAAGTAGCCGATGGATATGACTGCGAGAGTACATCCGGACAGCCAACGTCGCAACGCAAACGCCAAGTATCATCCGGCGCCCCCTGGAAAAGGTACTGCCCGCACGGACTCGGAAGCTGCGTCTGCCAATGTCATACTGCAGTGGTCCCTGGTAAACTCACGATTCGAAGTATTTCGCCACCAAACATTCTTTTCTTTTGTTCAGTCTGATTAAGATGCTGTTCAAGTTGTGCCTGCCTGTCCTGATTTGTTTGGTCGTTGGTACTCGAGCTTGATCAAGTACATGAGGGTGAACGTTGTGGTAGTACTGACGTCGACCGCACACCGCCGAGCATCAATGCATTATGAGTTTTGACATCACTCGAGGGTATGATTCCTTCATCGGTCCTCCGTCAGAGCCTATATCAGTCCGTAAATTCCTCGAAGACGCTGCTTCGCTCATCATCCCCACTGCAAACGATGTGCTTGACCACCCCGCTTGGCAGGGGCTCTCAGAGGACGAGCGAGCTGCAATCGAAGCAGAGTGTTCTGGAAGGTATGTTCATGTCCACAATGTCACGTCGCCCAAGTCATCGAGCAAGTGGGCTCGGCGCTGACGTTCAGAACAGTGTCGCTGCGGTGAAAGCTGACGTCGAGGCGGTATGGGATAACCCTATGCTCTCTGCCCATCTCCGTCGCACACACACCGATGCGGTAACCGCGGTACATAGTCAGGCTGGCGGCGTTGCCTCCAAGGGACGGAAGCGCAAACATTTGCCCGATCCTGAGACGACGCAAGCTTTGCCAGAGGTGCGCGTGTTGCAGCAGAAGCTGGACTCCATCTCTCTCAAGTGTTGGGGGTACGTTCTCCAACCAACAAAGTCCGTCTAACCTACGCAGCTAACTGCGGTGGACAGTTTGAACCAAGAATCTGCTTTCTTCGTGCGCGCATCCAGGCACTCGGACTTTAATGCGCTTAAATACGTCAAGAAATCGGGGCATGGGTCGTCGAGCATCATCCAGCCTTCTTCTGAATCTGAATCTGCACGGCCCAGCACGACCCCTCATACACTACAGAGCCCCAGTGCTGGCCTGAATCCCCCTCCTCGAGACGCCCTGATCACGCTCACGGTTTACAACCGCGTACCTTGGGTTCATAGCCAGCTCACCCGCTTCTCCCAACATGCTGTGCTTTCTTCTCAGACGCTTGCGGACTTGGTCCGCGTAGTTCCGTGCGATTCGAGCGAGATGCCGACCGAGCAAGTCGATAGCGATGGCAATATTGTCGGATTTGCGTACGACGACGAACACGGTCAGGGAGCTACTGACCATGCTGAAGAAGAAAGCTGTCTGTTGCTCATCGAAGGTGTCGTTTACGGTGATGGACGCGAGTGTGCAGAGTACGTCTGACCCCCCTTTGCTCAGAAAATCTTGAACTCAAAACCCCTACTTCTGTTACAGCGAGCTCCTAACCTATCTCCAGAAAATCCCAGAAGAAAAGCGACCCCAGATCACAAAGTCCGCCACGTTGTTGAGTCAGACACCCTTTACCTCGCTCACTCTCCGGATCAACCAGCCGTACTGGATGCTCCACCAAGGTAATTGCGAGCACTTTGTCGTCGTTGATCAGATCAGGTATGTTGTACCGCGATGCATCGCACCTCGACTCGCTTACGACGATTCGTTTGCGCAATATAGGTTGGTTCACCCATCTGATCCGCCTTCCGGCTATCCCCACACTCTACATGTCACGCCGGCTTTGGGTGATGTCTGTAAGGCATGCGCCAATGTGCCCGCAGTGCTCGCTGTGGTGGGTGATTTTCGACTGGGGGAGAGCCCCTGTTTACTTTGTGGGCCTTGTTGGCGGAACATGGGTCGGCCAAGAGGGGATCACGCCGAGGAAGTGGTGGTTGTACCGCTTGTCAGACACTGCAGAATTTGGGAAGACGAAGAGGATACATAACACATTCCAAGGCAGGGGATCCACGAGAAGGCGTAACATGGGTGCCACAAGCAACCTTGGAAACAAAATAAAGACTTATCGTGCAACAAAAAGTCCGTCTAAGATTGTACAAAGAATGCAAGTACCAGTGATGATACATTGCCATGCCACTAGGCAGCGAATAGAAAGATTGAGTAACTGAGTAACGACATAATTTATGAGTAACGGGTCCACCCAGGAGCTAAGATACCGAGATATATCCAGATGCCAGCGGCATAGATTTGACATGTACCGCTAGATCAGCCAACAAGCGAACGATGGACGCTTCTCGACAACTTTTCAGCCCGAGAAAGACAAAGTCGCGTTGGCGAGCGACGTGTCAACTATCACCTCCCCCTGCTGATACGAACTCCCCGACGTCGGTCTTTCACCCCACCCAATCCACCCATACGCCCTTGCAGTCGCGTTCACATCGTAATCTATGGACCTCCCTGCCCCAGGGAGCCAAGGATCCGACACGCTGTTGTTGCCCTGTGAAACCGTGACGGCTGCTTGTTTCGTGGTTGCTTGGAATAAGCCCTCGAAAAGATTATCGAGGGTGACGTCGACAGGACCAAGATCGTTGTCGAGGTGTAACCTGATAGCCGCAGGCTGTGACGTGGGGTCATGCGTGATGTTGGCGGAGAGAGAGCCATAAAACGTGCGAAGGTCGGCGATAAAGTTAGGTCGGGACGGAGGTGCTTTGTTGGGGGCTAGGACAGTGACATTGGCGGTCAGGTTGCTATGCCAAAACGCACGTCAACCTTTGCCAAGTGTGAGCGGGAGGTGAGACTAACCTGTGTCCTGTGTGTATGTCGAGAAGAGTAGGGAAGTTTGACCTTGGGTCGTTGTACAGCGTGATGTTGACATCAATCGGTCTGTTGAGGATGGTGTGGGTACGGTTAAATTGGATATCACGGAATGGACTAACGCCATGATGGTACTGATAAGGAGCGAGTCGGTCGCGGAAAATGAGCCTATCACTGGCTCCAGCGACGTGTCTATCAGTATCCTGTGAGCTTGTATCAACTGTGGTAGCAGGTATCAGTTGAGCTCAAAGGTGGTCAATGGACTTCACTTTACATCGGCTGTTACTCGAGAGACGGGTCCTTCGATGGTGACTTTTGAGAAAGCAACAAAGGGATCGAAGGAGCCAAAATGCTGATCGAACATCGGTAAAAACGTAGCGAAGGAATCGACCTGGGAAGGAATTGCAGTTTGCGGGAACAAGAGAGAAATATTGAACAGGATATTGTCAGTCTGAGTGAGGTTATCCGGAATCTGAAAGGTCGTCAGTGACTTGATCCAATCGAGTGACATTGATTAACAGGGAAGACAAACATAGAGAAAGAGATCAGTGAAATTGTCGGCGATGGCAGAGCAGACAAAAGTCCGATCGAAAACACTGCGAGAAGGTGATTGCATCATGACAGATAAGACAGCATCTTGAGCCGTCTGGTTCGGGTTGATACCGGCGTAAAAGACGCCCTGAACAATATTAAAGTCGACCGTGGAGGATGCGTTTGAAGTTATGCTGAATTGGCCGTTCCTGGAGACCTGACGTTCAGACCTAGTGGAGTAGCGCTTAATGAGTGAGAGACAACGGGTGGTGAACACGACATACCAGGCCTGGACTGTGAGATCAGCAAGGACTTCCGCACTACCCCATTCATTGCACACGGGAATGACTCCAGATTGTACAGGGCTCGAGATATTTCGGCTTCCGGTAGAATCTGACCCAGGGCTTTTATCTGGCCAAGGAACGGCATAGTTGAGCGCAGTGTAGACGTATTTCTGATCAGAATCGTGTTCCTTCTGTTGTAAAAGTGAGGATATGGAATAAAACGAAGGAAAAAAGCATTCGTACGTGAAGGATGATAGGAACACCAATGACAATAGTGAGAAATATGTAAACGGCGAGAGAGCCTACGGCAGCACGCCAAAAGCGAGAGTCGATGATTCGACGTCGTGGTGGTGGTTTGTAAAGAGTGACCTGGGAGTCGTTGAAGTGGGCGAAGGTGAGTGCCTGAGATGTTTCATAGTCGGGCAAGTGACTGAAGTGACGACCCGCTGCTGGCTCTGGGTAGCGAATAGTGGGTGTCTCGACGGGGGGATCCTTGATCTTCTGAGGATCGTCTTCGTCGTGAATGATCATACCTGTTGACTATGGCATCGACGACAGTGAGGGACGATGGCGGCGGCGAAGACGGGGACCGTGGTTGCTAGTGGACTCGATGCACCGCTTCCCTTGGGAACGACAACCTCGGCACAAACGGCATTCATTTCACCCTCGCGGAGTTGCGGAGCTGCGGGCATTAAAATCGATCCATCTCACCTTCCTTAAATACTTGTCCCCCCCGCCATCGAACGTCTCCTCCTCCCCGTCTCCCTCTCCGTCTCCCCCTCCGCTGCCTCCCGCTGCAGAAATAGAGGATGGGTGTCATCAAGGAATACCTAGACAGGGGAACCCAGACAGACACCTACTCTGTCCCATCTCCATATTCTGACCCAGCTGTATTACTCGCCGCCCCAGCCGTGACACGCCGATCCCAAGAAACATTCCTTGCGATTTCTCCAGAGAGCCGTCATTCACCTTCGGTATCATCAATCTCCACTATCGATCGCCCACAGGACTCCTTTTTGCCGCAGAGCCCAATCAGCCCTATGCTCGCACCATTGGTGTCCCGCCGGCTTTCCAAACGTAAACAGACCCTGCAGACCCGACTCCCTGCAGGGGAGCTGCCAACCAGGCGTATTGTATCAATGCCCGAAAACGGAACCGATTCGAATTCCATTGTCTCTCACGATGACGGTAAACGAGTCGTTTCCATGCCCAATCGTATCAGGCCCGCCTTGGAGCCATCCGTGGAACTCTTTTCGTCCCCCGCTGACGGCTCGTTTGGGTCATATGCCGGAAGGGGCGAGCGCGTCCGCGTTTCCTATCTTCCCTCAGATGTCCCTCACACACCTTCGCCTCCCTCTTCGCCAGAATCACTTCTGATCATCGACGCTGGCGCGCAGTTCCCGGAGGGTTTTTTGCGTAGAAAATACGCACAGGGACCACTTATCGAAGAAGATGAAGGTGATTTACACGCATATACTCGGGGTTACTAACCGACCGCCGAACTTCTGCCAGATTGGATCACTTGGGCGAACTCTCCTCCCCGTCCAATACCCGCACTCCATGGGCCTCTGTCGTTGCCATATGCTAGGTGTCCATCGTGAGTAATCAATTTTTTCATAAAGAAACAATCCGAATATCCATACATGTAGTGGTGCCGAGGGGACGATCATCGAGGAGCCTGAGAACGTGGCCCAAATGATCTGGGGCTTGGGTCCAGATAATCAACCCAATAACCATGCTCGTGCCGAAGCTCTCTCAGCCTCCGTTTACATTTCCCAGAAGGCCCCTTCACATGCATCGAACTCGATCCCCCCTCGTTTGCAAAAAAAGAAGACACCGAGTCTCCCCCAAGCTGCCAAGGTATCCCGAACAGCACTCCCCACGCACCCGAACCATACCAGGCCGAGTAGTGTCACCCAGAGCCGACGACAAGTCGATCACGACAGGAGTGGCAATTCGATAGATCGACATTCGCCTGACCCCGAAAGTCACCAAGATATCCTTTCTGGACTTCCTTGGGTTGGAGGACAGCCGATGTCAAATAGTACCGGGATTTATAACAGTCTTCTGAGCAATTCGGGCCTGATTCCAGTTGACGATAACACGATCCTGGAATGGCAGCTCGCTCGTCTCCAAGCCTTCCGGACTTCATTGGCGAACTTGGAGTCGTATGATCCTCATCAAGGCGGACTCGAGCCTGTCATCCCCCCCATCTCAGGCCACGGACTTGCCCATTCTTACCCACGTATTTTTGTCGAGCCTCGCCCTAACGAATTGTCCAGCTCGGTGGTGACACAGACTCCGGTTGGAATCGCTCAACAATACCGTAATCAGCAGCTATACAGGCAAGCTATCCAGAAGCAGAAATTGCAAGCACAGAACTTTCTTCCGACGCCTCCCAATTCGTCGTCTCCTCAGTGGTCTTCTCATTTTTCTCCGTATTTGGCTTATGGCTCGACATTTTCTCCTGACGTTGTTGGTTCTTCGGATATTCCCCCTGCCACCTCGCAAAAATATCGGCCCAACCCCGGCACCTCACGCTATCTTCGACATATTTATGAGCGACGCGACATCGCTCACACCGGTCATTCGGAGATGGATACAAATCTTTCGTCCGCTCAGGTTCCACATCTTATGCCGAACGCGAACCCATCGGTATCCATCCGACAAAGTTCCTCCCCTTCGGGTACCTTGGCAAAGTATATTCAACAGCTCCAATCACTGTCGCCAATCCCGCATTACTCGCCCATCCAACCAGGACCACCGCCGAGTGTCCCTTTGCCCCCCTTGCCTTCCGCAGAGCAGGATCTGCTCGTCCCCAACGTGAATGCTTATCGTCCCCCTGTCGTTCCTACGCCTCCTTCGCCGGAGTCGCCACCACCCCAACCTCGCACGGTGCCGCGCCATGGCCGCTCGGTACCTCCGACTCGTCCAACGCAACGTCGTCTCTCAGACGTCCCCGAAGAAGACAGCATTGTGCTGGACCTTTCATCGTCCGCTTATCCTTCAAGGTTGCAAGGTACCACCTCCGCCGAACGCCAGCGTGCTGTCTCGTCGAGTCACGAAGGAATGTCGACAAGCCACTTACACTATCTCGAAGTACCGACTGTCGAACCTGGAGCACCGCGGAAGATATCTACCCCGGATTCTGCCGAACACGAAGGTAATCCAGGCAAGACACCATTGGTCAAGGTTCGGCTCCCGATAACCAAGGACCAAGGCCCTCGAGGATCGACCAATGGACGACACGAAACCAAAGTAAGCCAACACGGGCAGAGGAAGAAACATCGATACAAGAAGCTCAAGGGACCCGATACATCGAACGGACGCGCACAGACGCATGAAGTCGCTGGATGAAGAACTGGATTGTAATTTCAATGTTTCATGTTTCATGTTCATAGTTGCATGTGTTTTCGACTTTCGAGTTCAATTGTTTGTATCAGTACGCTTTCAACTTGAATGCATAGCACTATTGTGAATTTATCAAGTTGACCGATTGACGCAATTGCGCAGTACAAGTGAATACATGCTGATACTCGTGAGGCTGGCATCGCGTTCATGGCTTGACGAACAGGTCGGTGAATTGATCCACACCAAGTTTGGACAGGTTTGCTGCATCAGAGACAGTGTCCAAAATCCTGTAAATCGATGTCGTCAGTCAACCAGTCACCGAGCCTCCGTGTATCGATAACTCACTTCTTTTGGTGAGCTTCGTCATAGTGGTAGGAAATGTGTCGCTTGAACTTCTCGATCAAGAGAGGTGTGCCCTCCTCACGACGGCGCTTGTGTCCGACGGGATACTCGACGGAAACCTCGTCCAAAACGGTGCCGTCGTTCAATTCGACCAAGAGAGCGTTACCGATAGAACGCTTGCTAGGCTCGTGGTAGTCAACGGAGAAGGTCTTCTCCTCAACACAGTGGATCTTAGTGCGCAAGGCATCGATGCGAGGATCGGCAGCAGACTTGTCGGCGTAGGACTCGGAAGTGAGCTCGCCAAAGATGAGAGGGTATGCTACCATGTAGCTGATGGCGTGGCTGAAACAAAAAGTCGCCATGTCAGAACACGTGAGCATGAAAAAGAACGGTTGGGAACAAACGCACTCTCGGTCGGCAAAGTTGTCAAGAGGACCTTGCTTGTCGATGATACGGATGGCTGCTTCCTGGGTACGGATGCGTACGCTCTTGATGTCTTCCGAGGACTTGCCCATCGCTTTGAGCTGTGCGTGAATGGTGTGTGCAGCCTCGACGGCTGTTTGGGCGTGGAACTCGGCAGGGTAGGAGATCTTGAAGAGGACGTTCTCCATGATGTAAGAGCCGAAAGGCATCTGGAACTCGAATTGCTTGCCCTAGTGTGCGACAATAGGTTCAGTCAAGTGTCGTCGGTGTCAGGAGAGCCGTTTACCTTGAACAAGACGTCGTAGAAACCCCACGTCTTGGCGGTGAGGACGGAAGGCAGACCGAGTTCACCCTTCTTCACGAGAAGAGCGAGGTTCACAGCGCGCGAGCATGCATCGCCGGCAGCCCAGGACTTACGGGGACCAGTATTAGGCGCATGACGGTAAGTACGAAGCGATTGGCCGTCGACGAAAGCCTGCGAGACTGCGTCGATGGTTTGGCCATGAGAAAGACCACTGTGGATGAATGTGAGAGACATGGTGTTGCAAAGTGAAAAAGGAACGCACAGAAGCTTCGACACGACAGCAGTACTGGCAACTTTGACGAGTACGACGTGGTCGAGACCGACTCGGTTGAAGGAGTTGAGGAGTGCGAGACCACCTTGGATTTCGTGTGCCTTGATCATGCTCTCCAAAATGTCACGAACAGTCAAAGGTTGTCCCTGACGCGCCAGGTGGTCTGCGACCGCGAGAATGGCACCCAGGTTGTCGGATGGGTGACCCCCTGTAGAACAATGTCTCAGTAAAGAGCACATCACGCGTACAGCAAGGTGAGGATACTCGAGCGTCATGAAACTCACATTCGGCGGCGAGGAAACAGTCGTTGAAGTCCAAGTACCGGATCATGGTACCAATGTTGAATGCACCCCGGATAGGGTCCAATTGGTAGTTCGTCCCGGGAACCTTGGTACCTGCATCAAACAGTCAACAAGCGTTTCATTATCTCATATTATGTTGGAACGTACCATTAGGCACGATGGTCCCTTCTACGACCGGACCCAAGAGCCGAGAGCATCCTTCGAAGCGCAAGCCCTCGAGACCACACCCGATGGTGTCAATGAGACAGAGACGGGCGGTCTCGAATGCAACGTCTGAAGTGACTTGGTAGTTGTGGACGTAGTCCGCAATGTCCTTGAGGACCTTGTCTGGTTCTGGACGAACAGTAGATTCTCCGTGGTAGACCGACATGGTTCGTGTGGCAACCGAGTTCAAGGCAAGACGAGGCGTATTGCTTGATAATCGATAAGATGGGCTTGACAAACGGCCGAAAGAACGCGGTCCACGCCTGATTAGAGACAGCATAGCTGAACGTGGAGAATGACGGAGAAAGACGACGATCACACGCCCGGAACTTTATGTACCAGGCTCGGTTAACAATTCAATCACAAGCAAACTTTTCCCGCTCAGTCCTACATGTTTCCCCAATTTCTAATAAACATGCTGGGGATCTAATTTACAGGCGTGGTATCTGCTATAATGTTCCAGTGTGTGATGGCGAGGCCAGCGCTTAAGTTATGGATATACGTTGTCTATCATGCAGCATGAGGATCTAAAGCAGGGAGGTCGTCTCAAGCAGGAGGATGATGCCTAAAAGCAAGCGATCGTCAGATGTTATGCGTAGGCGAAGATAAGATGGAGCACGCACTGTGGACTATGGAGGGGATATTCTGGGTATTAACGTCCACGACGAGGTCCGCCTTCTTCGGGGTTTCATATTCAACATCGACACCAGCGAAGCCCACGAGGGCACCGCTGCGTGCCTGGGCATAGACTCCACGTCTATCGGTGCTCTCACAGTGCTCCAGAGGAGTGGCCACGTGAATGAGGAAGAAGTTGCCGCCTGCACCACCGTTGGACACGACAGTGTCCTTGACAAGTGCTCTTGAGCGCTCCTCGGGGGCAACAGGTGCAGCGATGACGGCAGCGCCAGCTCGGGCCAACTCACTTGCAACGAAGCCGACGCGCTGCAAGTTTTCGTGCCTCTCTGCTGAGGTGACCGATTTTGGGTTTAGGTCGTCCTTGATGGAGTCGCCGAGTAGCAAGGAGACGCTGCGACCACCTTGTTCGTTCAACGCAACCTGCAGTGCCTTGGCAATGACGTCCTTCCCTGAGTTGTGCAGGCCAGTGAGGAACAAGACAAAGCCTTGCTTGTTGCGTGGTGGGTAGCTTTCACGTAGTCTCTCGACGACAGCTCTACACAAACAATGTAAGTATACTGTAATCCGATGAGAAAGACATGTCGTTCTCACTCGTAACTGAACCAGTCGGGGATGGGTGCGCCAGTCTTTAGGCGCCTGCGAAGTTCAGTTCCTGAGATGTCAAGAGTCTGCACACCGGCAGGGACCTCGTCGACGGGCTGATACTCGTCCGTCGAAGGAAGGTAGGTCATCTGTTGGAATGGCACCATCTCGATCTGGAGCTCATCCTTGTATTTTGTGACGAGTTCCTGAGCGTCATACGGGCCGTAGAAGTCCTTGCCTTGCGAGTTCTTCCCCGGGCCGGCGTGGTCTCGGCCGACGATGAAGTGGGTCGCACCAAAGTTTTTGCGAATGATCGCGTGCCAGACTGCTTCACGAGGACCGGCCATACGCATGGCAAGAGGGAGCAAAGCGAGGTGACCCATTCCGTTGGGGTATTTTGCCATGATGGCTTCGTAGACGCGCACGCGGGTATAGTGGTCAACGTCGCCGGGTTTGGTAAGACCAACGACGGGGTGAATGAGGACGTTGGCTTGACGTTGGCGTGCAGCACGAATAGTGAGTTCGCGGTGAGCACGGTGCATGGGATTGCGAGTCTGGAAGGCGACGACTCTTTGCCATGAAAGCTTTTTGAAGTGTGCACGAAGCTCAGCAGGGGTATCTAGTTGAGCCATGAGACGAGCCGTCTAGAATAATGTCGGGGACCCAAACTTACATCTGAGGGCGACATAGTCGAAGTGTGAGGGGGCTTGGATTGCCTGCAACTTGCCTCCGACGTAAAATTCTTTGACGCGGTTGCGAAGGTATGCAACAGAGGGGTGGGCCGGATCGTCTGCTCCGAAGACTTGGGCGGCTTCCCTCACACGATCATAGGTGTAGATGTCTTCGATAGTGATGATGGCCAGTGCCTCGTCATCTCGAGGGTCACGTAGGGCCAGACGGGCACCAGGGGTGATGCCCGAGCGAGAGATATCGTCGGAAGAGACATCGAGAGTGATGGGGATCGGGAACAGAGATCCATCAGCCAGACGGAGAGTGTCCACAACGCTATCCATAGATTAGCCCTCGTCTCTCGATACCAGTGAGCGAAATACCTGTTGTAATCACTCTCGTTCATGAATCCCTCGAGAGGACTGAAACCTCCACTGAGGATGAGCTCGAGATCACAAAGCTGACGCTAGAAAACGAGAATGACATCAGCGATGAAACAAATGTCACGCTCGAGAAGCGAACCTCGGTGAGGACAATGTCCTTGAGTTTTGCAGCCTCTTCTCTGAGCTGGCTCGAGATTGGCTCATCTCGTGCAACGAGGTCCTAAGACATCATCCAGTATCAGATGGCGTGATCAGAGGGAATATGATGCAAGAACAGACCTTCAAGATTCCGCCGTGAGGTGCGTTGGCCATTTCCGTGGGTATTCAGTGGGGAGTGAGATCCAGAGAACTACCTGGTGACTTTTAAAAGGAACAACGAGAGAGTTCTCCGGGGATTGAGCGATTGGTTTTTGACCAGACATGGAAAGATAAATTGCTCGATACGATGAGGCTTGGATGAGGTGGTATCACGCAAGGTATCACGCCATCGTGAGCAAAATTGCGATTATTATAGACGAAATACGAATAGATACTTACCATTTGGATCCCGGACAGTCAGCAATTCTATGTACAGCGGGTAGAAAACCCGCTACTTAGTTTAGGCCGATCACTACCTTCCTTATCCGATCACTTACGGAATGAGTACAAGACGTTACAGGCCGTTCACTATATCATATTACTGCATTTTACTCTCAGTAGAGCAGAACGACTGTCTTCTGCTCATCGAGAGTCTCAGGGTTTTGGGAGACTAGCATTTTACTGCGCGAGTCACACAGCGGTGGTACCTGGAGCTATCCAACCGTCTACGGCAATCGGCCCGATGAATACAATTCAACCACTCTACAGATCTGCAAACTTGTCCTTGAAAGTGTCCCGCGGGGCCCGCACACACGGGTCTCCGCGAACCAATCGGACTCGCTGCTTCGTCTCCTGTCTAAGAAGAATTTGGAATTACATCGCCAAGGACCGGAGGTACACTTGCTTGAACCACCGACCAAGCAATGCGCACGGTAGAGATCATTGAATGGTATCGAGGGGCACAAGGAACCTCTATGCCGTCTTCTTTGTGAAGAAAGTGGACAACTTGGCCATTCCACCGACATTAGCCTTTTTCAACTTCTCCACGCCATGTGAACTCTTGATCTCCTTCTTACGCTTTTTGCTGTCGTTAGAAACTGTGTCCTTGGCTTTCTTGCTGCCGGCAGTGCTGTCGGATGCTAACATGGACTGTTCCTCTGCGAGAGCTCTCACGTGGGCGTCAAGTTTCGCGAAGCTGTCAGTAAGATAGCAAAGTCAGCTTCGCTCTTGACGACGGACTGGAGTAACGTACTCATATGATGCGAGGAGCTCCTCCTTGATGTCTTGTGGAAGGTACTGGGCTAACAGCTCGCAGGCAAGCTTCGTTCTTCCCGCTGTATATGAACACGTTCGGCCGATATCCCATTTCGTGCAGGTACGACTCACACTCAAGCAAGTCTTCGTGTTTATCTTCCATAAGCGCATCTTTGGCAAGACTTCGTAGCAGGGATCTTGACACCTCCGCGATCCGAGGTGAAGACAAAGTTTCCACTTTCTTTCTCAGCTCTTGTAAAATCTTTTCGGGTGAATACCTGAACACAGTTATGTCGGCGGTTATCTCTGAGATGTTTCGTGTCAGGGTGATGAGAGTTGCGTGTGATTCGAATGAGCGAGCTTGCCTTTGACATCGCAAATTCGCCTCGTCGCTTTCTTTGTACATTCGAGTGCAGCGAACTTCATGACATCCTCAACTCTCATTGTCATTGACGCGTCCTGAGCAGCGCCAGTTGCTGATTCCTCTGAAATATGCCTCGTTGCATCCTCAAAAATATCTTCTGCAGGCCGAAATTTCTCATTACTACCATCGCGCTTTCGACAGGGTCGTCAGGCTCCATTTTCCTAGCGAAGAAACAAAACATGCTTACCTGCCGTATCGCTCGAAATATTGGTATCAAAAGGAATAATGGGTCCACAGGTGTCATGACAAGAAGCTTCCCATCTGTGCCTATCAGTCTCCCCTGTCTACGATAGCCTTGTTTTTACAACACGCACCTGAGACGACCTCGTCACCGATAAACCAAGACCGTGCATTTGGAGGTTCCACTGCTTGCACTTCTAGTATCTTTGAAACATGTTTGGAGTTGAGCTCGCTTTCGGTGAAATTGGGCTCGTGGGCCAGGAAGAGTGAAGGGATGCCTGAGACACCATCCTTAGAATAGTTGATTTGATCTGACAAAGCGCGACATACCTGTTCTTGGATGGGGAAGACGTAGAAAACGCGGTGGATAAGGCGTTTGGTTATCGGTGTCGGGGAGTTGTGTGACCAGAGCGTCTATCACGTCTGTGAAGGAAGTTGGTTCAAAACTCGAGCCACAAGCGATATCCCAGCGTACCCAAGGGTAAAACTGCAAAGTGGGTATCCATTCCAATGCTTGCTCGAGGTCAATCTCAGTGTCGGCGCATAGTGACAATTAATGACAATGACATAGTCCCCAAGTCCTTATAATCACGTGTGGACGCGCTATTGACGCGTTGTTTGCCTCACATTTCACAATGCGTTTTGCAAGGAGGTTGTATCGAAGGTCGAAAAGTATGTACAGCATTAAAAAAATCAATCTGCCCAACTGCAACTTATCAAACCGCAAACTAAACCGTCACACAAACAATCCCAGTCGCCAATGGACCAACCGTCACAGTCACCGCGAACGATACCGTCTGTCCTGGTGGACATGCTGTCCTCGTGGGTGTCGTCGAGGTTGTGGTCGGAGTCGGAGAACCAGTCGCAGTATCGGAGGCGGCAGCACTGCTCGATGGGTTTGCACCTGCCGCAGATGCTGAAGGCCCGTTCGCGTTGGACGAAGATGAAGTGTCAGGACCGCCAGCGCCGTCGTCGAAAGCTGCTGAGCCTGCACCGGGGGTAGCACCAGAACCAGAACCAGTACCCGCGCCAGAGCCGCTGCCCCCAGCGGACGAAGATGCCGAGCCTGAACCAGGGACAGCACCAGAACCGGAACTAGAGCCGCTGCCCCCAGCGGATGAAGATGAAGAGGGACCGCCAGCGCCGTTGTTGAAAGATGCCGCGCCTGAACCAGGGGTACCACTAGAACCAGGACGAGCACCAGAACCAGGACGAGAGTTGCTGCCCCCAGCGGACGAAGATGAAGTCCCAGGACCGCCAGCGCCGTTGTCGAAAGATGCCGAGCCTGAACCAGGGACAGCACCTGAACCAGAATTAGAGCCGCTGCCCCCAGCGGACGAAGATGAAGCGCCAGGACCGCCAGCGCCGTTGTTGAAAGATGCCGCGCCTGAACCAGGGGTACCACTAGAACCAGGACGAGCACCAGAACCAGGACGAGAGTTGCTGCCCCCAGCGGACGAAGATGGGGAGCCGGGCCCGCCGGCGCCGTGGTTGAAAGATGCCGCGCCTGAACCAGGGGCAGTACCAGAACCAGTACCAGAACCAGAGCCGCTGCCCCTACCGGACGAAGATGAAGAGCCAGCACCAGAACCAGAGCCGCTGCCCCCAACGGGCGAAGATGAAGTGCCAGGACCGCCGGCGCCGTGGTTGAAAGATGCCGCGCCTGAACCAGGGGCAGTACCAGAACTAGAACCAGCACCCGCACCAGAGCCAGCACCAGAGCCAGAACCAGAACGAGCACCAGAACCAGAACCAGAGCCGCTGCCCCCAATGGACGAAGATGAAGCACCAGGACCGCCAGCGCCGTTGTTGAAAGATGCCGAGCCTGAACTAGGGGCAACACCAGACCCAGAACCAGAGCCGCTGCCCCTGCCGGACGAAGATGCGGGAACTACATCTTGACTGCCGGACCCTCCAGCACTTCCAGCGCCACCCGACCGGCCACAACCGGGGTTTTGTCGAGCGAGAAGCTTTCCGGAAGTGGAGTGTCCGTATTCGTGGCACCAGATGAGGAGATCAGCGAACGTATTATGAGATAGACCGATGGGGGGGTTGATAGCGCGACGGTCGAGGAGTAGGAGGGTTTCGTGAGGATTTGGATAGTTGACATCTGCGATGACGCAGGGGACGGCGAAGGTCTGCGATGGGGAACCTGTCAATCTCCATGATAGTAGAATAGATATTGTCTACACCGAC
Organism: Chalciporus piperatus; assembly: GCA_038093975.1. Taxonomy (NCBI): domain Eukaryota; kingdom Fungi; phylum Basidiomycota; class Agaricomycetes; order Boletales; family Boletaceae; genus Chalciporus; species Chalciporus piperatus. The sequence continues at coordinate 121,809 of JBBPTG010000009.1, forward strand.
CTTATAGGTTGGAGTCATTGGGCGAGAGAGCGCAACGAAGGGAAGCGAAAGAGCGATGCAGATGAAGGAGAGCATGATGTAAAAGAGTGTCGGACGGTGATAAAGAACGATTTGGAGAAGATGCGGGTTGAAGAGAAAGAGCTGAGGAGCGGACTCCCCTTCCAAGTCGTGGTATAAAACCGCAGGGCGGCTGACATTGAGGGATATTCTGTGAGGTCAGCCACCCGCATTCACCGTTCGCGGGTCGATACTTAGTATGAAGCGCGGGTCTGATGTCCTCAAGTACGTCAGTCCTCTGGTGTATAAAAGATGTGTTTCGCTCTATGTGAGCTCCCGCCTCTTTTGAGTTTGGCGCTCGCATAGGCCTCTCGTCAAATCCGAGCTATTCAGCGATGGATTCAATCAGCTCCCAGCGGCAGGGTAAGTCGTTTCATTTTCTGCTATCTATCACCCATACCTTCACAGTTGTCCTGGAATATTCCCAATGACTGTACAAGTGGACGTATTCTAGAAAATAAATGGGATGACAGCCTTCCTTCCTCTGGGGTAGTCTGGGAAGTTCTTCAAGTACCACTGGTGGCCCTTGTACGCCCTCGATATCATGAGGAAGATCTCTGATAGGAAGAAAAGCCATGGCGGTTGAATTGCGTTCGCGGCAGCAGAGAGTGACATCGTAGGAGGAATGGGGGCGGCAGCGAGCGCGAATCCAAACCATTCTGCCCATTCGCAAAAATAGTTTGGGTAAGAGATGTATGTGTAGAGATAGCCGTGTGGGATGCCATAGTGCTCTTTGGGTTGCTTGTTGGGATTGTCTTCGGACTTGGCTTTGCCTTTCGCCTTTGCGTTGCGACGGATGTTGAGGAGGACTTCGTCGTGTAAGACGTTTCCGCAGAAACCTAGAGCCCAGATGGTGATCCCCGCCCAGAAAGAGGGTCGTGCGAACGCGCCAACGAGGAAAGTGGATGCAGCACTCGACCCCAGATATGAGCCCATGAGAAGACCGTTGATGACATTGAAGGCAATCCCAGAAAGGGGAACAATGATGTGTGATTTAGAGCGGGAAGGTGTTCGCAAGGGTGATATAAGGGCACGGTTTGCGTAGTGGATGAGGAACAAAGCGGCGAGGAGGAGCTGAGGATCGGTAAGGATGGCGACGTCTGCTGGTGAAGCCGCCCAGGGTGAATATACGAGTGCATAGATGAAGGTGATGGGCGAGACGAGTTCCATGACGATCCATGATTTTATGCCATCGAATGCGAAGATACTGTCGCTCGAAGGGGCGAACCTGCCGAATGGAGCATCGACGAGGAACTGAAAGGGGCAGACGACGGGCGGGATGATGAAGAACAACTTCCTGATCGCTAGAGGGATTTATTCGTGTTAGCTTTCGAACTAACTGGAGAAAGTAAATACCTACTGTCGTATAGCGGATGCATCTTCGCAGTCGTCGTGAGCAACCTCAACGACGCACAGCCACTTAGACCCCACCAAATCAATCAATCCTTGATAGTGCACTTGGCAAATCTTGACTTCAAGTTGATGCTGGACTACGCTTGTCACGGTATAATTGACCTTGACACCCACCTCAGTCGTTCACTGGTTGTCAAGCTGCCATGACAAAATTAGGAAGAGCAAGCGGGCCTGCTCCCCCGTCCCGCATTCAAAAGTGTAGCTGATTGACGAGCCCAAAGTCAAATACTACATCGACTCGTGGTTTGGATGCCAGTGGCTACCCCACTATGGCGCACCAAAGAACGTGAGCTATTGGACAAGTTCGGCCTCGATGCAGTAACTTTCCTACGTTTCACCTGCATGACGCGAGGATTGTTCCCTTGCGTCGCCTTCCTAGTAAGTTGCTCCGTTCTCATACCATCGACGCCGTCTACACCATCAGCGCGCAACGTCCTCTCCATGTTCACAATAATATGTGACGTTCAAGGCGCCCGTCTCTTCGCCCACGTTGGAGTTTCGTCATCTCCAGCCATCTCATGTTCTTCATTTGGCGGAATGGGAAACGAATGCTGTAACTAGTACGACAAAAAATGGTTCCGTTCTCCGGATTACCTTGAATCGCTCTATGCACGCCGGACTCTCATAGTTACTAGCATCAGCAAGAATCTTCTTGCCGATCATCATGCGCTGGCTCACGCAATCCCAAGGTGCGCAGAAACGCAGTGGGTGTTTCAACTGGAGCGAAAACTCACCATTACTTCTCATTTAAGCTTGGACGGTAGTCGCTCGTTATTTCGCCTTTTCTGGTGATCTCGCAGCTCATCTCATTGCTATCTACGCACATCTAATGGTATCCTTCCAGTTGCGCCTGAGCAGGTTATTCAGGGATTGGCGAACATATCAACTCCTCAGAAATCGCCCGACGTTGGGATGTAGGGATTGATATCTTTTTCAGGAAGAAACAATTACTTACCGTTGCCTGCGACGATCTGCCAGACCTATATCTTCATAGTGGCTTACTTGCTTCTCGCCTCCAGCACCCGGTTGCCCTCGCAGGGGCTGTTGTCTTCTGGATGTGTTAAGACCGGCGGGTCACTGCATTCGTTGGCTTTCTCGCGCTGAGCAAATTCCGTTAGCGCCTCTGGAATTTAGTTGTCAACAGGTCGCTGGTGTTTGTGGCACTGGTGGAATTGTTGTTGATTCTCAGTAAGGCAGCCCTCCTCCACCTAATCATCCAGCCTTTAACGCGATCTTTTAGCCATCGGTCTTCAATACGGATTCAATCTTTCACGTGACTTACAACGGTCCCGCCGATCCTGATTCCTGATCGTATCGCTTTCAAGATTTGGATGCGCCGCACGTTTTACAACAAGTTCATGTATTACACCATATCGGAGACGATCTTCGCACTCTGAGGACACCCGAAACCATCTTGAGAAGCGTTTCGGACACCCTGCTCTGCACTCCGAGTTATTCACTCCCATGCTCCGCGCCAAGGTGATGCCCCTCCTCGCGGACGTCTAGAGGCCAGGATCGGGGTCGGGGTCCGGAAAGCCAAGCTCGACAAGTACGTTCTGTACCCCAAACAACATCGCTTAGAATAAGATGTAGGTTCTCGTTCAGAGCTCGAGTTGTCGCTCGGACTTTGGCATCTCATTACACAAAGCTAAAGCATCGACATACCCAATGCCAGATGGACATGAGGAAGGTATCCCAACGAACACCATTATCTTCGTGTTGCCGTTGTCCATCCCGATTGGGGCCTCTGGCATTTGTGGAGCCTCCAATAACCTTTCCTGGATCATCTCTCCTCTCCCGGTAACGCACGACACCTGGGGTAGGAGAACAGTTCTTCACCACCAGCGCCCTCAGCTTCTCCTTCGATTCCTCGTATTCCTCCTCATATGCATGTCGACCAGACCTCATGGGTCCACGACACGCAGTAACGCATGCATGGTCTTGGAAGACCAACCCAAACCTCTCCAGGTCAGCTACATTGGCATCCCACCACGCCTCCATTGGCTCTTCGTTTTCCAACCCCGTGACTACGACGACGATAGGCACTTGTTCGTCGAAGATGGCACGGTAGAACAAATCGTAATTGATCCGTACGACTTCTCTGAATCGGGTTCCGCGGATGACGTAAACGAGGAGGTTGAGGCCATCCTTCAGCTCCTGTGCTAACTTGGCGAGCTCATGCGCGGCTACGAGAGGATGGGTAGATCCCTGTTCGCTCTCGTTGAGACCGATGGTATCCCATAGGACGAAGCCTCGCCCGTCGATTGTCGTGGGATAGGGCACGCTCCTGGAGGTGCAACCAATGGCTCTGCTGGATACGCGCGCGGTGTTGGTGTCCTCTCCGACTAACATGTTGATGACCGAACTCTTTCCGACACCGGTCTCGCCGAAGACGAGGACGTGTTTGCAGGGAGGCTGCACGTCGTTTTCAGGGACGCCTGGTAGTGGTCCAACACTGAGGTCTGCTACATCCTCTCAGTCAACAATGACACAGGACCAAGCATATACTTACGCGGCGACAATGTCATCGTGCAATGTACTTGGTCCTGTTGGCTCTGGAAAGACGACTCGTACGTTTCAGACATTGTCGGTTTAACTGAGGACGGATGACGGAGGTAGCAGGGAAGCAGCCGCACATAAATAAACTGCAAGAAGTAAGAAGCAATCTAGCAGATCCAAGTCCGAAGTGGACCAAAGCTTGGTACGAGGTTCCTCGCCACCAAGCACGGACTTCTATATTGCGATCTCAATTCACATAGAAATGAGAACGACGACACCCGGACTCACCACGCCCAGCTCTCCCTCAGCCTTCGAGTAATTCTGCGCAGCCCACCGTGGTAAGCATTTCGCCAGATGAGACTAGTTTGTCACTCACTTAAAAATGGCAGACAAACATGATGTCTCGATCCACACCCAACATCATCATCTTTGGAGAGACCGGAGCCGGGAAAAGCTCCATCGTCAACATGCTAACAGGCGAAGACGTCGCGAGCACCGCCAACGCTGCGCAAGGCTGCACGTTCCAAACAAAGTGTTTCCCGGTGACAATCGCCGGCCAGGTGGTCAACATATTTGACACCGCTGGTCTCAACGAGGGAGACCCGACCACTCTGAACAAGATGAGCGCCATTCGGCAGCTCTACCAACTAGTGATCAGCCTCAAAGGAGGGGTCAACCTACTCTTATTCGTGATGCGTGCCCCACGGATTAAGGAGTCGAATGTTCAAAACTGGAGGCTCTTCTACGAACTCATATGTGCCTCCCGAGTTCCCATCGGGATTATCGTCACTGGGCTCGAGAACGAGGTTGTGATGGATGAGTGGTGGTGGAAGAACCGGGAGCACTTTGAGCGGTGCGGGATGAAGGCGGCAGGACATGCCTGTATTACGGCGACTCGGGGGAAGAAGAAAGGGGACCGATACCTGTTCGAGGAAGAATACGCGGAGTCGAAGATAAAGGTCCAACAGCTTATCGTGCGGTGCGCCCTGTTCAAGGCTTGGAACGTTCCAAGAATCAGGTGGTTCGCGCGTACGGGAATGCTCTGTTGGGAACACAAGGTTATAGACCACGGAGTCCTGGAAACGATGGCACGCGTCATGTCAGAGGAGGACGCGAAGGCATTTGCAGAGGAACTGGCAAAGGTAGAACAGGACAGCGTTTTGAGGAGTTTTTGACTTGACCACCTATTGATAAACGGTTCGGCATGTCGTATACAGTTAATGATGGAATGCGCTCTTTGACACGCAAATTCGACAATCGTCGGTTCGAAAACCTCCCGAGTGTTAGAGGCCCTCTACTTCACCGAGGGAAGTGAGAGTGGATGCCCAGAGTATTCAATCTGGAACCTTTGTGCCGTGGCAAATCTGACAACCTGTCAAATCACCGAGGCAGGCGTTCGAGACAAAACCAGGATTGCCTCACGGAAGATAGGGGCGAGATAGGGCGGTCAGACCGGTCAGGAACGAAGGGTGCTCCAACTTGAACTTTATGAATGTCATGACACCATGATACAAAAGGAGAGCCACAGTGAAAAACCAGGGTGGCCTACGTTTGGAGAGGCGGGGTGGTGGAGAAAGGAAGCGTGGAGATGGGCGTAATGGAATTAAAGTGGTTCGGTGATGACGGGGCTGATCGAGCAAGACTTTCCCGGACGGTACTAAAGAGCTTACGTGTCGTCGAAATGTGAGGGTCTTTTCCCAACATTCCGAGACAATGAGTGGGGGCGGGTTAGTGGATATGGGACGGCAATGATGACAGGAGGGCTGGTACAAGGAGGGATGAGAAACGGCGACTTGACTTGCTCATCGTCAATGGCGTTGAGGAGGCAGACACGTGGGACGGAAGTGATTACGTCACCACTGGAGGGCAACGTTGCGGACGCCGTCCGGACCAAAAGAGGATCATGACGGCCACTCTCATTCGACAACAGCCCTTGATGAATATATGCCGCATGCGGTGAGGCTAGGCATGCCGACAGAGGGACACAAACAGGGCTGGACACGGTGTGGACACGGTGGGAGCGAAGAAGACATGACAGCTCGAGGTGAGACTCTGATCATCCTCGGCTTTGGGCCCAAAGATGGGCCCCCCACAGCGTGACGACGGTGGTGATCACGCTCAGACACGTTCTTGCACACTGAGCACTCCCGCAGTCAAGCTGTACAGTCTTGGATGGTCTGGCGCCAACATCGTCGCACAGCACGCCACTGCTGTCGACGGCGATAGTAATAAGAATGTGCTCAAGCGAACGTTCCGTGAGGAGATTCGTGACCAAAGAATGAGAATTTCGGTGTTTAACTTGGAATCAACTTTGGTTTAACCTAATAGAGACCAATAGCATCGAGTAAATAATAATTGCAATAATGGTCAAAATTGCGAGTTCCGTGCCCAAAGAATGTGGCACACCAGAACCGGAGTTCGTCACGAGCGGTGACGATGGGGCCTTGCTCGGCGTTGTCCGTAGCGATGGCCACGCGTGCGAACATTTTCGTCAACAAGATCCTTGACGACCTCTTCCCTTCCTTCCCCTCCCCTCAACCACCACCATCCACAACGTCCGCCACATGGCGCTCAACCCCGACGCACTTAACCTCAACTATGACAGCGATGACAGTATGCAGGTGGACTCTGATGATGACCACCAAGTAGACCAACCCACATCCATTCACCCCCCTCCTGACAATGACCCTGACGCAGACGCAGACGCAGATGCTGAGGCCGACCCGGATGCAGACGCAGAGGGTGACGCAGAGTATGGCGACGATACCGCATCTGCAGCCTTAGAGAACCCAGTTGCAGGTCCATCAACCTACTCACACAAAGATTCTGTAAGTTATTCACAGTTCTGTCCATTCCGTCCTGACCCATGATCATCCGCACAAGGATGCAGAGGACTCGGTAAGTCGTCAGTTCAGGTCACAACCCTTATCGGTGTTGATACCGCCTTGTAATCAAGGGTTATGAAGACCATGTCGAAGAGGAAGACGACGATGACGACGACGACGCTTCTTATGCTGATGACGAGTATGGCAAAAAGAAGGCCACAAAAAAGAAGACAAAGAAGGCGCCTCCTCCATCGTCTGCACCCCGACCGAAAGGTTCGTCGATGAACTGGCTTATATGCGTGTCCTGTTGATGATCATCCCGGGTAGCCATACGTCATGCTTCATCGGATTCAGGCTCGGATTACGGTGCACGATCGAAGAAAAAGAAGAAGCCTCGTGTTTCCGGGGACGAGATACGTGTGTCCAGCCGAGGAAACAAAATTCCGAATTATTACGAAGATAACCAAGACCTCGCGATGCTCTCGGAAGAGGAAGCGGCGGAAGGATATTATGTCGACCCCGCACTTGTCAAAGAGGAAGACGAAATCGAGGCCGTCCTGAGTCACTGTAGAGATGAAGGTCGCGAGGATGATCCGGAGGACTTGTGGTACGATAATGTGGTATGTTGTCATTTCGCCTAGTGTAGCCACGATGTTATCGTGCTGAGAATCTTGACAGCGTTTCCATATCAAGTGGAAGAACTTCTCCCATCTCCACAATACGGACGAAACCTACGAATTCCTTAAACGGTTCAAGGGTTTGAAACGCGTCGACAACTATATCAAGGCTTATAAGGCTTATCAAGCGAAGCTCAATGCGCCCGGTCTCTCTACGGAAGACGCCGAGACTCTTCTTCTAGACAAGGAGCGCGAAAAGGAGGAGCTAGAGACCTACAAGACCGTCGAGCGCATCGTCTCACATCGTGACAGCGCAGAAATTATCAACGGCACAGACTATTTCTGCAAGTGGACTGGCCTCAACTATGAACACTGCACGTGGGAAGACGAGGGTGAAACCCGTCCGATAGCCAAGGCTCAGATTGAGGCATATCGTGCCCGTGAGGCGGAAGCCAAATTCCCTTATAAGAGCGTTCAGTATGCTCGACATCAACGACCAACATTCCAGAAGATTGTGAAAGATCCGGAATATATCTCGGCAACCGGAGGCGAACTCAAAGACTTCCAGTTGACTGGATTGAATTGGCTGGCATACCTCTGGAGTAAGGGTGAGAACGGTATTTTGGCCGACGAGATGGGTCTTGGAAAGGTGCTGAACCACTTCAATTTCGTCTCATCTCACTGATGATTTGCCTCAGACCGTTCAAACTGTATCTCTTCTCTCCTATCTCTTCCAAGAGATGCACCAATACGGGCCATTCTTGGTCATCGTTCCTCTTTCCACAATCACCGCGTGGCAATCACAGTTTGCTACTTGGGCACCTGACTTAAACGTTATCACCTACATCGGAACCGCAGCTGCCCGCGAGGTCATTCGTACATACGAGTTTGGCTCATCGAATAAGCGACTCAAGATGAACGTTCTCCTCACCACATACGAGCTAACCCTTCGGGATGCAAAAGAGTTGGGGGACATCAAGTGGCAGGTGCTTGCTGTTGACGAGGTTTGTCTATGCCAGGGCCCTGGGTGCTTTGCGCTGATGTTCGCTCCGAAATAGGCGCATCGCTTAAAAAATTCCGAGAGCCAATTGTACGAGGCACTTCGGTCGTTTTCTGCTGCGTCGAAGCTCCTCATCACGGGTACACCTTTGCAGAATAATGTAAAAGGTGCGAGCTGCCCCCGGAGCTTCACCGAGTTTAGTCACTGACGTCCAACCACTCTCAGAGCTCTTGTCCCTGATGCATTTCCTCATGCCGGAGAAGTGTGCGTAACGTCTAAGAGTTACCCCCGGTGTTTGCTGAGCCGCGTTCACAGTTGCTCTCACGAACGAATTTGACCTCAACGATGCCGATCATGAGGCCAAGATTAAAGAACTCCACGCCCAATTGGAGTCGCTAATGTTGCGACGTTTGAAGCGGGACGTGCTCGCATCTCTTCCCACAAAGAGTGAGCGCATCCTGCGGGTGGAAATGAGTGCGCTTCAGACTCACTTCTACAAGAACATCCTTACAAAGGTTCGTCACATTCGCACCATCTGGCTTTGCGTCCATCTGACCTTGATGAGATAGAACTTCCAAGGCTTGGTCAAAAGTGCCAACGGAAACAACAACATAAGCTTGCTCAACATCGCCATGGAGCTCAAGAAAGCTGCGAATCATCCTTACCTTTTCGATGGGGCAGAGAACCGCACTGACAATGCCGAGGAGACTCTCAAGGGTCTCGTCATGAACAGCGGCAAAATGGTGCTCCTCGACAAGTTGCTTGCGCGACTGCGACAGGATGGTCACCGTGTCCTCATTTTCAGTCAGATGGTTCGCATGCTTGACATTCTGAGCGATTACATGAACTTCCGTGGGTATCAACATCAACGCCTGGATGGTATGGTCTCCTCGGACGCACGGAAGCGCTCGATCGCGCATTTCAATGCCCCAGGGTCGCCGGACTTTGCATTCTTGCTCTCCACACGAGCTGGTGGTCTCGGTATTAACTTGGAGACTGCCAACACAGTCATCATCTTTGATGTAAGTAGCCTAGGCCTGATGTCTTCCTTCCTTGGCTAACCATCCGTAGAGTGATTGGAATCCGCAGAACGACTTGCAAGCCATGGCGCGTGCCCATCGGATAGGTCAAAAGTCGCATGTTAGCGTCTACCGTTTCGTGAGCAAGGACACGATGGAGGAGGATGTCTTGGAGCGAGCTAAGAAAAAGATGGTTTTGGAGTACGCCAGTAAGTCTTCAATTCATTTACGTCCTCATGATGAATAATGGTTCCGTTAGTCATAAATCAGATGGACACTTCTCAGGCTCATCTCAGCTCCAAAGGCGACAAAATCAAGGATTCCGTTAAACCGGACAACCTGAGCAAAGACGAGCTTACCGCTGTCCTCAAATATGGCGCTCAGAAGATGTACGTTGTGAATTCGTTATGTCTCGATGACTCTCACACAATTTCACAGGTTCGACAAGGATGATTCGCAACAGAATCAGAAGCTAGACGAAATGGACCTTGACGACATCCTCAACAGGGCAGAAGACCACGAAACCACGGCTGCTGGCGGCGACGGTGGAGCCTCCCTCGGTGGCGAAGGCTTCCTTGCTCAGTTCGCTGCCGTGAGCGATGTCAAGAACGACATGAGCTGGGAAGATATCATTCCTCTGGAGGAGCGACAGAAGGTCGAACAAGAAGAGGATGACCGGAAGGCGGAAGAGTTGGCTGCTCAAGAGTCACGGGACCGGAAACGGTCCCATGCTCCTGTCTCATATGAGGGCATGGACGTTGACCATCCCACCGCTACACCAGCTCCAAAGAAGCCCAAAGCCCCAGGACCTCAGCGGAAGACAGCGAGTCAGAAAGCGATGGAACTCAAGGAACGAGACGTCCGCGTGCTCATCCGCAGCCTTCAGCGTTGGGGTGATATTCGTCAGCGTTATGACATCATCGTGCGTTCCTCCCTTCGAGTCACTCAGCATACCTTCTGATCTCTTGGCAGGTTAGCGAAGCCAAGCTCACTGATAAACACAAAGCCATGATCATCGATGTCGCAGATGAGATCATTGAACTCTGTACCCAAGCTATCGAGGAGAACAATCAGGAGAAGCGGAGTCGTCTAGCTGCAGGGGAGGCGCTGACCAATGCTCAGAAGAGCAAAGCAGTCCTGGTCACCTACCGCAATGTTGGAAACATCAACGCCGAAACCGTCCTTTCCCGGTACCGTGACCTCCGTATCATGAACAACATTCTGAGTGATATGTCCCCCGACGAGCTCTACAATTGGTCCATTCCTATCGAGAATATTAGACCAACTCTTAACTGGTCTGGTCGCTGGGGTCCTCAAGAAGACTCCATGTTACTCGTTGGTGCCTTCCTCTATGGCTTTGGTAACTGGGAAGCGATGGCGAAAGATTCACGACTCGGCCTTCAAGGCAAGTTTTTCTTAGAAGAGGGCAAGAAGGGCGAAGATTCATCCACGCGACCAATTCCCAATGCCATTCACCTCGTCAGGCGGGGCGACTTCCTCTTGAGCATACTACGTGAACACGACGAGAAGTTGCGTTCGTACGAGAGTTCATTGCGAACCAAAGGACAGCTAAAGGTTTCGGCCACCCCTCCTCCTACAGTAGTGGCGTCGTCATCCACGAGCAGTCGGAAGAGACGTGCCGAGAGTGAAGCTGTCGCATCCGTCGAAGATACCTCCACCAAGAAACGGAAACGGCGACCGACACCCACTTTCACGGACTCTGAGTCGTCGGATGAATGGTATGTCCCTATTGCGGACGTATGACTTCTATCATCCTGAACATTTATGAGCAGCCCCTCGATGGACGAAGGGTCGACAAAGGAGGAATTGCGGCCGGTGAAGAAACAACTGGTGGGTGTTCGTAAAGGATCGTGGTCGCATGGATTGACCTTCGCCCAGAAACAACTCAAGCTATCCGGGGAGGACATGCCCCGAGACGACAAGGTTGCCATCTTGAAGGAATCCCTAGCTGCTATCGGCCGGCGAATCGAGGTCGTACTTCAAACTAAGCAAGCTGCTGGGGAAGACCGAGAAAGATGGCGAAGGCATCTTTGGACGTAGGTGATTCGACCGTGTGCGCTGCCAAGTAGCTCAGCTCCGTTATTTAGGTTCGTCACGTTGTTCTGGCCCAAGAAGGTCAAGGCTTCTAAGCTAGAGGAGATCCATGCGAAGATGGTGATGAAGGAAGCCGCTCCTCGGCCGTCATCAGATGCACCGAGCTCTAGTAAGAAGCCCCGACCCACGACAGGTGGAAAAACCAATGGGCCATTGTCCGCTTCCAGCACATCCATGAAGACAAACGGCAAGCCATATCGATGATCAGGGTTGCGAATATGTCTCTGGTTTTACCTTCCTCGCTTGGTTTACTCTCTCGATTGCTCTCCGTCGCTCACCCTAATATTGTCGTTTCCCAAGTAATCCAAAGCTGTCGTAATCGCAATTCTCGCATACTCCGTGTAGTCTTAGTTCGTATTTCCATCGCAGTTCCCAATCTAATGTAAACTGGATACTTCACCAAGATCGGGATCTAAAGTTACAAGAAGACCAAATTCAAGCTAATAACTGGTCCATGGATGCACCGCGCGTAAATATCAAACCATTCGTATTAGCATCATCAAGAACTTTAGTTAGGGCATCGCATCCAACACCTTATAATCAACTTCATCGTGTCGTTACGCGCATGGCTGATTTGAGGTTACTGGAAGAACTTCGCCTACGATGTCGACTTGCCTCGACATTGACTGTCGAGTCACGTTCAACGAAGACTTGCTGTTGGGAAGCAGTGGTGGATTTCCGTGCATGATTGGTGAGTCTCTCGGCCTGATGTCGTTCGGCCCTCGGGAGAGTTGGAAGGGGTGCGTCACTCTGAGAATTCTGCAGCCGTGCTGCTCGTATCGCCGTGACTGGATTTCTCGTGAGTTCATCTGGAGGAATTGACGTGGCGTTTTAGTAAAACACTAACGTTCGAGGAGACGCGCATCTGCCTCCTTCGTGAAGCTCTGCGTCAACGCCGTGTACCTCTTCACCTGCCAACTCATCTGTGCCGCACGTGCCAAATTTCCCTGGGACACCGCCCACTTCTTCTCCTCCTTGAACCGCCTCCGCTCGCTGTCTGCCAGAGACGCGCGCGCGCGGAGTGTGGCGACCTCCCGTTCAAGAGGGTCCATGACCCGATGCGGGTCGACCAAATCCTCAGTCGAAGATGTGATCGAAGGGGGAAGCAATGACTCTGTGTGCCATTTACGCGCTGGGTCTTGTTTGGGAGGGCGAGTGGGGCGAGTGAGTTTACTGGGAGCAACAGTGGAGTACTCGGTAGTGCCTGAGAACTTGACGAGCCGTTTGCGACGCTTGGTTTGTACCTCCGAGTCTCCATAGTCACTGCTATCCGCATCCCCTCCCCCACTAAAGTCGTAGATGTAACCGTCCTCGATTAATTGGGAGAGAACGTCCGTGATGAGCACCCCGAGCGCAACGCCTAGCAACGTCGTTGCGCACTTGCTCACGTCTTGGAGCATCGTGAACTCGATTGTGAGACGAGCTGCAATCGCGAATGCGACTACGAACACGAAGTCGCGGTATTCCATGAGGGCATAGTAGAGTGCGACGCCTTGGACTACGCCGAGGAGGATGATGTCCCCCATGGCTTGGGGTATGTTGGGATCATCTGGGACATTGAAGACCTTCTCAATGACGATGCGTGTGCCCAGCCCAAATAGCAGGGCAGCTGCAGTGGAAAACATGAACTGAGGTTATGGAAAGAGAACGTTCATTGTCCGAGATGTTCAGTTGTTCGCCTATTTCGGGTAGAGTGCACCCACCACTGTAAACACTGTCTTATTTAGTGGGCACGCGAGCAAACGAATGAGATCTGGTAGCGCCAATCCTGAATATTTGAATACTAAAATACAGAAAGCTACGAGATACAACGAGCACCAGTCCCTCCACGTCAATATCAATACTCTGTATCCACATAGTTGGCCATTGGATCTTCTGTATTTCGACGATTCATCCGATAAGCCTCTGCACAGTTATAGGTTGATTAGAGCTGAACAATTATGTGTTAGGATGTGAACTCACCAAGTTCCTCCTCCGTGACGTCGTGACTGCCAACCCCCAATCCTTTCTTCTTCTTGCTCAACCGATCGTCATCATTGCCTCCCCACGCTTTCCGCTTCTTTTCGTCGTTCAGAGCTTCGGCCAGCCGTTCTTTGTCAAGAGTAATGTCGCCTTCTCCTAAACGTTGTTTCGAGTAGTTCTGCTCTATACGTCCTCTTGACTCAGCTACTTCTTGAGCCGATGGATCGGATGACGACTTTGATGATGACGCAAGAAGGACTTGGGCCGTCGACGCATGCAAAGCTTCTCTCCCGACCTCACCAGCGCAATATGACACGTGAACGACCGAATGACAGCATGCGTACCCCCAGCCACCCGTCGAGGCATCGTACCACGAGCCCCACACGGCGGTGTGATTGTTGATATACACTGGGACGGAATCAATGTTAAGCTTACGATCTACAAAGCAATCTGGCAACTCACCATCTTCGGGGTACTTTGAGCGTGCTTTGGCGCGCTCCTTCCCTTTGACAACCTGACCCGCCCGAGAGTACTCGACGTAATTCTCTGTTTGACCATCGACGAGTTCTTTGGGCGCCTTCTCCAGGTACCGCTCTCCGCCGTATTTCTCGAGGATGGAGACCTTATTCACGTCCTTAAGTTCCTCTTTCTTCTCCTTGTACTCTTGGTGCAGGAGCTGTCCTTGAGTGGGGCCTGCATGCAAGTGGATGTCGTTACCCCGTTGGGAAGCTTGCCAGGCAAATAGTTGGAGTGTCTGAACTTCTGGCGCTTCACCACTGTGTCGGAAAAAGTTCTCTCCGGCGAATTTGGCCTGAATGCAATGAATTAGCAAGTGTCAACAAGGAGCAGTGGAGCCTACTCACATCTTCCGGAGAAAGACTCTGTAGTGGGGCATCGCGCATAGAACGGGTTTTGGGATCGTAGTAAGCACTCTCTGGATCCAAATTGATGAGGTACTTGGCGGTATCTTCTCGAATACGAAGATTTCGGACGGTGATACGAGTCTTGGTGTCGAGTTTCTGTCCAACCGCATCAGCTGCGTCTGCGTACTTGTCGTCGTCTGCGTCATCCTCGTCACTGGAGCCAAAGTCAGGGTCTGCAACCTTCTCCTCCCTTCCCGCTTTGGCGACTTTTCGAGCTGCAGCGAGATCAGTCGTCGTTTGGTTGTCAATCTCCTCCTCCCGCAACTTTTTTCGAGCAGCTTCGATGGCTTCGTATTCTTCGTATATTTTTGTATGCTCTGCAGGGTCGTACCCATTCCATCGATCCCGCTTCGCATCGTAGCCAGCCGCGACGTCCTGAATGATTTCGTCCGCTTGAATATCCTTGTTGGTGTATTTGGCACCCTTTTTCCGGGGACGTTCAAGACAGTCTTCCTTCTTGTGCGTCATTGCCCCACAATTCTCGCATGCGCCTTTGCGGTACTTCTTAGCGGCAGGACTAGCACGCACACCCCGGTCATACCAGTTGTCGAGTTTTTCAGAGGTGCGATCATCTGTCTGTCGACGTTGATGACTCAGTGACGGAGCACCGGTGTCGAGATACCATGGTGCTTGTGAGATATATTCTGGAATAGTAATATACAAGTGAGCATGGATATGGGTAGGGAGGACTGATTAATAGACGTACGTGGAATATGAGGGTTGATAGGTCTCCCCTGCTCATCGAGCGCGGCAGGTGCAGTTCCGGCTTTACGAGCGGCGTCGAGGTCTTTCTGGCGACGGAATTCCTCGCGCGAAAGCTTTCCGATAGCTAAAGTATGGCTATGTAAGAACTTGATGGCCTGAATGTCAGAAAGCTGAACCCACCTGAGGACGCCATGATGGTTGTGCTGCTTGAACTTGTGTAGGACCGAGTACTGCTTTGTCATTTTAGCAAGTACCGCCCTCACGTGACCTGACGCGGACGCGAAGTGCAGTGTAGTCTTGGGAGTGTAGAATCACTGTAGATCACAGTGCAACTTCTCATCAGCCTGATGGAAGTTCCAGCCAGCGACGGAGATGCAGACGAGCAGATTAATGTATTGCGTTCAGACCAGGAGACGTTCCCGGTCGAGCTCGTACGACTCGTCCTATCTCAAGTCCAGGCTGAGTTTGCAAAGTGGAACGTCATCAATTGCCACCAATCCTTGCGCTCGCTTTCCGGACCATCCACATGGCCAATGCCCCATGACCCAGACATCCTTAGGTCATTCAAGCTGGATTCCATCTCCCATCTCTCACTCGACTCGGTGCCGGACGGTCGACCTGCTCTATCGGAGGAGAGTCCAACCCCGTTGCTTGTCTCTCAAGGAACCTATGCTCCTGACGGCACGGTTATTGAAACGTCTTCCGTCGAGTTAAAAGTCATATTCCCTTCATTGCATTTGGATCCACATCCCCAATATGAATCATGTCCTCCACTGTCGCGCGCCATATTCAAGGGGGATGATAGTGACGACATGAATTTTATCCCATATGCAGACGACGACACATTCGACCACTATGGCCACGCTCTTCACTATGGATCATTCTCATGGCAGAATATGCTCGACCCCGACTGTGAGTATGGTATATCTGGTGTCAGTGTCTGACAATGTGAAACATAACAGCTACGCAGTGGAAGTAATTGTCCTCGAGGCGGCATACAGATTGCATACCCGCCATGCCCTTACATATGCGGACATCGACGAATGTCAGGTCTTGCCGCTCAAACTATACTCTCAACCCGGTAAGCCCGGCTTGTTGTCCACAGTCCACAGACGGTAAGTCGATCGGGATTCTTGAAACGGATTTTGCATTCATATACATCTGAAGTGACCGGTTGCATTGGCCGGGAAATACATTCCCTTCCTCTCTTTCTTCCAAACATCCTGCCCAATCAGAAAGATCGGACCTCCGTAGTCGCCTTCAAGGCATGAATTCGATCTTCTGTCCGAATTTAAGTTGCATAGAACCACTTTGCAGTGTCCACAGTGCGCAGTATCGTTCACTTGTTCACGCATGCACAAATTGACCCATCATACAACCACCCACAGTCGAGTCTAATCCGATCCCTGTTCCTCAGAAACCCAAGCTTTCGTTGTCTCGCATCCTTGCTCAGGTGACGAGCCCTTGCAAAAACCAATGTTTCCTCGACAACGAAGTGGTACAGGTTTGCTTCATTTGTTCATTCCCTTAAAGGTACTCGCGATGGGCTTAATTCTTAATTCTACACCAACAGCACCATTCCGCGTGGGATGCGGGCGATATAGACACATTCAAACTCATTTTTGAGATTTCCCCTGATATGACACCATGTGATCTTGCAACACTGTGCCTCAAACCGTGCCACGAGGTGAATCCTTTCCTTCGTCTCCGTGTTAAATTGAAGAGAAATAGGTTCTTCAATACAGAAGGTTGCTGTACCCAGATAACCCGGACGAACCACCAACCGATGATAGTACATCTCTTCGGCATGCTCCGGCATTCAGCGGTATGTGCCAGGTATCGTTGATTCTACCTGGGCTCACCTTTCCCTGCAGACAATGATCCAACGTACTTTACTCCGTATGTCCCGTTTGTTTCTCTGCACGCGCTTCTTTACCATATAGGATCAGAAATGACCCTTGCAATCATGAGGGTCCATGTGACAGCACTTCTGACTGCATATGTTTCAATAATCAATCACATTGTCTACGAAACTGCCGTTGCGATGCGGAATGTATGTGGATCTTTTCGCTCCTATGGCCGCAAATCAATACCCCCCCCCTTGGATACAGGTAATCGTCGATGGCGTGGTTGTCGTTGCTCGAAGAATAAATCAAAGTGGAGCTGCGCGACGGAGAGGTGCCTTTGTGCTGAAGCACTTCGGGAGTGCGATCCAGAATTGTGTGTGAATTGCAGGTGCACGTAAGTGTGTACCGACTGTTGTGCTATCTTTCTCTCACGAAACCACTCGACTCACTGTTTCTTAGAGGTGAGCCTAAGCGCATTCATCCCCACTGCGAGTTCTATTATGGGAGTTGCAGATGATAATACATCCTGTCGCAATTCTCAAATTCAAAGAGGAGCCCGCAAGGTTCGTGATCACTTCAGAGCTCCAAGGAAATCATACTCAGTCCCAGCAGGAACTAGAAATCAAGAGGAGTCTTTGGGGTTTGGGAGTCTTCCTGGCCGAACCAACCAAATCAGGTGACTTGATCTCGGGTATGGTGACGACGTTTGTTGTCCCTAAGGTTTGAGGTTCACGTCTTTATTGACAGAATATGCCGGCGAACTGATCTATGAGCTTACTGTCGAGAGCCGAGGGTGAGTCCCTAGCTCATCTCGAGACCAGCGTCGCGATTTTACGGGCCACGCAGAGATCTAGCCTCGCATCGCCGACGATGTTATGTTTTCGGCGTGAACGATACCTTCTTGCTCGATGCAACCTACTTGGGCAACTCCACCAAGTTTATCGACCATACTGAGAGTACAGAACGTACCAGGCGGGCGAACTGTCGAGCGCAAGGTATGGTCTTCCTTTCCTGCATAACGGTTCTTGTGGGTTCTAATTTGTCATCCCAGTTCGCCTGGTCAACGGAGACCACCGGATCGGTATATTCGCTAGTGAGTAGTTCAGTACACCTCCATGATATCGTTTAATTCCTCCGTATAGCCCGGGACCTGGAAGCCGGTTCGGAAGTCTTGATGAACTATGGGCCACGGTTCTTCGTCAATTGAAGAATACGCATTTAAATTCTTGAACCGCCGTATCAAGCCTGATCCTTTGCCTAATCCTAGACTGTCCAGCCGCAGGCAAGAAATGCGTGTTCCACGATAAATGGGTTGACTGTTATCAAACCTTTCGTAAGGACTACAGCAATGCATCAAATCGATGTCAGAATGTCCGCAACTGGACGTTGGGCATCGCGAATGTGGGCACACAGGGGCACACTGTGACAGTGACGAGGTCCAGTAGGGCGCCACCATCAGAGCAGGAAGAAACGTGTTTTTCCAAGCAAGGTAGACACGGCATTATTGCGTGAGAGAAGGGGCAACACTGGCTGTGATCAATTCATTTGTTTGGCCAAGGAACTCCCAGACCTCTATGTCAGGCCGGTCTCAGACCTGATCATGAGATCTGTGGCGTCCATATATCCCCACGTTCTTGTCGTGTTCTTATCGCCTCTGCCCCCTTATCTTCAGACGGGGCGTAATCGATTTATCTATAAGCGATCCGTACATAAGTGCTCCAGTCTGCCAACTAGTCTTCTCACGTTCCCTTTCGTTCTGCTTCACCAGCACTCAGTGCTGTGCTTTCTGTGCTCATGAAATATAAACATTTGACTGGATCGCCCGAATATCTTGACCTCAAGTGGTTGCTGCTCCCGCTTATATTCTCCGTCTCCGTCATTTCCTCGTGCCATTCAAACTGTGACTCCGATTCATCCCAGTGAGCACTGGTCGTACACAATGACAGTTGTTTCGTATGATCCGATCTCTGGATTCCCTCCATATCGTTTCTTCCGAGGTGCTGCTCCATTTCGCCTAGTATTTGCGAACCAGCGCTAGCTGGCCCTACCCACAGTTGTGGAGAAAAAAAGCGCCATCTATGCATCCCCCTGCGTCCCTCTGTGCGATTTCCCGTTTCTGTTCACTGTTGTTCTTGAGTTTGATCGTTTGTGTTAGGGAGGGGCTGACTCTCCGCCTCTTTTGAGGATTTTCTCTCATTAATATCTCTGATTCTTCCTCTATGCTCGGTCTGGCCGCACGAATCTATCAACATCGTTTTCAACTCTGAGACACGATCGGATCCATATCTAGTATGAGGACGCGTGTTTGTCAGTTTTCGGAGTCCAGTGTTGAGGTTTGCTCTCGTGCGTTTTCACCAAAATTGTCCCTGACCAAGTGATAAGACTTTCTCCGTAGCAGATTGGTGTTGGTTTGCAGCCCCTCACGCTTCGTGCATTTGTTGATGATGGCACGGCTTCTAAAAGGAAACCAGGCCGGGTATCATGCCAACATTCCGGCGCGCCTACATACTTAATCTGACTCCCCCCCGGATGGCGGAAGGGTATAAAGTCCCGTCCCTAACCTCGATCCCTCTTCCCCCTGCGCCACTAGCGCGACAACACATAACTCTCTAAATCATCCAATAGCCCTCCAGTCGTCGATACTACTCAACTGACTGGCAGTTGACGGCACATTGCCAGTGAATCACTTTATTGTATTAGCCTTTCGTGCTGGTCTATTCGCTGCCCAAGTGTATCATTTCCCCTCAGTGTATTCATACCACTTTACCTTGGAGAGGCTATGTTGCCCCCCATCCGGAACAACACCATATACAGTAATAGCAACTTGCTGTACGACGATTCCAACAGAAGTCCGGGTTTCAGATGGTGCGCATAAGCAGTTTTATTAAGCTCCCCGCCCTTTATAAATCTGTCTGTACAGCTCGCCATTGGTATACCCGTCATTCAGTGGTCGTCCACAATCCCGACCGAACATCGTCAGCGAAGACGCGGCGTTATCCTGCATACCGTCTAATAGCTTTACATTCCCCTTCTACGTGGCCGTTAACGAGCAGTTTCAAGGGTCACTCCCCACTACACACACCCCCATGAATTTCATGCCCCTCGTACGTCGTTTCATTTTTCGCCCAACATACGCCGCTCATCGTCCTCTGCGATGTGCAGGACTATTATTCCTACCCATTACCCAACCACGATCCCCGAGTCCCTCAACATACTGTCAACTACAATAGATTGGACAGTGGGTTCGGAGCTTATCCAACATGCCCAGCCATCCCTGAAGCCGTTCCAACTGACGGGCTTATGGATCTTTGGGAGGTCCCTCAGGACCTCCTTACCGCGCAGCAGCCCCCGTCTATGGCCCCGACGGTTCCAGAGGAACTCCCTCCCCACCCTCTTTTCGGATCCCACCAGTGTGGGTGGTTAAGTGGGCCACCATGCAATGGCATCGCCCCTGGTAAAAACCGCGAGATGGCCGAGCATCTGCGTGTATCCCACCATTTCATTGGCCACGAACGGGACGTGGTCAACTGCGAGTGGGAAAACTGTGGTCAAACGATGCAGCGTATGAATGTTCCTCGTCATATCGTCTCCAGGCACCTCCTTGCAGCAGCCAAATGCCGCGTTTGCGGAAAGCGTTTCAGTCGACCTGACGTAGTCTCCCGTCACGAGAAGACGTGCGGGAAGTCCCCTACTGGCACCAGCTCTAGAAAACCCCAGAAGTTGGCGGGCAGGTCTTGCAACTTGTGAGGTGAACTCTACGGCTAATCATTGAACCTTGATTCTATACTACGTTCTGCTCCGGATCTCTCTCGTCAAATCCGCGGCCGTGCATTTCGGCTCGTAATATGTATTACATTCACTATGCATGCGTATTTATATCATCCTTACTTATATGGTATTACTGAGGCGTATATTTATGTAGCTGAGACCTGTTTATTTAGCAACGATGGTCTGGTTACCAGTACTACTGCTCTGGGATGCAAGCGTACGCGGTTGGTTCAGATAAGTAAGCTAGATTTACTTCCTCGGAATGTTCGCTGACACGCCGCGCAGAGGCGCTCAAAACAAGTCAGATGCTCAGTTAGCCGGGTTCTCAACGGCTTGCGTGACAGCTGTCAGATAGCGCGCACATGTGCCTCGACTACATACTTATATGAACCACAGGTCCGAACTTTGAAGGACCCGAAGACTTGGCAATACTGTCCAAGCTAACCCGTTCCCGTGAAACGTGTTTGATGCGGAGTATGTCTGTATGATATGGGAAATCTGTCCGAGGAGAAAAAATCTTTAGCTTCGTTATACTGTCGTCAAGTTCTTACAACGGCGGATGGTTATGACGACCCGAAGCTTGATATTCTTACCGAGCGATCACCTTACACATCATTAAGGCTTGAGTTAGACCATGTTCCGCTGGCACATCAATGAGACCAGAGCCTCATCGTGTGAGCCACCCACCATCGGGTCATGGGCCCCTCACAACCAACGAAACAAAAAATGTTTATATTTCCTGGATTTCAGGTGTATTTAAGCAGGCACAGGTGGCAGAGGAGTTGCCATCATGATTGGGAGAATCAGTAACTTTTCCTTGTCCCACTTATCGTGCCGTCAATTCCAGTTCAAGTAAGGCATCAAAACCCGACGAAAAATGCTACTCACCACGTCCTCCTTGAAATAAATGTCTTCTTCGATAAGTTTACGAGCAGCATCAATACTTTCCGCCTCGATAATCATGCAGGATCCGAAGAACTTGCGGTCAGCAGGAGCAGCACCAACGGAGTCGGCAGTCAAGACACCACCACCAATACCTGTGTTCGTTGCCCGATCAGATTCCGATTCATTTACATGCGCCATCAGAGACTTACGGATGATCCCCTCCTCGGTTAATCGGTGTGCATTCTTGAGATGGCTGGGTCGCACTTTGAGACGTCGCTCCAAGGCCTCTGCATCCGTGTAATCCGGGGCCCAGACCACGAACTTGGTTAGCTCTGGCTTTGTCGTCATGGCTTCGAGTGGGTTTAGACGTAGGGTATACGAGGGTACAGATCCTAGCTGGTCCGAGTCAGAGCTGGAGGGAGATAAGACGGATCGCCTGCCCCCGATGACAAAGCCAGTGTCGTCCCAAATTGGCAGGTGAGTAGGTTTGATGTCGGCTTGATGCTTTCGTGATCACCTGGTTGAACCACAACCACACTGGCACCGGCACACGATGGTGTTCAACGTGTTCGCCCGTTCTCTGACTCCAAGATCTATTGTTCGCCAATTCAGTTCACACCGCCTGCGGAGCTTCAGTTCGTGCGCGCCAAGATACCACCAATACCTAGTTTGGGCTCCGGACTGCACCGATGAGGGTGCGTTGGGGCGGAGAATGGCCGTTCGGCCTAAACACTTTGTAACGGCAAACAAGCATTTCAAACAAGGCATGTTGAGTGAGTCACTCGATGCGTGGAATGTGCTACTGCGACTTATTATCGTCTTCGCTTCAAAGAGGTGGCTGGCGGCTTAGTTACTCCGGGAAGCGAAAATGCCGCACCCGCAGACAGAAAGTTCGTGGGCTCTGTCCTTTTGTTTGAAGCGGACTCGCTCGAAGACGTCAAAAAGCTAGTCGAACAGGACTTGTACTGGACTGAGAATGTCGTAAGTCCGTTTCAATCGTAGCTTCACTTGACCCTAAGCCACTCGATCCGACCCAGTGGGATAAAGAAAAGTTGGTCATTCTTTCAATGATCATGGCCACCACTCTCCCAGACAAGGCGGGCATGACACAGCCAACCCCAGAGGACTGATGAATTACTCCGAGACTCTCGTCACTCGATGACGAAATGCGCGCCCGTCTGAATCTGCTGTCACTGCTGTATGCGCCTATCAGAAACTGGGAATGGAGGAGAAGACACATTCCAGAAAGCAGGACCTGCATTTCACTGCAATTCCTTAGAGGTTCGTAATTCCATCAAGATCTCCTTCAATATGTACATCCGCTGTCAAACTACGAGATTGTGAGGCGATGCTATTGTACTATCAGAGTCGGGGACGAACAGAATCTTATCTCAGAATTTCATATTGGATTTCTTCAATATCCCTTCTTCGATAGCCTTGATCTCTATGGAACGTCAACCGTGAGTATGAGGATAAACCAAAAGAGTCACATTACTACTCACGCATCGCAAGATGTGTGCTGTGAAACCGGGATATGGATAGGCTTCCTAAACACCAATTAGCCGATGTATTCGTCAACGGAGGATCATGGGACAAACCAATTCCAAACCACAGCCCCTCGTGTCCAGAGTCTCGCCATGCGCCCATCACTTGTCCGTCCTCGTCGAAACCCCAAATCTCACCAACCTTGGATGCAACCTCAGGCCCGCAAATGTCCCTCATAACATCAAGATGGTCACCATAACTGCCAAAACCTCATGAGAGAGGACAGTGAGGAAAACGACATGACGCGTACCCCGTCGCGAAAACCACAATGTCTGCCTCTACCTCGGTTCCGTCAACAAATTTCATTCCTTTCTCTGTAAAACATTCAATGGGAGTGCCTTGCTTGAGTTTGATGTCCCCATTGACGATATGATCTCCGGCTCCAGTATCTGTGAAGGAAAGAAATCGTGACTTTAGTAGCTAGAACTGACTCGTATGACGAGAGTCCTACTCAATAAATACCCCCCAGAACGTCCAAAAACCAGTGGTACGATTCCAGCGTCGTCGGGCCCAAGATTTGTTTTGTAGCCGGCCTTTGCGAGCCCTTCATACAACTCTCTGATTACGACTTGGTTAGTATCTCGGTTACTAACTCGTATTTCTCAGGAGAATCGTACTTGTCAACTGTCGCAACGACTTTTGCTACTCTGCGCTGTTGGAATTTGCGTGCGACAAGACCAGGCCAAGAAGCATTATTCATGTCTGCCAGTTCTGTTGGGAACCCTTCAATGAAATCCGCTGTGAAATTCCCCAGATCTACTCCTCTGTCACATTGAGCTTCAAGCCGACTTACCGCCAAGCATCATGCTCGCCGCCGCCCGAGAAACAACATAGTTGGAGGATCGTTGATACCTGCCAGTCCACATCCCAGTCAGTGACATCCAGCAGATTCTGGTTTCCCTTACATGGTAGCGTCAATGCCATAGTTGACAAAATCTTTACATATGTCGACGCCTTCCAACGAGTATAGATCAGTGGCGCCTTTTGTTAATGGGTTCGAAAAATGACTGACCGGAATTACAAGCACCGATTACAAGAGCCTTTTTGCCAATGTATTCACCTGGACCCGTAAAGTTTGCTGAGTGAAGAACAGTCCCCTTGTAATTCTCCTATATTCGAAGGGAAGTCAGTAAACATTCAGTCATATCCGCTCGAGTACGACATTCAACACCAACCTTTCCAGGAATATCGGGCGAAACAGGGTAACCCCCGTATCCCGTTGCGAAGACCAGATGGCGTGCGGTCAACACGCGTTTCTCGGAAGGTCCTTTATTAACTTCGATTGTCCACGTCTTCGAGCTTTCATTCCAAGTTGTCTTGGCGATCGTACTTGATGTCCACACATTTAACTCAAGGAAATGGGCATAAGCTTCCAGCCAATTGGCGAGCTACGAGTACCATCCCATTGTCAACCAAAAGTAGACAAGTCTCAAAAAGTTCTACCTTGGGTGCCGGCATAAATGTCGGCCACGTGCATGGAAACCTTGTACAAGTGAGCGATAAGTACGTACTTATGGGCTGGCAAGTTATATCCACAACTTACGGTAAATATGGCGTTTGATTGTACCCTTTAAGACGTCAGGAACTACACGTTTCGATTGAAGGGGGTTGGTCGAACGTACATGTCGTACCATGAAGGCATAGGGATTTGTACCTGTGCCTCCACTTATCGTACGATCGTGATTTTGAATGGTGATCATTCGTTCCGAACCTCGTGTAACAGCAGATGACGTACCATGTCTCCCACGCGTTGCGCTTTGTCGATAACGAGCGTTCGAACGCCGATATATTCGAGTCGCGCGGCGATCTCAAGTCCGGTGTGGCCTGCTCCAAGGACGACCACTGTGGGATCATTGTTTGGGAAGTCGAGCTCACGTTCCCTGTCTTCAACCCACGTGCCATGATTGAGTACATCGCTGCGCAGTGCACCAATCTAATAGCAGTGGGATTATTAAACAAGAACAAATCAGTGATCCGAAGCGTAGTACCTTGTGCGGAAATTCCGTCAAGCTTTCGAGGCATGTAAACAGAGAGTAGGCCTTCCATTCTCCTCTAGGGAGGGGAACCAGATAAGCTATTGCTGTCCCTTGACCGACTTTCGTGCTGAATGCAAAATAAAGACGAAGATAGACGAAATCTGGCCAGGGACGTTGAACTTTCGGTTCCTTGAGCGCATCGTGTTGTAGATGCAGATTGGTCAAACCGGTAGGGGCCAGTCGTGCTTTGAGCATACGCGTGACAACTTGTTTGCCGACGAGCGTGCGGAGGTCCCAAGTGAGCGCTAGGATGTCTTTCCAGTTCCCGTCGTCAGTAAAGAGAGCCATGACAGCCGGTACATTGACCTCCCGGACTGCGTTGGCAAAAGCAGCAAACCATCTCGTTGCTACTTTTTCGGCGTCGACATCAGTTGGAGCGTCCACACCGAGACGATCGAGAGTCGGGAGATTCACTTCGCGGCCCATGGTTGTCGTCTAGACAGAGAGCAGGAGTGGCAATGGAAGATAACATGTTCCATGCGATAAATAATCCCGGCAAGAGGGCACTCGTGACAAGGCGTGGAATGAGAAGGCATGGGGGACAGTGACAAGGCGTGGGGGACAGTGACCGACGGGACACGCTTCCCCGGGCGATGGCAACGTGACACTGGGAATGCGAGCAGTTCTCTCAGCCAATGGACCAAGATCGCTGCCTGTGATTCGTCGGGTTCACTAGTCCTAGTAGCTTCGAATTGTGAGATAGGATTAAAATAACTTAGTAAGATGGTCTGGTGCTGAAAGCCATATCAAAATAGGACCGAGGAGATTCGCAGCGTACTCTTATCGCTGAAGGACCCTCATTGAAGTTGTTCCGGAATGACGATGTCAATAAGTCAAGGTGTGTTTGGCTACCACCGAGTTGTTTGGGCACCAGGAGGAGTAAGACCCCATAAACTCTGTTTCGTAGTCCAAATTAGGCGATCCACGTCGCATATTTGGGGTCTCTTTGATTCCTCCATTGTTCGATCGTAAATCGGAACAATGGGCGTGTTATTCCGACAAACTTTGGCTAATAAACCACGTTTTTTTCTCATCTTTTGCTCGCCTTTTCTTTGCAGGGATTCGCCATCGTCGTTCTACAGCATTCGCTACGCACCATGACTGATCCATTGACCTCTAGCCCTCCTCCGCTCATGAAAGCCTCCCCAGACCACGTCCAGCAGAGTTACGAGAAGTCCTTGCCTCCTTCTCCCCAACCAGTTGGTAGACGGTCCACGTCGTCCAGAACATCTTCCTCCCCACCTAGAGAGCGTCGAAATCCACCCACTGCCAAAGAACTCATGCGCATCCTCGCAGCTGAACAAGATACCACCCGTGATCTTCAGCAGGAGCTCTCCCTAATGACTTCGCAGCTTGCCTTGGAGCAGGACCGTGCTGATGTCGCGGAACGCAGAACAAGGGAGGCTGTCTTGCGCTTCAAAGAAGCAAACGACGCGCGCCTGGCAGCTCAGGCGGAGTCAGTTAAGTTGAGAGAGGAGTTGAAGTTATTCAAGGCCGCCCTGCAAGACGCGCAGAAAGAGATCCTCAAGGCACAAAACATTCTCAGAGAGGTTGAGGATCGCAGGAGGGAAGTCGAAGAGGAAGCGACACAGTTGCGTAGGAAGTTGAGGAAGCTGAACGAGGAAAAAATGATCGAGGCGGCCAGGGAAGAGGGCCGGAAGCTGGGACTCCAGGAGGGTCTCGAGATGGGTAAAGACATTGGGTACCTGCGCGGTCGGAACTCGGGATATGTCGATGGTCGTCAGACGGCCGACAGGATGGTGGACAGATACTTCTCGCCCCCTTCCGAGGCAGAGGTTCGGAGGTCGCGTGGTGAGCCCGATCTTCCCCCCGAGAGCGACCCTCCATACACTGCGACGACAACTCGTTTCCCTCCATCTAGAGGTTCTGCTCCATCTTCTTCCTCCTCGTCCTCGAGTGAACGGGAGGCGGGGCGGCGCTCTCGCACACAGACTGGAGCTCCGTGGATGGCATCAGCACGAACGACGATGTATTCTCCCGCCCAACAACAGGCCGAGATTCCTCCGGACGGCTTCATTCCCCAGGCGGATGCATCGAATATCATTCGATTACCACCTCCCTTTGAATTTACACGACCACCCCCGACACCTGTCACCAACTCACCTAACTCCCCCAACAGAAATTCACCCTCTCCCCGCCTTCCTCCTGTTCCCATCCCAGGAAATGTTCCCGTATTAATGATCCCTGAGCCCCGTTCTCCCCGGAATACCCTCGCCGAACTTACAGACGAGCGACAACATCGCAAAGTTCGACGTAGATCCTCAGGGGAGAGTATTGGTTCTTCCACGCGGACGTCTGAGCTAGACCTCTTGCACGCCCCGGATGGACATCGTTCGAGTGGGTTGAGCGCGATTCCTGAAGTGACGAGCTTGCAGGAGGCTGGTACACCTTCAAGCAGGAGTCTGAATCAAGAGGACCGCGTGGACGAGGTAAGGATATCGAACGCTGACTCGTGATGAAAAGCATGCTGAGAGACACGTTTACCAGGCTGGCTTCGTTCATGTATCTATGCCCGCGCCTTTAACACCTGCAGAGATAGCAGGGTTGAGGGCGCCAAGGTCGTCGTCGCGTCTCTCTGTTGACCAGAGGGGGCATTCACGGCCTGGAAGCACGTCGTCATTTGGAACCGTGAATATTACTATTCAACCACCGGTAAGTGAATTTCAGCTTGATTGACATGTTTCATCTGTTCGCGTCATGTGCTTACATTGTATCTGGTTACTAGTCCCGACCAGCATCCAATAACTCCTCGGCGACGGCATCAGGCACCCGATCTTATCTTTTGAGTCCAGCTGACGCCGACCGCCCAATGCCACTCCCTTCACTGAGTCCCCAGCCAACACAAACGATGGATGCACAGGATGACACGATAACGATGGATCTTTCTGATGGAGAGCTTCCACCTGGTTTCGTTCCCATGGTTCCCCCGACGCCTCTTGGGGGAGGAGAGACGAGTTATACTGGAGCGGGGGTCGCACTTCCACCGTCGACCGGAGGGACGTACCACCGACGCCTGCCTTCCCACGGGTATGGGAGTGTAAATGGAGACATGGATACCCCTGTCGTTATCCCGCCACCATCAGGAAGATTTGCACCCGGGGAATCAGATGAATCGTCGAGCGACGCTGATACGCTAACGACACCTCCTCGGCGATACCAGGTTCCGTCGAGTGCGGGGTATAGTGCAGCAGGGATGCCCCTGCCACCGAGTGGGTATACTGCGGCTGGGATGTCACTGCCTCCGAGTTCTGTTGCGGGCACGCCATATTCATATGCACGCAGTCCGGGGAGCGGTACGAAGTATGTGAATGTGAATGCGGGGGTGACACCGGCAGCACTTGGACGAGCGAAATCATTTTCGACAGACAGGGGAGGATCTGTGAGGAGATGAGATAGATTGATTAATGTACACGAGGATGTTGATTCGAGGGTGTCAGTTACAGTCGGCTATACTTAGTCTTAGAGTAGGTGAATAGAGTAGTAATACTAGCACTCTGTCTAATACAGTACGTACTTGATAAGATTCACGGGGATGATGACTAATAAGCCAAGGAGTATCGGATGCCGTCCTCGACTTCGCCTTTTGTGTTGACTGAGCGGGCAAGGGAGCGCTGGCCATCCCTCACCGCGACCATCACCATCCAGTGCGACACCGCATCGATGTATACTTACAAGTCATCCCTTTAGCTACAGCAACAAAAGCTGCCAAACTACTCTTCAACAGGGCCAATCATGCCTTCGACTATCCTACTAGTACCTCCTTCTCGAAATCACCGGCTCGAGGTCAGGTACAATGTCATCACTGACTGTATGTCCTATCAACCCCGATCTCGTATCTCTCACAAACAATTCCTTTAGTTCCACATCTTGGCTTGCACTCAGCCTCAGCCTCGGGCGACATTGGCCTCGTCCAATATGCTATTTCCCATGGCCAGCCCGTCAACTCCGTCGTTGACGGTGTCCTCCCCCTTCATGCCGCATGTGCCGGTGGAAACGTTCTCGTCGTCAACTTTCTGATCGAAAATGGGGCAGACGTAAACGCCCCAAGGTTCGTATTCGATCTCTCCCGCTCAAGCCGTATATTTGCTCATCACTTCATTTTTCGTCCGGTCTAGACTTCCCCGTCGTTACACCGACCGTAACCGCGATGCAACCGCTCCCATAGTCGGTACTTCTGGGTCGACACCCCTGCATTTTGCAGCTGCGAATGGCCATCTCAACGTCGTCCGTGTCCTCCTGTCTCATAGTGCAATACCAGATCGCGCAGACAAGCATGGAATCACTCCAGAGATCATTGCTCGTCAGAATGGGTGGATAGAGTGTGCAGATGTGCTCGCTCAAGCTG
The DNA here is from genome assembly GCA_038093975.1 of Chalciporus piperatus. NCBI lineage: Eukaryota > Fungi > Basidiomycota > Agaricomycetes > Boletales > Boletaceae > Chalciporus > Chalciporus piperatus. Next base: position 151,391 of record JBBPTG010000009.1, read on the forward strand.
CTACTACTGTCAAGGTGCGTTTGTGTTTCGGATATGTCTCACTCTGACTTATTCCCCGCCAGCAGGGTGGAACGTCTTCTGCACTAGAAAATTTGGATGCGTTGAGAAAACGCTTGCATTTCAAGCGCTCTACCGATCAGATACTATCCTCTGCGAGTACTACATCGGACCCGGAGTCGAAGCCACCTCAGTTCGACCCGGAGTCACGCCCATTGTACTCGGGTTCGGGAGGGAACTCATCTCAGTTGTCAACACAGACGATGCCACCGTTTCCATCCGGACGCCGCCCATCTTTGCCACATGCCCTTGATGACTCATCTCTTAACCCTCAATCGCACCCCAACCGGTGCAACCGGCCTGGATCTGCCGGTACCGGTTCAGAATCGCGCAAACTACATTCTAAGTTGTCGCTGCTCAGCCTTTTCAAGAGGTCAAATGCCGATGGTTCCAGTTCTAGCGTTGCCTCCGTTCCCGACACCCATGTACCATCACCCCCTCCCGCACAACCAGTACCACTAACAAGCTCTCCTGCCCACGTGCCTAACGCGCTACCCGTTTCACCCCGCAGCATCCCGATTCCACTTTCTTCTTCCCCGCGTGACTCTTCTCGTCTAGAGTCTCAACGGCGTGGACTTGAAAGCGGCGCTTCGTTGACTGGTGTCCGAGCATATCCCCTTCATCCCGCAGACATTCAGAATGCGGTCACCAAAGAACGTTCACGCCATCGCTCTGTGTCGGGCGCGAGTACAGTTTCTCTCGCCGATGACGAGACAGGCAGCGCTGCTGGGGCCCATTCCATTTCTGGGGTACCTATCAAGTCCGGCATTTTGCGGATGCACAACCGATCAATCTCTGGCCATGGATCGGTTCCACAACCTAGCTCCGTTCCTCGGATCATTCGCTTCGAGAGGTCCGCTTCAGAATCTACTTCCCTTTCAGGCCGTACCCGAAGTCCAGGCGCGCGTGGGCAGCTAGAAAATAGGTTGCGCTCACTGGGGATCGCCTCGGGTGAAGACGAGTATGACAGGATACCAGACACCATTGAAGAGTCTCCTGTCATACCGTACGCTGCCCCGCCCGTCTTCGTTAACCTCATCACGGGCGACGACGACGACGACGAATATGGGATTCCCTTGAAAGATCCAGAGTTTGATGCTACCAAGGATCGTTCGGCGAACGCAACACTCCCATTCAGTATCAATTTTCCTCCACCCACCGATGACGTCCTTGCTGAATGCAGGTTACGCGGGGACTCTATCAGTAGTTCCGGTACCACCGCCACCACCTCCACGTGCCCTCAGACAAGCTCGAGTGATGCTACTGGCAGTATGGCATCATATAGCGTCACTCCTCATCCCCTTGGGAGTCCACCTATTGTGCCCGAATCCGCCGAACTTGAAGCGGATGCTGAAAAAACATGCGAGCCACCCCAGCACCCCCGTAAGATACCTGCTCCGCTGGACATTGACGTCTCGGCGATCTCCTCATTCGCACAAGCAGAGGAACTGGTTCAGCGCACACAACAATCGATCCTGAATATGGAGCAATACCTGGACCAGAATATGAAGAGAGACTCTGAAACTGGCAGGACTCCTCTCAGTGCAAAACTTGCTGCCTATGGGGAGAGCTTAGCCATCGAGAGGCGACTGAAGGAACAGGCGCAAACATCACCCGAACACAACTCGTCTGTCAACGGCCGGGTGTCACTTCTCTCCGCAACAAAACCCTCCGCAATCTCAGCGATGAATTCCGGGAACAGTGGTAAGTCGAAAAACTCGATTGCTTTCGTGATAGATGACACTAACGATGCGCACAGCTTCGTCGAGCGAAAGCACATCCCAAGAGATACAATTTGAACACGCGCGCCAAGCCACATGGCCGGCTTCCTATGACGAACCCAGAGGCTTCCCATCTAGTCCGCCAGGAGACCTGATGTATTCTCCACCACGCTCACGTACACCTGACCTCGATCCCGAACCTACATCTTTACTCACCGGCGTCCCCCTTTCCCGTGTGTCGACGGCCCCTAGCTATGAATCCACGTCTGCTCGGCGTGGTCGTCAACGAGACCCATCTCGTAGCGCCCAAAAGCTGACACGCATGGGCTTCTCGACCTTTGACAACTGGCGTCCTTCACCCCTTAAAGGTCGGGTATCCCGATCACCACCACCGAGCCTCCGCTTTGGATTACGGACGATCATGCAAAGCTTCCAGGGCAAATAAGGACTCTCTTTTCTGAATCTGCCTCATCACCTTTTTTTTCAACTTTGGTAGCATGCGACATCCCCCGACCGTATTTTATTTCTTGCTTTCGTTTTTCTTATGTACCGCTTCTGTGTGTCGCAAGCTTGTTGTATGTTTGATCATTCGCATGTATTTCCTTTGAGTGTTTCTTGACGGGCGTTGTACGCGCTGTTATGTATTTGGCATGATGTAAACTATACATCCAATCCACTCCCCGTTCCATCACCAGCTTCATTCCTGTCTCAACGGGCCCGGTCTTGCCGCGGGATTTAGACGAGAGCAACCGACTTTCGGTCCGCATTGCCGGCTTAGTCATGTATTACTCCTGTTTAACTAAGGTCATTCTTTCTCTTTGGATTTTCTTGTTTTATTTCCGATGGAGGGTCGGGTATGCATACACGAGAGAGATGAAGGGGGGAGCAAGACATATCATTGGGCACCTAACAAGCGCCTACTAGTATAGCTTGAGACTCCGCTTGCCATCGTCTTCACTTGCTTCTACCACCACGCTCAGTGGTTTGTTTCGCACCAGGACAAGCCTGCCTATGTTTTTTCTCCGCATCCTTCCTGCATAAAGGCAATCCGCAGACTAGACAATGCACTTTTACCGCTAGGTGACATGTCACGATATGCCTCGGGATATTCCTGCGCTGCATCTCCGCCTGGCAGCCATCCCAGGGACACATCGCCAGCTGGCCATCGCACGTAAAATTGTGCACGTCACGGAGGTGATTCGTGACGCTCCTTCTGTCCCCTGCGATTTGTGCTCTGCACGGTGCCCTGGAGCTCCTGCACATGCATAGGAAGGAGGTAGGCTGACCCCATCTTTCATCTCGTGTTCTCAATGTGGTCGCTGTGCAAGCCGATGAGCTCTCTCTACGGTCGAACGTACGGAGAGAGGACATGCGAGTAACCGGCACTGGCTGGGCACCTACTGGAGATGGCTGTACAGCTCCGGCAATGGAAGACGAAGAAGGAAGACCGGCCAACTGAGAGGAAGGGATTGCATATGTCCTTTGAAAAGCACTGCTTGAAGCGCTGTGGTTGGCATATCGGCTGGCAGTTCTCGTAGATGATCGCCATGAGGTAAAAGGGTGCGACGGTGGGCTTGTTGACTGCGGCAGCCAGCTGGAAACAGCAGTCGATTGGATATTGGATGATCCAGCTGTTGGTCCATATGGAAAGACTGGATCTGACGCGGGGGCTGCGACTTCCGTACCTCTACCAAATCCTGCCGCCGATCCATAGACAGCGTGCTCCAGTGCGGTATTCATTCTTCCAGGAAGTGTCGCTCCCGGGAACTGTTGGTCGGCTGACCATCTACTCTGGACATAGCGGGAGGAGTGGAGAGCGAAGGCAAGGCCAGGAAGGCCAGGTGCGAAATTTGCAGCCTCGTAGATGCTGTGGAAGACTTAAGCCATTGTGTTTCCCCATTAGATCTCGCTTGACATACCTCTCTGGGCTGTTGGGACTGCTTGACCAAAACGGTTGATTGGGAAGATCGTCAATGACAGCGGCATTTTGTTGAAGGGGAGCTGAAGCGAAATGTTCGGCGCGTTTCTGACTATCGTCCCAGTCGGTGGGCCTAGCGCTAATCGTATGTCATTTAGTAACAATTCATCAACGAGAAGAGAAGGCATACTTGCGGTCAAAAGAATGCATTTCCTGTCTTTCGCTCTCGTCGCCTTGCAAGGTCGTGAAGAGTTGTGTCTCAGGGGGATGCAGCTTTAAGTACTTCTTCAAAGACTTCTTCAGGCCAATGTGGAAGCGTTGATCACCATTACGCTCGGATCACAGGGACCCTTTGAAAGACGGAAATTGCCTACAGCAAAGTTGAATTTGAAGCGACACCTCGTCTTGACTGATAGCCTTACACCGCAGATATTGTTGAACATGGGTAAAATAAAACTTGCAACATGGTCTGAGGGGAACGCATGATTGTATCGAACGTGCAAGATCAAGGACTTACAACTTCTACGCCCGAGAAACAACTCTTCGAGTCGTACACGCGATCGAAGAGTGAGCTGTGAGCGTCGTTAAAGGCAATCTCATCTTAAGATCTGGGTGTCAACAGCCTTCATTTGTGAAACGCCTGCGTACGGATCGGGGTTCTGGTCTGACCGGAAACGGCGTGTGAGGGAAGCAATGTCTGCTGATGCATCGCTCCCCTTCAGCCTCGACCATGCTGCACGAGGAAAATCCCAGATTGCACGACCAGACGTATCCTTTCGAAACAAGAGATGGCGGAAAATGTTCTGTCAATGCAACAGTTCCTCATCTACATGCAGCCCTCCGCATACAAACTGAATACCGGGTCTACTCAGCTTGGCTTGCAATGTGGATCAATTCCGGTGGAATCGTCGAGGGAGGCGGGTGGAGGAATTTGTGAGGAATGCATCCTATATCAACTTCTGATTACGGGGGTAGTTTCTATTCTTGTGGCGTATCAGCACAGGAGGTGGGCACAAAGTTCATCCACACTCTACGCCCCTCGGTTTGGCAAGAGAAGAGGAGAGAAGTCGATCAGCCATGCTGGCTGTCGAACCGACATAACCGGCAGCGCCGCCACCGTAGTTCGGGTCGGTTACAAACACCAACCGAAATGTAGGGAACTGCCAACCCACTACTTACGGATTAAAATCGATCGATCGAGGCCCATTAACACCTGAGCGTTCGTGCCTTCAGTCCAGATGTGTGCTAAATTGACCGAAAGCGCGATGTAATACGTTGGAGTAAGTTTGAGCACAAGGCGAAGACAAAGTTCACCGCTATTTGCCGACAACATCGTCGGTAGAGCGGGCGATTGTTACAGTATCACCAGATTTCCTGCCCGAGTCTCGAAATACGGTGTACTTGTGCTGTTACGATGCACACAATTGACAACTGGGATTTTTAAAGCATCAAAGTGATCCAAAAATGCCTGCATCATCACTATTATCGCAATACAAACAGATGAAATATTTACTCTGTCACCTGGAGCAAACGAGTAAAGGGAAACACAACAAGTTGAAGCGCGTGGCTCAGGAGTCATAACGCCAGCGAATCATACTCCGAGCAGAATAGAAGTTAAAAAATGTCCGAATACCCGAAATCTCAGATAAGTAGCAGGTGTATTCGATAAATGAAGACTCTCAAAGTCCGATCATGCAGAGCTATGAGTTGTCATCAGCCAGAGAATAACATAATGGCACCGAAGATTCGTAACCTATATCAATCGATGGAAATGGAATCGAACGCGCGCTGGGTCGATGCTCAACACTCAGCGATTTGCTGCCGGGCAAACACGCTCATGCTTAGGCATCACGTCTGCGCGGGATAGCTTCTTGAAGCACCTAGGGCAGGTCACCTTTGCCTGTAAGTGACATGTAACCATGTGCCGCGCGATGCTGCCTTGCTGCATCGACTCGCCGCATCCGACCCAATTGCACCTCGCTGGGCGAGTCTCTGGACCGCTAAACCCATGCGATGTGCGCAAGTGGCGATTCATCTGCGATCTGGTGGCCTGCACCATGGCATTGCAGAAAACGCCATGCTCTACCCACAAGCATGAATGATAAACATTCAGAATCCCACTACCAGAGTTGGGACGCATATGAGGATAAGGATAACTCGAGCTGGGCGGTGGTGGAGTGGAAAAGTAATGATTAGGGAAATCTGGGGTTGGTGTATCAGCCAAGCGGACCTGCCATTGACAGGCTGTGGGCTGGGGAAGTTGTCGATCAAGACGAACTTCATGCCTCAGACCACATGGAATGTGCTGATCCAATATAGAGGGACTGGAAGGCGCGAGAGGGGGGCCATCAATGTGGCTCGGGGAAAAGTTAGGTGGTAAGAAAGATGAACTGGTTGGGGTATGAGTGTCGAGGTGCTGAAAAAAAACCTGTTTTTCCCCAGTGGCGGTCTCGCTCCATGCCCCACCTGTGACGAATGGTGCTGGACCTGAAGAATACGGAGGTTGTGAAGAAGAATCCAACGCGGGAATGTAGTCTCCATGCTGTAAAGTGGGGAACAGATTGGGGGATTGGCTATTAGCGTGCAAGGTTGTCACGATACTCAGTAGGCGATTGGGCAACTAATGATAAACTCACTATGCATGAACTATCTTATCATTAAAGCGTGAGGTTGTTTGTGATGCACTGTTGTGCGGAACAAGCGGAGGGCTCCGCGAGACGGAGGTGCTGTATCGTAGTTACATTATCAGAGCGTGCAAGACGACGCGGCACTATTAGAACTCACCCGGAGTGCTGAAAGTCATCCTCCAGAGCTCTGAGAATGGTTGCGTATGAATGGGACTGAACATGAAAATCGTGGGAGTGGTGCCAATTCGAACTCTTGTGAGTCGATCTACTACGTTCACCAAAACTCGCAGACAACCATGGGGTCATCACGCAGAGTGATCGTGGATTCTAGCTAAGTGCGAAATATCTGTGAGGGGTAAGGAATGATAATAGTCAACATTCACAATCCCCCTCTGGTCGGAGGTCGATGCAACAGCGAGGAAAGAACCATGAAAAATGGACCAGAGCAAAGGGAGTGCATCGAAGCAGCAAAGGGTGCTGTGGGGTGTATATAAATACTATCATGAGACATGGCAGTCGGCCAATTAATTCATGACCAAGTTGCAGGCTGTCCTGAGGCGGGGACTTCTCCTAAGTCATTCCAGTGTGCGGCGCCGAACGCCCCCGACAGCCCACGTGTTCGTATACCTATTGCAGAGGGAAGGGACCAAAAACTGGCTGGAACGCGGAGGTGGGAAACAGCTGCCAAGGTCTTACGTGGACGGATGGCAGATGGGCGCCAGATACCGCGATAAGAGCTAGAAAATCAGAAAAAAAAATAGTGTTTGCTTTAGCGAGGACGCTGAAAAGATGCCTTGGATCGGTGAAGCTAAGGTCCGTAGCACGAATTCGCAGGGTTTGGCGGGCCCGATACAAACCGATAACGAATTGCAGCTTGCAAGCATCACAGCTGAAGAATGACATACGCCTGAATTAGCAACAAAGACATAGTTACTAAAATGGCATTACGCCATCCCACCGCCCCCGAGGCAGTTGCATGCCCATTACATGTGGCGTGCACCGAGCAGCGAGGCTGAGTTGGCAGCAGACGGCCGTTCGGGTACGTATCCCCTGGAACTTCAAAAATATGTGATGCTTTCTGACCATCGAGAGAACTAGCACACCTTTAAAGTAGAGCTGGAAGTAGTGAAAGGGAGGGGTGTCCCATTCGGACCATTAGTACCAGTGCTAGGTGTAACAATTTTTATACCACGACGCTCATGCGCAACTTGAAGGAGAGTGTGACTTGACAACTTGGACCCTCTCGGACCATATTTACCTCTCTTGGACCCTGACTGAGGAACGTCACGGTGTTTGAGAGAGAAGCAACCCTGGAATAGTAAATTTGCTAGTGGGGGATGTTTTTTTTTTCGAAATTCAAGGATGTCATGAAGTTGGGCCGACTCGTAGGAGAAGAGCACAAATAATATTTTAACCCATACGTGATCAAAGGGCATTACTCACCGATTATAACCCTCAGCAGGACCGCCCCATTCATTGAAGCCAAGATGGAAATTGCAACGAGGACACGAGGCAGGCCGCAGTTCAACGGATTCGGATTCATTGCCGCAGTGACGAGTTACAACTTACAACGGGCCTTGCAAGACACGCGCGCAGAGTCCATTTGAACTAAAGTCAAACGATACAGACCTAGCAACCTCCGGGGTTGCTCCTGTAAACGACCTTGCGTGTCTTCACTAGATCCCGCGACGCATACTTCATTTTTCTCAAGTTGCTGAGTGAGTTCACTGAATATGGCAGAGTGAGTACAACTCCGGGACTGTGACGTTTGATTCATCTTATTCACAGGCGGGTGTTCAAAGTCGTATTGTTCGGCGTCACTGGTTGCGGGAAGAGCTCTATTATCAATCTACTCGCTGAAGAATCAGTGGCAGATGTATCAACAGGTGTGGAGGCTTGTACGAAGCGAGCCCGATGGTACTCTGTCTCGCTTGGGGGAAAGAAATTCCGATTATGGGATACGATGGGTTTCAATCAGGCCGAAACCAGAGACATCAACCCTCTTTCACCTTACGAACAAGCGCACACTCTCCTACGCAGCTTACAGGACGGCGTCGACCTCATTCTCCTTTGTTCCCGGAAAGACGGGATCAATGCTTCTCTTCGCAGTCTTTATTGGCTGCTCAACTTCTTCTTCTTCGACGGTCGGGCACAAATAGCCCTTGTCTTGACCCACTGTGACACGCCTGATCCAGGGTGGTGGGAGCGCAATAAGCACAATATCCGCCAGAGATCTGCCATCCCAGTCGATAGCCTTCCTCACGCATGCATTTCCGCAGTTCAGCCACGAACCAGTGGTCTGGATGATCAATCCAAACAAGCCCTGGGGGCTCTCTTGGAAACCTATGCCACCATCCCTGTTCCCCTCCGTCTCGCGCTCACATCAGAAAGTGCGTCAGCCTTGATGACCCACTGCCAACTAAGCAGCCCCGATGCTACAGCATTGGTAGAAAAGTTCAACAAACCCAAACGTCCATATCATGTCATCTTCTTCGGGGAAGCGGGTGTTGGGAAGAGCTCGGTCGTCAATCTCCTCGCCGGTACAAAAGTAGCGGAAGTCTCTCGCGGGATTAACAGCTGCACGCTGGATTCTCGTCGTTACAAGATTCACACGGGAGTCCACCAGTTCGTGATTTGGGACACTATGGGTCTTAACGGAACAAATCTTGGTCACAATGTTGCCGCGCAAGCCTTGGAGAACGTCGCTCGTTTGATTCGGGACTTGCACAACGAAGGTGGCGTTGACTTGCTTGTTTTCTGCAAGCAAGCCGGCCGCCTCTCCCCGACGGAGTTGAACAGTTATAGACTTTTCCAAGACTTTCTCTGCGAAGGGCAAGTCCCGGTCGCTCTCATCATCACTCATCTCGAATCTTGCACGCCGATGGAGAGTTGGTGGGAAGATAATGGAGACGGCCTTCTCAAGGCCAACAAGATGAACGCGATAGGTCATGCATGCATCGCATCGCTTCCAGCGGACGATCCGATGAACCAACAGCTCTTCGGTGACAAGCTCTTGCAATCTAGGCTATCGGTCCAAGCTTTGCTTGAGGACTCCGTTTCTCATGGCAGTTCGTTCAACAAAGAACCAGGGATTTGGGTAATGTCGTTCTTGAGAAAGATGGTGGGGATGATCAAGGCTGGAAATGTCTCGAAGCGGGATAAGATTACTGCCAAGAATCTCATGGAACGTTGTGAGTTAGCCAAGGACCAGGCTGAAGAACTTATCAAGTTGCTCTATGCACGAGGTTAGTGCTCGTACCTTGCGGTGTATGTGACTTCTTCATTGCTCTCGGCAGCTCCTTGATACTTGACGTATCCATTTGGGAGAACTTTCACTAGATAACGAGTGGGGAGGGGCAACGCCACTCAACAAAGTGTGCGCTTATGTAAGCGCTTTTGACGGCACGAGTCGACAAGATCCATTGCGAACAAGAAATAATGGTATGTAGAGTAGTTTACAGTGAGTGTAGGGTACAAGTCAAGAATAAATATCAATAAATCATTTCATCGTCCTCGTCACCATCAACTCCTCCTGTCTCGCAATCACCTGGACCCACTGAGAAGCCTTTTTCACCTACAGTTGCAGTCTCCTCGGAGTCGATGTCAACTGAGGATGTCCCAGCAGCGTGCGTTGCTGTATTCGAGCCCGTGGGTACAGCCTCTCCTCGCAGATACCGCTCTACAGCAGCCCTCAGGACAGTCACCTTCTCTTCCTTTCGCGAGGGCAAATCCTTTGCTCTCGGGACATCCGGATCGAAAGCTCGGTGCCAGCGGATCTGAAGATCAATTTCCGCAACACGCATCTTCGCGAGGTTGGGAACAACAAGGATGGGGGTGAGTTCGTTGAGTTTCCGGGCGCGCTTTCGCTCAGCGTTTGCTTTGTTCCTCTTCGCTGTTTGTTGATCGTATGCAGCCTGTGCGAGACGGCGCTTTTTCTCGGCACCATTTGAGCTGTCGATGCGAGCTTGCTTGCGTAGATATTGTCGCGTTTTCTGGGTGAGCTTGTCTTTTATGTATGATCCTGTCTTGTTTTTCTTGTACCGAATCCGTGCGTTGAACTGGTCGAGCGACATGCGAGGAGCGCGTCTCGCAGAGATGCGCAAGGTGCCGAGAACCCCCTCGTTTGCATCGTTAGTCGTTTCCATGCGTGCGAGAGCACGCTGCCCTGGATTGGCTTGAGCAATGGTGCCTCCAGACTCGAATTCGGCGGAAAACCGAGCAAAGGTGTCAAGCGCGCCCTGGAAAAAAGCTGAGAGGAGCTGACGAAGGTGGGGATATTGCTTCTCGTCGTTTGCCATGTTCTGAACCACATAGAAGGCTTCGGGGCGCTCAAATGGCTGTTTGTCCAATGACGCCGTTTCGAAGGATGCGCTAGGACCAATGACAAGATCGGGATCGGCAACGAGGAGCTGGAGGTGATTCGCGACTCGGGAGTGAAGTGGACCAAGATCTAAGATGTTCGAGAACTGTCGCTGAGGGCCACGGACTTGTCGCATGTAAGGGTGGCCAATGCAGTTTCCCCAAAGACTGAGGCAGGCCATTTCTTCAGCAGTTTTAGGGCAGAAAAACGCGTTGTAGACATTTTGCTCGATGTTTGTGAAGCACTGACTGTCCTTTCGGTGCATCAGAATCTCGAGATAGGATATGTAGATCGTTCGGTGGACAAGCCACTCGCTGGCGGCATTACAGTGGCTTTGGTATCGAGTATTGCTGGTATCTGGCCAAGGGGAAAAGTATCCGAGGAGCGATTCGAGGTAAAAGCGCAGCGAGTCTTGTTGTCCCTTCTTGTCATCTTTATGCCGAAAGACTGCGCCAGTGAGATTGAGTGCTTTAACAGCACCACGTCCAGATAGCTGGAGAGCGCGAGACCGGGCTTCTGAGGAACCTCCAGACACTGCAGCGGCATTGTCTCGGTTCATCAGAAGCAGTGGACCCTCGATACCATTCTCGCCCCACCATGCTGCCATTCGCTTGTCACCCCCCTTGACAGCGTTAAGCTCCTTATGCATACAACACCCCGCCCACACGAAGAAATCAACAGATTCCTTCTCCGTGGGTGTGAGAGTCGCGAATCGCTCCTCGCCAATGTCAAAATAGACCTGGCGAAGACCTGTCTCTGTGCGGGCATGCTGCTCCGAAGAAGACAGCTTATCCCAGCAGTCTAGCCCACCAGCTTCGTTGATTGCGTGGTCGACTGTTTTGTTGATGACATAGGTGACATCACTGGGAGGTAGGGAGGCCAGTGCATTCTCCCCACGTACTTCTCTCTCGCACCTGCACTTCCATTCCAAGAATAAACGAACCAGCTTTTTTTGGTCTTCAGCATGGTCCGTTAACATCCCCTTCACCTTTCCCACAAACTCCCGCCAATCTAACTTGAGCTCCTCGCACCCTGAACTGTTGAAGACATTGTACATTCCCTGGATGAGCTCCTGCCAGCCATGCAGCTGTGTATCGCTTGCATGATTGAGCTCATGGGTGACTCCAACAAAGCGTGTGACGTTCGCACCATCAGCGGTTGTGTAGGTGACGTGATGACCCTGATACTGTATGTTTTTGTGCGAGGTACCATCACTGCTGAGTGTTACACCTGTTATATGTTATTAATATTGATAATTTAATATTGATGTTGTAGCCGACTTCACCCACCTTTCGCCCCTTGTATCTCATCCACTACCTGCAGGGTGGATGCAATCCCCCCCTCCCTCATAATCCGACCAATACTTCTTGTTGTGACCGAGCCCTCGACTGCGACTCCAATTGCAGAAGACACAGTGCGAATGACGGACTCGACACTGGCCACAGGAACATTATTGTTGGCAACAAGGTCCCGGATGGCATCTCGCGCAGCATCAGGGATGATACCACCCTCCTTGAGTCGAAATGAAGTGCGCGATTCCAACCCGAATGCATGCTTGGCCTTTTGGACAGCCAGAGCAACAGCTCGTTCGTGCTGGACTGGTGCTCGTGCAACACGTTGTTGCAATGCTTTCTTTGCCTTGGCGAGTCTTTCATTCCTTTCCTTGGCTTGTACAAGCTGAGCTTGCAGTTTCGAGACTGTTCGTGCATGGTCCACAGAGACACGCTCGGACTCTCGAGCACTCTTGCGGGATTCCTCGGCAGCGGCCTTCGCACGTTTTTCACGTCGAAGAGTATTATAGCGCTGTTTTTTAAGGTCGGAAACCTTTTCTTTCAAGCACTGGATAGGACCTGATGATCGTGCGGGCGGGGAATTGGTTTCCGAAGGGAGCTCGCCACTGGCTGGGGGAGAGGGAGGGATTACAGGAGGTGAATTTTCCTTTTCACCTTGAGCCCGTGAGTTGAGCTGTGCCAACTGCTTTTGTTGGGCCTTAGATCGCCTTTTCGTCGGCCTCCAGCGATCTCGGGATCGTGAAGGCATGGGCCAAATGCTCGAGCTAGGCCCGACGCGACGCGTCGTGCAACACCGATGATTGCTTACATAACCCATATCTGCAGTTCTCGACATAAATGACACTGTGGAGGGCTATCTTCATATTTTTCTGACTGTTTTTAGTGACCTGAGACGTGTCTTTTCCCGGTGCAAATGCTTTGTCCGCTTTTATTTGCAATAAAATCTCATCGTGCCGATCAGAGAGCGTGTTTTTTACTCTAAGCAATCTCAAACCACGAGATTGCGTAAACCTAACGCGATGGATACAATGAGGTATAACAAACATTCATTTTCTCTCCTATAATCTAGCCGTGAAAGTGAAATGTCCCCTCTGTAGAGAGTGGTACATTTGTTGCCATTCCTCACTCTACCGTATGTGCACCGCCAGTACGCGCGGAGTTTAAAATCCGGTGAGGGTTGCCCCTCCCCATAACGAGTAACTTTTTTGATGGCGCTGCAACTCCACAGCGTTTGTATACTGCATATCGCTGCTAGTATACTAACAGCCTCCCCTGCCAATATTGCGACCTATTTAGTGCAGATATTGTTACCGGACCATGATACGTAGTGCACGATGATAGTCGGCATCTCCCTCGGAACAAACCTGCGAATGAATAATACTGAGTCAGGGGAAATTGTCAATGATTTCCTACTGTGATGCAACTTCAAAGGTCAGTTGAAGTCGTAGTTGATCCTCTTCCTCCCGCTAGCACTGATGGTCTGTCCTTCAAGACTGGTAGTGCAGTCGCGCAGTGTTTCGGCTTCATCCCAGAGCCGCTCATGAAAGTTTCATTGAATCCAAGATGGAAGTTGCGAGAAATACGACATTCGGCCCTTTTGGAACATACATGAGGCAGGGCAAGGGATTCGAATTTCAGCGACGGGTCAACACCCTCCCCCCCGAACCACAGAGAGCTAATCAGCTCGAATCAACCAATCCTTCGCCACTGGCAAGCCGTGACGGTAGACTAATCAACATTGCTAGTCTCCCGAGCCGAAGAGTCGAGACCGTAGCAGTATCGTAAGCGCGCCATGAATCAAGTCTGGACTCTCCTTTCACTGCACCCTCTCCAGATTGCTAGATCCATGGAAAGCATTAATGGTGGCCGCAAGTAAGTCACTACAACATCAAATCGGTTTTGTTTGTCTTACCTCAATCGCAGGCGGGAGTACAAAGTCGCGCTGTTCGGCGTCACTGGTTGCGGGAAGAGCTCAATCATCAACCTTCTCACCGAGAAACCAGTAGCGGAAGTGTCCACGGGAGTGGAGGCTTGCACTCTGCGAGCCCGATGGTACCCATTCACTATCGGGGAGAAGCAGTATCAGATATGGGACACGATGGGTTTTAACCAAGCCGAGACCAAGGACATCAATCCGCTTTCCCCTTACGAACAGGCGCACGCTCTCCTGCGAAACTTGCAAAACGGCGTCGATCTCATTCTCCTCTGCTCCCGGAAAGATGCAATCAACGCGTCTCTTCGAAACCTATACTCCCTGCTCAGCGACTTTTTCTTTGCCGGTCAAGTGAAAATCGCCCTGGTCTTAACCCACTTTGACACTCCTGACGAGCAGTGGTGGGAACGGAATTGCAACACCATCTGCCAGCGATACACCATACCCACCCATTCTCTCCCTCATGCATGCATCACCACTGTGCAGAGCGGAGACAACGTGATGTACGCTCAGTCTAAACAAGCCCTTCAGTCACTTGTAGAAACGTACGCCACCAATCCGACACCCCTACGCCCAGGTCTTTCATCGCAGACCCCAGAAGATTTCTCCGACAAATGCCAACTTAGCCTCACACTCGCCACCACACTAATAGAGCGATTCCGCTCACCCAAACGCCCATTCCACGCGATCCTCTTCGGAGAGACAGGTGCTGGCAAGAGCTCAGTCATTAACCTCATCGCTGGGCATCCGGTCGCAGAAGTATCTCCAGACATAAACAGCTGCACGCTATCCTTTTCCAGTTACGAAATCAACACGGGATCGCATCAGTTCGTTATCTGGGACACGATGGGTCTCAACGGAACCCAGCTTGGACACAATGTGGCCGTGCAAGCGCTGGAGAATGCCGCACAGCTGATCCGCGAGCTTCACAGGCAGGGCGGGGTCGACTTGCTCGTATTTTGCAAGAAGGCTGGCCGGATCACCGAGACCGAACTACATTGCTATCGTCTCTACCAAGAGTTCCTTTGTGAACAGCAAGTCCCTGTCGCTCTCATCATCACCCACCTCGAGGGTCAAAAAGCATCGATGGACGAGTGGTGGGAACGAAATGGGAGCAGCCTCGTCAAAGATTACAACCTGAACGTGATCGGCCATGCTTGTATAACATCGCTTGCACAGGACGATCCCGGTAATCAGAGTGTCTACGGCGATAAACTCTCCCAGTCAAGGCTATTGGTTCAGACTTTGCTCGAGGATTCGATTTCGATCTATGGAAACACCTTTGCCAGGGACGAAGGAACTTGGGTCATGGCGTTCTTGAAAAAGGTGGTGGGGATGGTCAAAGCTGCAAATGTATCCAGGAGGGATAGAATAAATTGGAAGAACGTGAAGGAACGCTGTGGGTTGTCCAGGGAGCAGGCTGAAGAGCTCGTGAAGACGCTGTATCGACAGTGATCACGGCTTGCGATCATATCTTTACTCCTTCAATTCGACCTGGAGTCCGTTATCTAGACCACAGCTACTGGTTCATTTTACAGTATGTATATAGTACTAGATGTACAGCAGAATAACTATTGTCAGTATGCAACGAATCCTTTTCATGGGTTAGAGCGAAGATTTCCGCAATGCTGTATGACTAAATCTCGAACGAGCTTCTGTGACTCTTCATACTTCGAGTCCAGAAGTCTCCAGGAGGGATGACCTGGGTCCCATGTATTTACGCATACGTGACCAGTAAAACCAAATTGGATGGTGCTCGTCAACTCCTCGCCATTCGTAGCCCACCACTCCTCGACGGACCCACGACGATGACCAAAGCCGGTAACGACGAGAACCAGGGGAACACCTCCCACGCAGAACGTCTTCCAGATGTTCCTCAGATGTGTTGCCTGGTCCTTTGCCAACCTCCCGCGGCGCATACAGTACACCACGAGGCTGACGCCCCCTGCGTCTTTCAAGTGCGCCTTGATGGCGTTCCAAGGGGACGGATGGTGTTCCAACCCGAGGGTATCGTAAAACCTGATCGTTATACCAGAAGAAAGCGAGTCAGACTTCTCGAGGGAGTCTCCTGAAATTTCGCAGAGGGGGATTGGATATTCGACGACCGCTGCATGCGCAACGCTGATGTCGTCGCTCACAGAGGCGACTGGTTTTCCGATAAGCATATTGACAAGGGAGCTTTTCCCGACTCCGAGTGACCCGAGAATGAGTACATTCCGGAACTCTCTGCCACCTTCGACGTAAGTTATTCAGCAGTGTAATAAAGACGTCTTATTACTCGCCCTATCTGAGCGGATGGAGGTAAGGACTGCTTAGACCCTGGTCGAATACAGAAAAGGATCTGAAATAGCCCGAGTAAGTTGAGCATGAATGCTGGAGAATGATTAGTGTAAATGAGTCTAGGCTCAAACCAAGAAGTTAGGTATAAGTCGGTCCAGGAGGGGGAACCCCGGAACACTGACCCTCAAAAACAAGGATGAGGCGCTTCTCGACACATATAGAAAGCTCCACGGAACCGGGTGCTGGAGTCCCGGTCTGGTCAGGAAGGTATGAGATCCTCATTTAAGTAGATTCTGATGCAGGGATGACCCTAGAGCAACACATGTTTGCCAACTCGTGTCTAGGGTACCCATGAATTTACGCTCGAATCTTGTAGGTTGACGGAGCTTAAAGCCTGGAGCAAGCCTTGAGGCTCAGGGTGGCGCTGCTGTGCCGCAGTGAGAAGACCTCCGTGGAGAAGTGCGGTAAGCACATCCACACAACACCCGTTCGCGTAGTGAATCAGGAAACTCGACTACCAGAAACGAGCCGTGGGGGTCGATCAGTGAACAATACTTCTTCGTATGGTACACCCGGGCAAAGTCACGACAAACGATAGATGGCATCTTAGATCTTAGATAAGAGCGAAGCCCATGTGTCACGTGACGTTTCACCTACCCAAAAGCAGGTAGGGGAGTCTGAAAATTCGAGTATAAGAACCGAATCAAACTTTATTGCCCTCTGAACATCGCTCTTTCTGATCGCCCACTTTCAATCATGTCTGCAAAAGTATACGTCGGGTGAGTCAACCCCTTCTACGTCTCCATCGATCGCTCACATCGTCTACTCTAGTAACCTAAGTTGGAATACAACGGATGACACACTCAGGCAGGTCAGTATCGGTCGTCCCACTCATAAAATTTACAAGCTCATTTTTTTTTTCTTCCTCCCCCCATTTCAGGCGTTTGGCGAGTTCGGCCAGGTCATTGATGTGCGCGATCCTGTCGAGGGATCTCCCCATCATTGCACAACGATGGGTCGAGACTCCCTTCTTCCATTGTTTTGCTAAATCAATCTTTATTCATGTTCCCTTCGAACGATTGTGACGATCGCCCGATCTCATCTTCTCTCGATATCCAAACAGTCCATTGTGATGAAAGACCGGGAAACTGGTCGCTCGCGTGGCTTTGGATTCGTTACGTTCGGCACTACTACGGAGGCTGACAACGCCATCAATGGACTGCATGAGCAAGAGCTCGACGGCAGGCGTGTCAGGGTTAACCTCGCAAACGCTAAGCCCCCCGGCGGAGGTGGCGGAGGCAGCTACGGTGGTGGAAGTGGAGGTGGCGGCTATAGCCGTGGTGGTGGTGGTGGTGCCTACGGCGGCGGCAGTTACAACAGCGGTGGTGGTTACGGAGGAGGATACTAGTGACCACAGGAAGAGTTTCTGACTGGCTTTGCGCTGAACCACCTTTCCATTTGTCGTGATTCGCATGCATGATCATTTCAATCTCTGTACATCAGACAAGTTGTTAACAGCCTGGGCAGATGTTGTTTGTAACCAAATATCTGACTTTTGTGTTAGTGTGATCGAGGTAGTACCACGCGGCAGCCTTGTGATGAATGGTGTGAATGCTCAGAAGCGTATTGGAGTGGGCAGAGCAACACCGAAAATTTTAGCCGAGTAAGATCCTTGTCGCCAACACGACGGGTAGTCCTCACGCCGCAACAGGAATTACTGAGATCTCGAGCAGTTCTTTCAGAGATGCAAAGCATCGTGTGTTGCTTCAATAATACACAGGGAAGGTGAAGAAGGAACAAGAAAAAGGAGAGAATTGCGACTCGAGATGACAGGGGAAAAGAGCACTGATCCTACAAGTACAAACTACATTAGAATGGCACTAAATCGTGAATGGGACGAAGATAGCGGCACGATGACAAGCAATGCAGAAAAGGAAGGACTCGGGTAAGAAAAGAAGAGTTACCAGATGACTGCAGAAGTAATCAGGATCACGGTGAAAGTCGAGAAGAGCGATATAACATACAGACGCTTAGTAGCCATATCCGCCCCCACCACCTTGCTGTTGCTGGTAGCCTCCATATCCACCGTATCCCTGCTGGCCACCGGCGGTGTAGCCACCGAAGCCACCTGAATTAACATCAGAATACAAACAATTTGTTGACATTGAAAACGAGCCTTGGGCGGGGAAACCTCCACCATATCCACCACCACCAGATGGGAAGCCCTGACCACTGTAGCCACCACCACCACCACCTACTCTCACATTAGCATACCAGGCTGGAACGCCAATACGATACACACCTCCGTAACCTCCACCGTAGCCACCAGAAGGTGCTCCACCACCGTAGGAGCCACCTCCACCTCCGCCGCCGGAGCGGGCATTGGCCATGTTTACTTTGACCCTTCTGCCATCGAGCTCTTGCTCGTTGAGCGCACCTATGGCTGCGCTCGCCTCATCGGGAGAGGCATATGTTACAAAACCGAAACCACGGGAACGACCCGTGTCACGATCGCGCATGACAATACTCTGTAGCCGACATGGAATGTCACGAAAAGCGACATGTCACAAAATAAGCTTTCTGACAGCGAGATAGGAAACAACGCGTACATCGAGCACTTGTCCGTACTGAGAAAATGCCTATTTTTGTGACCGAATCGTTTGATGCGGAATGCAGCAGCAGCCGGACGACAACGAGAACGGAGCCATGTAAAAAAGAGTAGAGAGGCGTAAGAGACATCCATTCGGAGATAAACGAGACAACATAGCAAGGGGCAAATTTCAGATCAGAAACACTGACTTGTTGCAAAGCCTCATCGGTTGTATTCCAACTCAAATTTCTACAGACACGGAAGCGGGAACAAGCCAATGCATCAGTTTCGCTTCCCTCCGCCAACGACAGGAGAAGCGCAGGTTAATCATACTCAGTACGAAGGCAGACTGACCCAACATAGATTTTGGACATGATGATGCGGATCGAGAGAAGTGTATGATGCAGACCACTGATAATACACAAGATTGCCTTGAAATCGTCGTACAGGAGACCGAACGTAACCGAGACCTGGACACACTGAACAAAAAGGGACGTGGACGTGCGAGAGAGAGTTGGAATGAAATGGGGTTTCGAAGACGCCCCTCTTTTATAATTCATCCCCCACCAACTTCAAACTCCGGTCTAAACTCTAAGCTGGTTGTCTTCTGGCCCGATCTAGACCCTTTCCTTTCTGGGAACATTGATCGAAGCCTCCGCACTGCCGCCTTGGTAAAGCTGCGCAACGTTTTTGACCCTTTTCTTTTCTTTTCCGCGTAAACCCGAAATCGCAATCTGCCGAATGACGACTCTGCATAAACTCGGGTGACCTTAGGCAAACTCGTAAAACCTCGTCCTGCCCGCGACTCATCTCCGTCCAGAAATCATGAAAACTTCGATTCCCCTTCAAGCAACGAATGCCGAATCGATACAGATGGAATGTCAATTGTAATGGATTGGGGGCATGATAACGTGATCGTGAAATGGTCGTAAGCTAACTACCCTGAGAAGCTCAATAGCAAGTGGGATGGTCAGCGACTATAAAACAACTATTTAATACTCATATCGTGAGGTGCGACAACTTGAGGAAGAAGATGAAATAGATCGTCGGAGATGTGATGAGCGATGAGCAAAAAAACGAGGAACGAGACGATGAATTCAGTGTGAGATTAGAACACAGATCCAGGTGAGAGGAAGAGAATATTGAAACAATGGAACATCGAGAGGGAACACAGGAAGAAACGGGAAAGATGTGCAGAATAAGATCACAAGCAGCAAGACTCCTCACCCCTAACTTTATCTTCATCATGGTTAAGCATCATCAGCGTTGGAAACCTCATCTGTGGCCGCGGGTGCTGCGGTGGCACTGCTCTCTCCTCGTATCGCACCAACCACCTCCATGAAGCTTTTCCTTTTGCGCTTCTTCTCCTCCTTCTCTTTATCGATACGGTCCGCAGTCAAGTCGCCCGAGTTCCGTGCACTTTCAGGTGCGCTAGCGCTTCCACCTGGAACGTCGGAGCTGTCCCGTCCGTTGCTCTCTGCATTCGCCTTGTCCGACTTGACAGTGTCGCGCCTCAGCACACCTGCGATGCCTGCGATACCCGGTATCCCTTGGAGTCCCGCTCCTTTTCTAGGACCGGAAAGAGATATCCTCCTAGCCAAACGCTGGAAGTTTTGCGACGAGATCCGCTTCCTCTTTCCTTCAGCCTCGGGGGTGGGTGAAGCGGAAGAGACGCCGGTGGGATCAGGAGTAGACACGCGTGGCGGTGTAGCAGTATCCTCGAACGTGATAGATGTTGGCAGCCGAACGTGCGCCTGTGAAGCACTGTCGATCGAACGGGAGTCGTCGGTCTTGGGGAAGGCAATAGGCACGGATGGCGAAGAGGCAGGGAACGTCACAGGTGCGGGACCTTCCGATGAGGCAGGGAATGCAACGGCTTCCGACTCTGGAGCAGACGTAGGGAACGAAATTGCAGCCGAGAATTCTTTGGAAGGGACAGAGGGGGCAACGCTATACGCTTTGACACTGGCTGTGGGGTTGATGGACGGGGCGCGAATTGAAGCGGTAGGTGCTGGGATAGACGCAGCGCGGATCGAAGCAGTTCCAGCTCGTGACGAGTCGGCTAGCGACACGTCGGCAACGACCTCGCCAACCTGACTCTCGACATGAGGATTCTCAATCGAAACATCATAACCTTCAGCGACACCGGACGCAGTCACAGAGGAAGAAGCAGGAACTGCGGCAGCACCAAGGGAGTTGGCCCACAACGATGCAAACAAGCCGTCTGCTTGAACAAGTTCATCAAAGGAGCCAGATTCGACGAGTTGTCCGTCCTTAAGCACCAAGATTCTATCAACAGGATCAATAAAGGCGAAGTAGTGAATTAAAGTCGACAACTTACTGGTCGACGCTTTCAACGCCCTGAAGGCTGCCGCTTCCAATATCCCAGACCACAGTCCTACCACCGACGCAGGCACGCTCCAAAGAACCCTCGAGAAGTACAACCTTCGCATCCTTTGCCAGTGCACGAGAAAGTGCCTTCGCACGTCCCTCGGAGCAGATATCTGGAATAACAGCGACAACAGAACGGAGAGAGGAAAGTGTAAGGGTCTGGATAGGTACATTGTTGATAGAGATGGACCCGGATTCGACGTCGTAGAGACGGTAGATGGCCTTCAGAATGCCCGACTTAACGGAAGCAGGGGTACTGACAACGGCAGTGACCGAAGAAGCTGGGAGAGAGAACGAAACATCAGTAAAGGCGGAAATTGGGGCCTGCGAGTCCGTGTAGGGATAAGTAAGGGAGACGTTATCTAAATGCAATGAGTTCGAGTCGGTCGAGCATCCAGTAGAGGCACACACCGAACTTCACTTCAACCCCATGACTTCCATCGACAGTGTTCTTTCCGTCAACAACTCCCATGGGTTCACCAAGGACCTTGAAGATTGACGCTAAATCACTTGTGGCAGCTCGCAACGAAGGAGTCCAGGTGAGAGGGAGGACGAGGATACCCCAGTACCACATCCAAGCAACCCAAGCACCAGCACTCCAGATGCCTTCCGTGACACCTTTTGCGATGTACAAGCTACCAAGCAACAGTCCTCCAGAAGCGAAAAGAGCTTGGACAAACGCAAACATAGGAGCTTTGGCAGGGCAGGAAGAGAGAAGCGAAGGGCGCGAGTTGAGGCAAATCAGATAACCTACAAAGCATTGAGGACTAGAGTCGTTAAAGGAAAGCAATGCAATCGTACCGTAAACGCCAAGGGCAACCAAGACAACAACTCCAAACTCCCAACCGAACAGTAGACCAAGCACAATTACGCCGATTAAATCATCATCGACGACTGCAGTGAGGATTGAAAGGGCATGGAGGACACTTGAGGCTGCACCGCTCGCCATGTTGGCATGTAGACCATCTACAACCTTCGCCTTGCTAGACCCAAGACCAAGGCCGAGGACGTGGTCAGTATAGTATGACGAGAGCGCGTCATCTACGTCTGCACCAAGACGGGACACAAGGGTCTTGGTGAGATTGGGGATGCCACCGGTGGAATTGAAGAATTGCAGCGCCGCAAACAAGAAGATGTATGTGTACGGGGAGGTACCCAAGGGCATCGGAATCGGGAATGTGCTGGACGAAGAAAGAAGCGCATTAACAGCAGCGCCAAGGGAAAGCGGAAGGAGGAGGGTTAGGAGTCGAGTCAGAACATGGAACACGGTGATTAATAACTGTTGAGGCGGAGGTTAGCAGCCCGAAAATGAGAAGAGTGACTGCCGCATACGATAAGACCCTTGGCAGGCGTGACAAAAGGAACCAGTCGGCGCAAAGTGGCAAATGTTGACTCGGTCTGGAAGAACGAGGCAATGTCACAAACGCTGGT
The DNA here is from genome assembly GCA_038093975.1 of Chalciporus piperatus. NCBI lineage: Eukaryota > Fungi > Basidiomycota > Agaricomycetes > Boletales > Boletaceae > Chalciporus > Chalciporus piperatus. The sequence continues at coordinate 173,991 of JBBPTG010000009.1, forward strand.
CAGGTGCGAACATACGTTTCACTCACCTTGAGTGGACTCGCTGCGGGATGTTGTCCTTGAGTAGGAAACGTGCCATACTTACTGCTCTCAGCCACGGACGGTCCATTGCCGTCCCCGTGGACAAGAGATGCACTCTCAGCCTCTGCATTCTCTGGGGAGTCGGCAGGAACATGGACGACCCGTGGAAAGCAGAGAGCAAATAGAAGAGGGGCGAGGAAGACGACGCGGACGAGGGGAGTGAAGAAGTGGAAGGAGTCTGGGATACACTTTGAAAGCTTGGCGCTGTCGCAGATGTGCCTTGGATCTGAGGTGTCCAATTAAAGATCAGCATTGGCGCATATATGCCTCAATAGAACACTCACCGCGTGATTTGGCGTTGAGGAAGAGAAGGACGACTTGAGCAGTGTCGATCACCAGTGCAATGAAAATGGCAGCCTTGACGCGCTTGCGAGACCAAATCTCGATGTTGTTCACGTCCTTGTAAGCTCCAACGGATGCAAGAGCAGCATACGCGATGACACCCAACAGGGCGGCGAGTTCAATGCCGGTGCCGGGTCTCCACACGCTATTGAGGACAGCATAGGCGACATAAGCAAGCCCGTCGAGAAGGAAGGAAAGAGAGGCGAGGGAGAGAAGAGCAAGGATGAGTGATCTTCTCGGGATGCGTGACTGGACGACGACGGGAGTGATCGGCGAGGGAGAGGGAGGGGAAAGAGGTTTAGTAGGGAGAAGAGAAAGAGTAGCAAGGAACACGACAGCGGGAGATGAAACCCGCAGGCCGAAGAGAGCGGATGATACACCCGCAGCTGGCAGTGAGGCTACCGCGATGCTGCGAAGAAGCTTCGGACGCGTCGCCATCGCGAAGGTGGACGACGTGTAGATGTATTTGAGTGTCGAACTGTGTGTCGTGGTTACTGTCGTGGTCGTGAAAAGAGTCGTGGTCGTCGCCGTCGCCGTCGTCGGGGAGGAGAAGAGGGAGAGGAAGGGATGGCCTGGTAGAGAGGCGTGCGAATCTGAGACGGCAGCATCCTTGCCTTTTGAGCTTGATGTGTGGCTGTGCAACCTTTTCCTTGTATCACATCCTCAAATCAAGTCAATCATGAACCGCAGTCTGGTCTCTATTAGTACATTAGTACATACAGGATAGCACACAAGGACTAGACTAGGGTCTGCTAGGGTCTCGCCATCAGCTACCTCTTTGTCCTGTTCACCAGCAAACGTATTCACCGACCGTTTGACAAGGTGAACAATGCGCCCTGGGCCTGAGCAGCCGAGATAACAACATCCGCTTACTGATGTGCTCCTGCATGCTCCGTCTTCGCTCCTCAATCACGCTCATCACATGCATATCCACAGCACTCATACAAGCCTCATGTTTTCCATCACTGTTCTGTCCTCCGAATCACGTCGGATCAGCCATCCACATGAGTCTACATGTCACCGAAAGGGGAAAATCAACACGTGTAAAACGCATGTTTTCCTCTTTCTCTCTTCTCTTTTCTTGCTCTCTCTCGGCCCACCCAGTATCGGCAAGCGTCGGCATTATGCCCTCAGCGGCTAGTCATACCCGCAACGTCCCCTCACACGCTACGCTTCCCGTGCGTATCCAGTTATCCAGATTCCTCGAATCAGTCTGCACTGACTCTGCAGTTTGATGATCTCCTCCATGCATAAGGATCACCGCAAGTTAGGCATTCGACGGTCAGTGCTGTGTAGAATCACGCCACGAAACGCTCAGGATCCTCTCCATATTGTCGACGTTCTTATCTCAGTTACGCCCGATAACACTGGATACTTTTCATTCGCCGAATGCCACCTCTAACTTTTGAGGCTAGCATGATCACCAGCTTGAATGAACTTACTTATCGATGACAACTCCCGCCACCACTTTCCCATGCCTCTACTACCCGAACCGAACATCGAGCGAGCAATTCTTGGTATTCCTATTACACATCGAGCTAGTAATGCTCCGTCAAGTGGTGGTACATTCACTAGGTGCGCTATGCTTGGTTTGACAGCGGTTTGACATTCGCATGCACGCGACGTCGCGACGACATAGGACGACATCTGACGACATTCGCTGCCGATTTGCGGATCAGGGCACAATCGCGATTCGCCCTTCCAATTGTGCATTTACTTCCGGAAATTGCATCACACTATTCTGACATCTCATATATCTGCAACAAGCCCCTGTCTGTCGGGTCTCGTCATTATCCCGTAATTGGCTTGCTCTTCATCACTTCCTTCGGGTCGAGGAGCGGCCGGTGAGCACAACATCGCATAGACATTGAGCTTATCTTCCCTTACCATTTCTTCTTTCCCCCTTCTTGATGCATGCTCAGATCGCCCATCGTCACACCCTGGATAAATCTATCATCTAGAACCCTTCAGACTGGAGGCAGCCCATGAGAACAAGGCCCTGTGGGGAATCCACGAACGTGGGTGGGGACGGTTTCAAAGTAAGCCAGGAGTATCTATCGATTGAGCGCCACACGGAACGCAGCCAGCGGGCGGTTCCCAATTAAGCTTTGCAGTACATGCAATATAGAGGTATAAATTCAACTAGATCTGTCAATCGTTATTGAGCTAACGCATTTTGCCGCGTCAGAAGCATGGTTTTTGCAGATAGGTTGCACGCTTTGACGAACCAGAGCTAGACATTACACTCATACCAGCTCAAAACCGCTCCGCTAATGATCCCAAGGAAGCAAGCTTTCGTTGCGTGCAGTTGATTACCTCCACTTGTTGAGATCGGAGGATGGTCGTTCTGATGCCGCCATCGAGAAGTCTCACGAAGTTTATCTTCTGTGGTGAGAATCAGGTGACATGAGAGAGTCTCGCTTACTCAAATATTGTATCCTTGAATTATGTGTTTCGAAGCATCATTCATGTACTACTTTCAAGTTTCAACCTCCATCACACGTTCGTGTTCCATACTATACATAACCTCTGTTGCGCTATGGAGATGACTCGATGCTGTGGTACCAACACGTTGTAGCCGGACTGGTCCAGGTGAAGTCCACGCTCCTGATGAACCCCAGGCCCAGCATGTTCCTCGGGGCTGAGCGCTGGACACCGCTTTCCATGCGACTTGGTCCACTTCATGAAGCCGACTGGTTAACCCAACGCCAGCCAGAAACCTTTTCATCGGCAGTCTTTTAACTCTTTGTACAATTCTCCCGAATTACGAGCTACAGTCTCCGTGGTCGCACAAGACATGTCCATCGGTGAGTACAGGTTTCAGATTACGGTGATCAGTGAATCAGACATGGCGTGGCGTACCACAGAACCTTTCAACATAATTCTCTTTGGGGAAACGGGCGTCGGGAAAAGCTCAGTCATCAACCTCTTGGCAGGAAAATCCGTCGCAAATGTTTCCTCTGACGTCGAGGGCTGCACGCTACAATCCACGAAATACGCCTTCCCTGTCGGAGGTGTTGAGGTCAGAGTATGGGACACGGTCGGCCTCGAGGAACCCACGATGGGGGTCAATGGGTATCTGACTGCCATAGAAAAAGCCCATGCGCTTATACGCGACCTGGGCGAGGCAGGCGGCGTGGATCTACTCCTTTTCTGCATACGAGGCAGCAGGATCACGTCGACTACACAAAGCAATTATCGGCTTTTTCACGAAGTCCTTTGTAACAAGGAGGTTCCGATAGCTTTGGTCATCACCAACCTGGAGAGGGAGACAGAGATGGAGGATTGGTGGAACAGGAACAAGGAACATATCAAGATGTACGGTATCCACAGCATCGGACACGCATGCGTCACTGGTGTAGAGGAAGATGAAAAGTACGGCAAGTCGAGAGAGGCGTTGCATACGCTCCTCCGGTCCCTATACACCGATAAGCGGAAGTTTTCAATGACGCCGGAATCGTGGCTTGCAAGAGTATTGGCAGGTTTGGGAACCTTTCTCCATAGCAAGAATCCTCCCAAGGGGGAGAAGATGGTTCGTACTCTGGTTAAGCGTTGTAACATGGACGGAGAGACCGCGAGACGGCTGGCTGCCATGCTCACAAATAATCAACCTCAAGTTTCATAGGTTACATGTACGTTCATCGATTCATCTCGTACGATGGTGGTGTAGAGCGAGTAATATATCTACTCTCCTCTACTTATACATATATTCCTTTGCTCGAAGCATTCGCGGACTATTGATTAGCCCCTGAGTCGGAGTTGACGTCCCTGACCAGATCTTGCCTTCAACGAGCTTTAGCATGAAAGGGGTGGAGGACACAATAGTTTCTCTATCTTATACCCCATTGGAGAATGGAAGGCTAAGGTTTTCCAAAACAAGGAGGACACCGCAATTGACCTCCATTCGAACCCTGTGCCGAACCGACTCGGGAGGTATGCTCGATACGCTGAGCCTATAGCTGCACGTCGTGAACTTTGGTCCACAGGCGTTTGATGCAGAGAGACCCCCGAACAACTAATATTGAAAGAAACAGATGATGTTCATGGTGCAATACAGACTACAGATCGTGCGGAGAGAGAGTACACTGGATTGATGAATGCGATTATTATAAGTATCCCAACGAAACACCGAGCCTAATCCGCACTTCCCATCGAGCTCGCGAGCTCTTCGGCAACCTTGGGGTCCAATTTACAGCGCTTCGTCAAGACCTTGACTAGTTCCTTCTGCTTCGCCTTCTCCTTCAGCGGAGCAAAGAATCCAAACGCGCGCAAGAACTCCTTGAACCAGCCATCCGAGGGCATGGTAAATCTTCCTTGCCCGTTGTGTTCCTTCAACAGCTTGTCGATGTTTTCTCTCGACTCGCCGTATTTGCGGTGAGACCTGAGACCTGTGACGCAAGCATGGGCTGCAGCCTTGATCCCATACTTCTCCAGACTTTCCGAATTCCTGCCCCACCACTGGTCCATAACCTCTTCCCGCTCAAGGTGCGTGATGACGAGAGCGATCGGAACTTGAGATCTGCAAAGTACTTCGTAGAACAACCGATAGTTGCTCTGAGTAGTCGCGGTGACGCGGTTTCCACGGATGCAGAAAAGCAGTAGGTCGACACCACCCTGGGCTTCCAAGTCATGGATGAGCTTCCAAGCCTGCTCGATGGCGGGAAGGAAGCCGTTGACTCCCATTTCCGGCTCCTCAAGGCCGACTGTGTCCCAGATACGGAACCTCCGACTGTTAACATTGAAGCCGTAATCTTTGAAGGACATGGTACATCCTTGGACGTCGGGAGAGGTTTTTGCGACTTCCTGCCCAGCAATCAGATTGATCACTGAGCTCTTGCCGACGCCCGTCTCTCCGAAAAGGATGATGTTGAATGAGCTCATGAAGAATCTGCGGACATGATGTTAGATCGGGACCCTTCTAGGAGCAGTTGACGTTCGCACCACCAAAGTACAAGGAAGAAAAGGCCGTAAAGGTGAAGGATGAGAGACAGTGAGATGCACGAAGAGGTGGCGGTAAAAAAAGTGCTGCGGGAAGTGTGGCGGAGGATCGACGATGGGCTTGAGTTGAAAGAGTTCTGGTGCACTGACTCGAAAGTGATATTTGTGTTAGGGATCAGGGTAAACGCACGCACAAAGCTGCTGGTTGCCTCGACTGGTCCAGATGGTCCTCGGTGATTAACCGCGTGGTTGAATGAGGGTGGACACGAGGCTTAATTGGTTCCATGGAAGGAAAGATCAGGCAGAAGGGGTGGAGCGTGACGGGGTTAGCGCTCGAAGCACCCTGATCAAGTATTCGTCCTCGCAAAGTTGGCCTAGCACTATAGACAACGAACTGGGTGAGTCGGTGAGGTTGGCTAGTACATACGTAACTGGAGCACGCAAGCTGGATCGACGTGTGATTTGGATTGTGCATTTTGAACACCAATTATGATTCAGGATCTTACAAAAAGTGAACAGTTCAAAAGGTTCGTTGCAGTCCAATTAGTATTTCGAGTTTATTCCGAAGAATCACCTTTGACCTTGCTGCAGGCCGACTCGAATGCTTGCAGAGGTTAAGAGAAAATCCAAGGTCATGTCAAAATTGCCCACCATGTCAAATGTACCTAGGTCGGCTAATACAAGCCCTTTGATCAAGGAAGTATCTGAGAGTGTTTTTACGAAGAAAGAAGGGGTATGAGTAGCTCTTCAATACGATACATCAAATCAATACATAAAATACCCCGCAAAACGAATCATATGCATCCGTACTCAGCGGTCCAAGCATCTCACCACTTCGCGGGCTATCTGCTCATCAAATCCGCATTCATTCGTCAAGACCTTTCCCCTTGCCGAAGATCGAGAACGTAACAATGAAGTAACTGAACCAACAGTTTTGCCCACAGAATGGCGTAGCGAGCCGAATCCGTGTTTCGGTCGATCAGTGCACGAGACAAAGAACGACAGGAAGGATTCTCTCGACCGCACGTCCGTGTCCGCGTTATGACTTTTCCTGCATGTAACGCCGATACACCATGCGCAGTCGATGCCATATTTCTTGATCGTGACACCGTGCTCATTCCACCAGCTGTCTGCGGTCTGTTCTTTCCTAAGTTTGGTGATAACCAGAGCGGAGGGAACTCTACCCCCGCAGATGACCCTGGAAAATAAGCAATAGTTTCGTTTGAGAGCAGCGGTTGGTTTTGTATTATCGACGCAGAAAAGGAGTAGGTCGGGACCCTTGCCGTTATTGAGGTGGCGTATCAGCTGCTGGATTTTGTCGATTGGATCAATGAAAGCCCGGGTACCCATCTGGGGATCGATGAGACCAGGGGTGTCGTACAAGTTGAAAGTTTTGCCTTTCTCCTGGACGGTGTACCGAGTAGTGGCTTCAGTACACGCCATAGTGTCTGATGAGACACTGGCAACATTCTCCTTGAGGATCAAGTTGATCAGTGAGCTCTTGCCCACGCCAATCTCTCCTAACAGTACGATATCGAGAGCTTTGGCAGGTGGATGGGAGGACTATGAACGCCTTCAACCTGACTGATTATATTTTTGAAGAGGAAAACCACTGACCTTCTCATGATCTTGAGTCATGGAAGGTGCTTTGGATCCTGAACGGGAGTATGATGGCGTATTGAGACAGCCGGAACTGCCGTTGTCCGCCATTCTTGACGCAGATTCTCGTCTTTCAGGTTTGCGATCGAACTCAAGTATGCCCGTACTCACCAACTGTCAAAAGCACTAGGATTCGAGAAGCAGATGAGTTTTTGCCTCGGGCCGGGGTTGGCTTTGGGTGGGGGTTGCACGTTGCGTTGCGCCGCACCCTAAGTCGGCCAAAGGCTACAAGCAAGCAGGTGGTTCTTGGAGGGGGATTGCCGCATGGGAGACGTTGGTTGTAGCATCGACTTGATGGGCAATGAGGTTAACGCATGGCATGTGCCGGCCATGGTCTATGACTCAAACTAAGGCGATGTCATAGCAGTTGATGTGAACCAGAACGCTGCGGGCCAAGGAAACAACTGCCCGAGCGGACAGTGAAGTGGTGGGCGCTGTATGGCAGTGAGACATTGCTAACCAAGCAGGCACCCGGGGAGCCACGCACTCAAGTATGCGTGAAGCTTGAAGCTTTGACAGTGCCAACACGGCCCCGTTTCCGAATACATTACACCCTGTCTCACTTACGCAGACCCAAGAGTCGAACAAAAACGCCCTTCTCTCCACTACTATAGCATTAAACAGTAACATCCATTCAACACCTCGCTGGCGACGATGTTGCATACGCGAATAAATCCAATGAATCATCCGAAGGTAACAAAGGCATCGAATCTAGCTGTCGGGATATTCGCGGGAGTGACTGCTGTTTGGATCTCCCTTTTTGTTCCTGCTTGCGCGAGGCATTACGGGAACCTTTTGGGAGAACATATTTCTCGGGTATCACAGAGAATGATTCAGGTGGCTTGGGTTTGGGCTCCGGTTTTGGATGCAGGACGATACGATTCAGCTGCGCATCGGCTAATATGGAGAAGAAGTTGGAGCTGTGGCGTCGAAGGGGGAGGGTTGTGTTGCTTGTTGTTGGCAGGGGCTGCGTAGGGCAGTTCTCCTTGTCAGTCTCGTCCTGGTATTCAGACCCATCTTCTGTGTGAGATTCGGGGTCGGAGAACTGGGAGGAGGAGGAGGGCGAGTAGGTACTCGAAGGTTTGTGCCGTGACGACGAAGCAGTGGAGATGGAATTGGATCCTGTTGCACAGGTAGCCTTCACAGCTGTGGTGTCCTTCGAACGAGAACGCCGGTCGCGGAGCGGAGGATACAAATCATCGACATCCACTTTCCGTTTCTTGTGTACCGGCGTCGTGAGGATGAAAGACCCGACCATTTCCTCCCACTGCCAGTGTCCGCTCAGCTTCTCACATTGTGTACGCTTTGCACGATCCACATGCGTGGACAGCCGAGCGAATGGACTGCTGTCCAGATCTCCGCCAAAGCACCTGCGTTCGGCTGCATCCACCGCCTCGATGAGTCGCTGTTTGTATCTCGTCACTGTGGCGGAGTTCCCCTTCTGCGAGCCTGTGATAGATGTCTCGAAGTGGCGGAGGGCGCACGCCCAGAGGGAGGCGTCAAGCGCGAAGAGCTTCTGAGAACGGAGCGCAGATGAATACCTTCTCAGGTCCGAAATGAAAGCCCCAACAAAGGAGTCGAAAGTTTGAGTTGCTTGCAGCCGACACAGATATGTCATTAGCTTTGCAAACGTGATCGGAATAGGATTCGAGTCATCAAGTATGGTGAGTAGGCGAATCGGATCAACAATTGAGGGAGGGAAGGCGACAAAGATGTGGGTTGTGAAGACGATGAGGATGTCGGGAAGGTTGATCGGGGAACGCAAGGATGATGCTCGAAGAGTGTGCAACCTTGCAGTGTGGCTATCGCCGAGAATTTCAATGACAGCCTGAATTCGCGATAGAGCTAGAGGAGACGAAGAGGTGTCTTCATGGAGGAATAGCAAGTCGAAAAGATTCAACATCCATTCGGACAGCTGGTCCTTCAATACAAGGATATCCACACTTGCACCTTCACGAGGTACAACATCTGGAGAAGACCCAGATATCTCCCAAAAATCCCGGGAAAGCGTGTGAATTACGGAGATGTATGAGTCTATATCGGAGGTTTCAACCACACGCAGAAACCTATGAAAAACCTTGGATGTCCATATAATGTGACCGTTTGGACGGGCGCATTTTGACAAGGTACAAAGTACCCCTCGAGAGAATGCAGAGGTCGTAAATAAAGGGGATCCGGAAGACGATCCTGATGGTTTGTTACCAGTTGTCCATTTTGCATGAAGGTCGAGAAGATATGACATGTGGGCGGGATGCGTGACTGGAGGTGGGTATGATGAGTTAGAGGGCAATAATGCCTGGGAAAGAATGATATCCAAGAGACGAGTAGATTCATGAACTAGACCAAAAGCGAGGCAGTGGTCAAGCAAGACGTTGACCAATGTATGATGATGGGCGCAGATACATAGGATCATGGACAAGGCGTGCGATACGATCGAGAATCTGGGACGCCGTGAACAATCAGCCGTACGCGAGTGTCAAGAATACGGGTTTACCTGCGATAATGTGGTGGCACGACCTCGTAGATTCCATCGACGACATCCAATATATCACTTTCATCGGCGGATTCTTCTTCGTCAGAAATATTTGAGGCGCCATTATTGTTCGTGATGGGCATGTTTTGTCCAATTACCAGAGTACACATCGCTGCGAGACTGGGAATGTGGTCGCTGCACGATACCCCGAAGGCAACATACACAACGTTACGGAAGGCGTCGCAGACTGCATGGATCCGTCTTGAGAGCTCGAACTCTTCAGCAGAACGCCTGCCTAGCGTTAATGTCTTGGTTCCCGCTGAAGAGCGAAGCACAGTCAAGGGCGGAAGACTGTCAGGATCCCAGTTGGATGGCTGTTTCGAGTAGGTAACGCGGGATGCATTTGCTGGCTTGGGAAGTGCAGCGAGGTTGGTGCACTTGTTCCGAAGAGGTCTCAGAAGACGGTTGATGCGAGAAGTAGTGAGATGAGTGCCACAGTCTATCGAACTCGAGGACATCACCAGAAGGAGGATATCATAACCACGAAACGAAGTAATTGACAAGTGCAACTCGAACGTGTTTCTGGACGCGACCCATCACGTGATCAGTACATGATAGCATTCGGTTTCAGTTTGAACTCATATATATCTACATCCCCTTCCTTGCTTTACAATGCCGGTCCTGTACAGGTAAATGTTTTGATCCATGGTCCCCGAAACCCACCAATGTAGACAGTCGAGCGAGAACGAAATGAACGGGAAAACAAAGAAAAGTATGCATGTGCACGATAGTTCAAAGGTCGTTGTCACTTGTGCCGCTGTCCGTTTCGTCATTACCCCAGAGGGCAAAGGCGCGGCGGTGTTGGTGGTCAGCATCCCTCGAACTATGGTGACGGCCATGTCTGCCAGGAACGCTGTCTAGGATCGTAGGTGTCGGCAGCTCGTCGTCGAATTCCCTGTCCCGAGGAATCCGACTACGAGTGCCGGAATATTGCCATGTGTGCAGATCGTCCCTGGCACCTCGCTGTGCACGATCCATGTCTGACAATGAGTCGTCTGACGAATCGGTGAGTGTCGGCGACGGGATTTCGGTACCAAACGCTGAGTGATGATGATCTGGAGGCGAATGAGCAGGTCCTGCGAAACGTCCTGGGGTATCAACTCCAGAACGAATTCCCGATTTCGACCGTGATCTCGACTTTGCTGAACGAGGGAATTTGGGAGTGAGTCCTTCTGCGAGAACACGAGCGGCGAGCTCAAGGTTTCCATCGGTCTGCAATCCAACATCCCGTCCTCTGGAAATCCCGGGCCTGACCTCTGCTACGATCTGTCCGTCTGTCTCTCGGATCATGACGATCTCGGCTTTCCTTTGGGCCTCGCCGGAGGAGTCATCAATGTCAAACTGGTCATCATCTTCTACCGTTTCCTCGTCACACTCTTCCACCTCCTCTTCAACGGCCGCGGGAGAGATTGAGCCACCTGATGTGGTAGCAAAGGCTTGTCTCTTCGACCGACTCATCCTCGTCGGCCCTTCCTCCACAACAACAAATGACTTCTGCCTCTGGCGCTCGTTCCACTTCAATGTACGAGATATAGAATGGAACCAGTCAGTCGATTGCTTGTCGGCGCAGACTGTGGGAAAGGGGTATCTTGAGGCACTGATCTTGATATGGTCGCCCTCTATTCAAAATTCAATACCGGGTCAATAATCAAGAATAGAAGCTCGACGTACGCTTCAGCTCAACCCGCCCCCGGCCATCAAACGAGGCCCATGCAGTACTGCGTGAGTTGTAGGGAACACAAATCCGGAGTTCCATGCTGTCGGGAAGGAGCATGGGACGGAAGGAGAGCGTGTGTGGACATATGGGACTAATGAGAATGGCTGGGATTTCCGGGTGAACAAGAGATCCACCAGCAGATAGCTTTCACATTGTAAGTCACTTCACGTCAAGTGGGCCAGGAATCAATCTCACCGAGTATGCGGTGGACCCAGTGGGTGTGGCTACACACAACCCATCTGCTTGTACGGTGGTCATATGATGCTCGTCACCTGAGGGGGTTGTAATCAGCATGGGAGGCACACGACAGGCGCCACAACGAACCGAAGAGTTCCAGCAAGCTGACGTAGGGGCTTGGTCCTCGGTCCACAACCAGATCATTCAAGACCTCAAACGTCTCCGTAGGCCGAGTCGTGAAGCACATGATCTCCCTGTCCCTGGAGCACTTGCCGCTGTCGGGGATGAATCCGCCAGACCAACCACCCTCGAGTGCCTCCCAGCCACCATTCTTCAGATTCTTCATCATGATTTCGCCGGTCTCGCCTTTCTTGACTGCTTTTCTATATATACCCTCGTCGAAAACGGCACGATATACGGTACAAGTGAATCGCATGCGAAGGTTTACACGGATACCCGCGTCAATGGCAGAGTCTACGACTGCTTGATGGTCCGCGAAGTCGAAATTTGTGAGGAAGCCTAAAGAACCCAGTGCAAATGGGAGGACTGGTGGAACAATGCGCTGAAACAACCACGACGTGAAGAGCACAGTTCCATCTCCTCCCAGCTGCAATGATATGAGAACTACGCTCGAGTCTGTTATGATAGATACCTACCGTGATGACAAAATCAAAGAGGTGTGAACTGCGACTGCACATCTCAGATGTCCAATACCGGAGCTGTCCCTCTTGGTGGACCTGAGACTCATCTTGGGAAGCTGATGACGACGACAAGGAAGATAATGAATTATTGCTCGACGACCTCCTTCGGGGGAATGGTTCAAACAGTTCAGGGTGATCGCATTCGATGCCGGCAGCATCGAAGCGTCTTGAATGTTTCAGTTGGTGGTCAACGTAGCTGCGCACGCCTATTAGAGTAAGACCTCAAAGATAACGTGCTACTCACACGACGAGACCACGATGACCATTACGTGGTTTGAGCATAAGATAAAGCGCCAGCTCGCGTGTCAACTTGATAAGCCTATTGTCTCGAGCCTTAGTCACGATGAGGACACTTTGAATGTTCGCCCGTATCCGAGCACGACCTGCCGAAGATACGTGATAAGCAAGCATCGTTATCGCGAGTTCAAAAGGACTCACCGAGCTGCTTGCTCATCTCCCGAACGCCAACGGCTGTCTCTGCAAGCTGTCTCGTCAAGCTGCCACTGTGCGGGTCGTCGACGTCGTCGTTGCCAGACAACATCTGTGTGGCGCCATCTTTGCATGGAAGTTCCACTGGCGTAGAGACGACGTGGTCACCGGGATGGCGCTGTTGGAGGGATCTGGCTACACCGACGTTGGTGCCAAGAACCTCTTTCTCCCTTGCGTGTAGCCAGTCCTGGAGTGATGCACCCTTATCGAGATGGGAGTGCACGAAACATGGGGATTTTGTAGGAAGATTGGATGGATCCATAGACAAGGGTATCGAAAAACTGGAGGGTGAACTTGTGATTGAGACAGGCGTATTAGAGGTGTCGGTTGACTGATGTGTAATTACACCGGCACTGGTCGGCGATGTGACAAGCGTATGACCATTAGGAGTTCGAGTGGCCGTCTTATTACCAACCACATTGGATGGGGATTGCTCGACAACGACGTCGTGGTCCCAGCTGATCTTCGTATGCAAGGATGACAGCGAGGATACCATCGATTGTCTGCTTCCTCGTCTTGACAGCGATGGCCGAATGGCACTCCCCGTTGGTAGGGAGTTCATACCGCCTTCCTTCAAGTCCGAGCTCGAATTCGTTCGGGAGATACAGGGAGAGGTTGGTGGTGTACTGAACACTTCTGAATCAAGCTCGGCTTCAGACATCTCTCAGGATGAACAGATTCCGATAGGCTGATAAGTTGAGCGCTGAGAAGACTTCGCTCCGGGGGAACCGAATACCAGCAGTCTTGTGCCAGCATTCAACTCATCTCGCTCCCCGCTTTATACTCTTACTCCCTGGATAACTCAGCTTGAAAACAGTTACCCAGATAGCATGCGATATAGCTTTGGGATATAGTTGGTGATGTAACGCATCATGCCCACGATTGCCCGCGACTTGATCACCGTATCCAAGTCCGCTTTCCCATCAAGCCCACGACGAACATGAAGGAGACCTTTTCGGCACCTCATGGATTTCTTCTCACACTTCGGTTAGTTCGTGTCTGTATGCCTTACTTCACACCATCTCTACAGAGCATTCCCGCAGGGCTCTTTCATATCCTGGAGCGGCGGTCCCTTCGAAGAGGTAAATGATGGAGCATACTGCAGCCGCAGCGCCTTCGGATTCGATCACCGCCAGGCAGTGACAGTGCAGTGACCTGTTCCACTGATCACGCACGATGATCTTGTTATGTTTCAAGGGGCCTGAGCCACAGCCCAGCGCCCTGTCCAGGGGTGCGCCTCCCCGTGTTTGGTCAGTACTGACCGATGCAGTGGGGCGAAGACGCCGTTGATTCCCTTCCACGTGAGCAGATCATTGTGACAACACGGCGCTTGAGTGCACAATCTGTTAGACCGATTATCGCGTGCTTGCCCTAATAGGACCAAGAAGTCATAGGTACAAACCCAATCATGTCTGTTCCACCTATATACTTAACTACTCCATAATGATGACCCACTTGACAGCATCCTCTCCCACTCGTTCTTCCCTGCCCAATGTCTGACCACGCCGGTACAGGGCAATACATCAAGATCATCGATCATCACCAAGACCGCACCTTGCTGTAGTGACGTCGATTGACGAAACAGCCTAGAACAGGGGACTTCTGCATGCGCAGAGTTAGTCCTGGAAGATAGATGTATAGAACTGTGGAATCACAACCCCGGCGCACATTTCCATGCTGGTCGATCACTACGGTACATATCTCTTTTTCCATATTTTGTATCGCTTCTTTCAGAAGAAAACCGTATCCCGCAATACGAATCTCTCGAGGTCTCTATAGTCCGATCTGTCTTTTGCGACCGCCCAAATCCACACATCCAACTGCGGTAAAGTTATGTCTTTGAGCCACTTCTGATCATCAGGCAGGACGGCGGCGTCCAATGAATGTGCGTAGTTGACTATTTTCTCGCATGCATCTACGGCTGCGGCACGCAAAATATACGCCTGCTCCGAAGTCAGAACGGGTCCTTCTGTGGGTGGTTCCTTCTTTGGCCTCGTCCCTGGCGTGTCCTTGGGAACTGAGAGGAGTGCGTTAATTTTGGTGTTCGCAGCATCGGGGAATATCCCCCGCAATGCAACGTCTTTCGCTCCCGAGAGGTCCAGGACTCCCAGGTGAACGAGCAAAGACGGAATGACATTGTCGGTGAATACCGGCGAATGGGTCGTGTCTGGGAGTGGGAGCGGTGGCGGGGAAGAGGCCCCAAAACGCAGGGTCACCGCGTGGATGAGGAATAGCGCCTTCTTGAAGCAGTATACGGCTGTTTGCGGATGTGGAGCATTCAGCATCATCCCTTGGGTCTAAGATGAAGAGACTGACGTCTTCCGTCCACAACAGCCATGTCCCGGAATCCCGGGAAGGCGTTTACCAGCTAGGAAATGTTCAGTTTATCCTGGTCTCGTCAACGCGGGGTACAGAGAACCCACATCTTTGAGAACGTCGTCAACTGTTACATTGGCGCCTCCGGGGCGTTTTGAGCTCAGACTCCGCATGACGAATGTCCCTAAATCTGGCACACCGGACTGTTCCAATATTTTTCCTGTCTCGATTAGCGTGCCACTGATCAACTTGACTAGATCATATAAGTATCCTCCAACCTCCCCAACCGTGACGCCCTGTAATGTTTCGTGGGGTCGTTCCACGTGGATCTTGACAGACATGAGTTCGGCGACTCGGGCAGGCGTGACCGTTTGCATGCCCTTTGCAGTGAGTAGATCACCTTGACCGGTGGCAGAAGACAAGTACATGCCAAAGGCGAAGGCTCTTATGTTGTCCCATGCACCGCGACCGGTTTGTTCGTGGAGAGGTACTCTGTATCCCGAGGCGAAATTGAGGAGGCATAGAACGGAAAGGAAGTTTAACTCAGATAGGACGGAGGGGAATTTGAGCGGGAAGTGGACACCGTGGTTTGTCGATACACGCTTAAATGTACTGCGGAATGAGGGGGAGAACAGGAGACGTTGTATGGCAGCGTCCGTCACCTGAGTTTTAAGATCAGTTAGACGTATGATCTATAAGAGAGCAAGCATTTCGCTCGCTGGATCCAAGCTGACCAATTCACATAATGGCGCGTTGGAGATGTATGATTGGAACTTGCCTGTACGTTTTGAGCTTCCCGAAGCTCTCTACAAGATGATCTGATCGCATCAATATAATTGGTGGGAAGGGGTGGTGAGATGCTTTGAGTGGTCATATTAGTGAAACACGGATGGGTGTTGCGATCGGCGAGTCAATGCCTCGTCACTATCTCATCAGGCACGTGATGATCGTGCCTAGTACCGTCACTACGCGACTTCACGCGTTCACGTTCAAGAACCTGACCATCACATTCCTAGTAATTATGAACTTTCTTTCTCAATGCTCGAGGGGTATTAGATTTGTCCCCCGTGCCCGTTACATTCATTTCAACACTTCTTTGGAGAATGAAGGTTAGAATGTTCTTGGACACAATCGTGCTTTACTGACTTTTTCGGGCATTGGTTCATTTTCCAGGTGATATTCGCGATGAGCTCCTCGCAGCAGTGAAACACACCATGAAGGTGTGTATGTTGCTTCACACTTCCTGCTGTACAATTACGTCTGGCTGTGGTCTGACGCCCAAGTTGTAGAATAAAGACCAGGTGTCTTCCACGACATTGAGGGTACGGTTGTTTCACACAACGGTGACTCGGGTTTTTACTTACATGCCGTCAATAGTCCGTCCTCTCCGAAGTTTATAATTTGGACAAGTCGTCTGGTTCCCAAATATCATCCCCCGCAATTGCCGACGTTCTTCGGAAAGCAGTCCTTCGCCGAGTGAGTCTTAGCTCCATTTCATTTTGACACCTGCAACTTGCTCAGATATGTTACTCTAGACTGAATCTGCCGCTCATTTCATAAAGGGGGAGCGACCTGATCTTGCAGATAAAGAAGTCCTGGAGGCGGCCATTCTATCTGCATTTCTGCCACCACCCCCCGAAGCAGAAATAAATAAAGTGCTCACGGGGGTCACTGCAGACGGATCGGTATTCAAGTCGTTCTATCTCAAGGTTGACAAATCCGACTAGAGTACGGTCGAATGTTCGACAGGGACCTTGTTTACACATGTTACAAGTACTTCCATGACAAGCATTCGTTGGGGAAAAAAACACAACACCACAACCACAATTCTCCCCCCAGTGACCTTGTTAAATTGTTAAACAAGGTAATGTAGATCCAGACTTGGTAAAAAGTCGTTCTGAGGCGTTGTTGAAACCATGAACTCAACACCCGGCCTTACTCACAGTCATACGTTCACCTGACTATCATTAGAAGTCATATATACTCCTGGCAAAACTCCTCTCCTACTGTCCATTTCATGATGATTCCTCCGATGATTGATTACTTGATGCAACGGGCTCGGAAATTGGTGGAGCTGTTCAAAGGGTCAACGCACGATAAATGGCTGAACTTTCCTTGCAATATATCACGAACATACCGTGAATATCACCGGGGTTGCCGTCTGGAGCTAACTGCGATGACTCTATGGGTGGAGAGAGGACGCTTCTCATTCTGACGAGATCTTCGACACAGTGGGTTATTGTGTCCGATACCCCTTGCAGAACTCTTATTCTCTCGTCAATCGCTTCTCGAGTATTTTGGTCCATGAGCGCCAATTGGGCGTCTGTAACATGACTGCCGCTCGTGTCTTGTGACCGCGGAACCTGGAGGGAAGAGGTGGATGCCAGTGCAATGGATGCGGCGGGGATTGGCAATTGCATAGGGGTATTCGCTGTCAATGATGAAGACAGATCAGAAGCTGCCGATTTGTGCGGAGCGCCCGAGCTTTCTGCAGTCGGGGTCGGGGGATTGCCATCCAACGGTATCAGTGAGGGGACCTTCCATGTGGCGTTGTGGTGGTTCGTATTCGAGGCAATAAATGTCGTTTCAGCGCGAGAAGGAAGGTTGGCGGAACGAGATGGTCCACCAAGGCGCCGTAATGCTGCTTGCGCGGCTGCCTCGGCGGGTGTCTGTGGAAGATCTTGAGATTGTGATGGAGAGGTGGATGCCTCATTGCTTCTTTCGCCGGTAGAAGGTTCCGCAGCGGTTTGTGGCCCTTGATTGAACCATCGTTGATCGACATCCCATGGTCGCCAATTCCTGTCCGGTCCGACGAATCCAGTGAAAGGTGGCAAAGGCTGTGGCGCAACGGCAGTAGATGAGGATGGTTGTGACCGGATTTGGCCCTCCGGTGGCTGACCGTGATACTGTATGTTGTATTGAATGACGACACCTGGTGGGGCACCAGGAGTCCATCCCTGAGCACCTATGTTTTGTGGGCCGTGAGGTTGCTGCCCAGCGGCTGCCTGTGGTGGCTGAACCGGGTCGCGCGCAAATCTACCCAAAAGCCTAGCAAGGGCATCGTTGTCCGGTTGCTGTTGCACGCCAGCCTGATGGAATCCAAATAGGTTCGGAGGTTGACGAGCACCGGCCTGTGGTTGAGGTGGCGCAGGTTGAGCCTGGCGTTGCGGGGTTTGTGGGAGATTGTCGAGGACGCTCTGTCGGCTGTGTACCACTCAGTTAATACGAATTAATTGGTCATAATTCATCACGAGCGTACTGACCAGGTTGGACAGCTCTGTTGGCGCTCAAGCCATGACCGCAAGCAATAGAAATGGAAGATATGTCCGCAAGGAAGCTTCTTCGGAGTCATGTTTGGTCCGTCAGAAGGCTGTACTTCTGGTTGGCCTGCGGAATCTCCTTGGTGATACATTTCCTCGCGGCAAATGATACAGGTGCGATCTGTCATGGTTGACATTTCCTGCTCTGTCGCGTTCGGATATCGTTCATCCATATTACGCGTAGCAGCACGGTACCGGATCAACGCGCGGAGCCGTGTAATAAACGAGCGTCCGGTGAGATATACATCTCTGATGATGTTCAATGGCAAGCCATAGAGTGCCACAATAAATAAGAAGAACAGAAGATAGGTTATGAGCTTGAAGAAGTCTGAGAAAGTACAGCCAATTATGAGATGGTATGAGCGGAATCCAAAATCTCACTCACCAGTGACAAGCTCAACATAAAAGACCCACATGCTCTTGTTCTGCCATGGAGGGGCATTCTCTCCACCTCTGAGTTGTGCCCGGCGAAGATCGATGACACATATCATATACTTGGCGATGATGTTCATGGAACTAGCCATGAGAATAGCATACTGTGTGATATTCGTTGGCAAGAAATTCGGTGCAGAGTTGAGATACTTACTTCATTAGCAAACATCATCATTCCACCAACACCGTTTTTGATCGTGCTATCCACAGCGAACGCAAACATGAATATATCGATGAACCACAATATGGAAATCAAGGTTGTGATTCGGATATGAAATAATAGTGGTGGTCCAGGGTAAGGTCGTTGATCCATCTGCAGAATGCCCTGTCTGAGCATTGAATTACGCGATAAAGGGACGTAAAACGCACCCATTCAATGCGGTCGGAAGCTAACCAATGGAAAGACTTGACGAAGAGCAAAAATCCGAACATGAGGATAAACGGAACGTCGAAATCGTCGCGGAAAATGGTGAATGCAAGGAGAGACTCTGTCACAAAAAGCCAAAGACGATCACACAGACGCTGGGCAGCGTTTAACGCTGGCTATCAATTGATTGCACGACATGATGACCTACCTCGACTTCCTGCGGCCTGAGGGGTCCAAAGAATATGCGCTGAGCACATTGAGCACATAGCAGCGCGACCAAGAGGCCGAAATTGGCGAGGATCTGACGGAAGTCAAGGCAAAGAGGTTGTACGCTGAGGATGAATACCTACCAGAACACTTCTATTACTCTTACCCAGATGGACGGTTAGAGAGTAAAAGTTACTATGTCTCCTGAGGGCGTTCGCGATGGTGGCGGACACGGCGACGGAAGATACGATGGCATAGAGTAGTATCTTGTGTGAGCTCAACGTCGAGAATATCCTATTCTCTCTTGCACGAAGAACACCGACCCAGGGCATGGCGGGCAACAGCGAGCTCAACGTTGTCTTGAAACAATTCGCTAGCGGAAGTTAGACAGTTAGACGCCCGAGCTACGTGTGTTTCCCACGCCAATCCCACAGTAGTCACGGTGAGTTGCATGCCAGGAGGTTGCAGGTCAACATCATGATGGTGTCGCCAATATCACCAGCCGGTAAGTATGTCAAATTTCAGCTCGTGTGCACTGTCAAACAATGTCAGCCTTATGGTACTGTTCATTGCCTCGCAGTAGTGTATCGCCATCGCTCCCTGCTCGTGCAGTGGCGGGAAATATTCCAAATCGCTTCCCCATCAGTGAGTGCCCACCGTGACATTTGTCCACTTGTGAAACTTGATGAGTAACTGGTGGGCGCTAACGCAAACCAAGACATATATAAGTTTGCCTGACAACCTGTCGAGAGCTCTGTTTCGTTTTCCCGCCACAGAAGCATCCAATCCATTTGCAACGCCGCAAGTACGCCCAATGTCAGAAGTGCGCAGACGGAAAATCGCACCTAGTAAGGTCCAATCGGACACAACCAAGCGTAGCCCTCTGTCAAGCAATCCATTCTTCGGAACCCTCATCGTTTGTCTGTCTCTCGGAGTCGGATTATTTGTGATATTCTCGGGCCACGGAAAAGCGCCATTGCACCCCGTGAACAGTTACGCTATCTGCTCGCGCTCAGGTGCAAAGATATACACCATTGACGAACAAAGTCCTGCGGTCCAGTGTTTGGTAGTTCAAGACGCGTTCATCTTCGACATCGGTTCTCTGGGTATGGGTCTGGCATGATGATCCCGTGTGCAGGCATGCTCACGTCATCTGCAGACGACGTCTCAGGTCGTTGGCAAACCAACCACACTGGATCGCCACTCAAAATCCAATACATCGATGATCAGTCGATTGTTTTGCCTGGACTGAGTGGTCAGTACGGCGGTAATTTACACAGTACACCCGGTAACATCGTTGTGCAGATTCCCATGCACACATCTTAGAGTATGGTGCTAGTCGGCAGATTCCCCTAGAAGATGGGAAGTCGATCAAAGGTAGGCGGAACGGTCGAACGGAGTTTCCCTGTCAATGATCTTTTTATTTTAGAAATTGTTGCCATTGTCAGGGACTACATCGGCAGAAATCCGGATGTGTACCACAATACCTCCAAGTTTATAGAAGGTTGGGGGTGGGACCACACCTCCTGGGCAACGGAAGAGTGGCCTACAGCAGTACGTGTACTCTACTTCCAATTCTGCTGGATGTAAACTCGTGTCATATGTGATTTGGAAAGGATGCTCTCGACGAGGATCCAGTCATACGCGGAAGACCAGTGGTACTTCAAAGCAAGGATGGCCATGCCTTGTGGGTTTCCAAGGCAGCTCTTCAGGGGAGTGGACCGTTATTCCCTGACGACGTGGAAGGAGGTGTCATCATTCGTGACGCGCATGGAAAACCCACTGGTCCGTTGGGCGAGACAACCTCCATGCTGCTTTCTCTCATAGACTTTTAAGGTGTACTTCTCGACAATGCACAGGATCTCATTAAACGCCCTGCGTTGACGGAGGACGATCTCCGCAAACGTTTTGCAATAACCGCGAAGGACGCCTTGTCCTTGGGGCTGACGTCCATTCACGATGCAGGATTTAGCCCTGTGTCACTTGAATTCTTCAAGAGGTAATTCTACAGTTTAACGTCTTTCTGGCGGGAGCTCAACACTGTGATCATAAGACAAGCAGCTGAAGGTATACTTCCTGTATGTATGAGAAACACTCATCCGTATTTTGTCTTAACTCACTGGACAGATACGCATTTACGGGATGCGCTATTTCGATGAGGTCGGCCCCTATTGGGGGAATATTTCACAGCCTATCATCAATGCAGGCAATGGTCGCCTCAATGCTAGGAGCGTCAAAATCTTCGCGGATGGTACTATAAATGCTATGTTGTTTCAGTCCTTTCTGCTGAAGTTACGCCGTATTTAGGTGCTCTACGATCCGGTGGAGCAGCAGTAAGTATCGAACAAAGACTCCGTCTCCTAGTATGTATTTACTAACTGCTGTTGGGGTTAGCTGCATAATCCATATCACGACAATCCTGGAACAAGTGGGTTTATGCGTCTGGATCAAGAAGTGTTACGTGAAGTTGTCCCTAGGTTTCTGGGGGATGGCTGGCAAGTTGTAAGTTCCTTCATAAAGTCTGTCTCCCCCTCCCGCACCTTTTCCTGCCATGCCAGAATATCCACGCCATCGGAGACTATGCAAATAAGGTCGTCTTGGATGCATTTGAAGCCGCTCTTAAGAATGTCAATGTTACTGCCTTAAGACCTCGTCTCGAGCATGCTCAGATACTGACCGAAGAAGATATGATTCGAGTGGGAAAGTTAGGAGGTACGCCTGTGCAATACCGATTGCTCTGCACGTAAATATCTCTGCATCGCAGTGATTGCAAGTGTGCAACCAACTCATGCGTGCGTAATTTCTTATTCATGCCTCCGCTGGTTAATCGGACCTCTTGTTGTATAGCATTAGCGATATGTGGTACGCCGAAGAACGATTGGTGCGTGAACACATACATTGTGCATCTCGTTCTATCAAACGTGCTCGTTATAGGGACCTGAGCGTGTGAAAGGATTGTACGCTTTCCACTCCCTTCTGGATCACGGTGCCCGCCTCGCTTTTGGCTCCGACTTTCCCGTCGAGGACATGAACCCACTTTCTGGTTTCTATGCGGCCATAACGAGACTGGCCCCCAACGGTGATTCTCCTCACGGACCCTCCGGATGGTGCGTGGCTACGTGAAAACATCATGATTGATCTGCATACCAACTGTATTCTCGCGTAAGGTTCCCTGAACAATGCCTGAGTCGTACGGAAGCAATCCGAGGTGGGTCTCCGAGTCTATGTATTCTGTACCGCAGTGTCTCACGGCTTTGATTGATCGATAGGCATGACAATTAATGCTGCGTATGCCTCTTTCACAGAGGATACATCAGGGTCGATCACTCCTGGAAAGCACGCAGATTTTGTGGTTCTGTCACAGGATATCATGACTATTCCGACCGATCAGATCCTTAAAACACGGGTGCAAGCCACCTTTATTGACGGAGAGCCTGTTTATGGAAGCCTGTAGGATCGCTCTGTAATACGATGATCTATCTTATGACTATACCCACTCGTTACTTATCTATCGGTGTATAGTTCTGTCCGACTCTTTGGTCTGCCTATTGGGGAGACTATAAGACTTGAAGTCACAATACTTCGGCAATTCCCACCGCTGTGCCACAGACGCGTCGGGTAATGATCTCAGGCTCGAATCTGGGTTTCGACGCGTCTTTGGTTCCAACTCTCACCCAGGAAATCTGCATACAAGTCAAGATAATCGTGGGCGCGTAGTTGACACGTCGATGCCTTCATACCAGTCTCCTGTCGTCGGAGACAAGCGAAAGCTACTGGTCGACCAAACCAGCCGGAAAAGGCTCGCAGTCGAAACCCCCAATGGCCGTCGCGCAGTCGACAGTGCTAGTGGGAACTCCAAAGAAGATTACTGGATGATTCAGTGGCACGTTCATTTCCGATTGGCTCAAGCGACCTGTTGCTAATCACCTCGACAGGCGGATGCCTCAATACAAGAAACACAAAACCTGGGACGGTGATGCAGTTCTCGTGTTGAATGGCGCAAGAGGGACCATGTATGATCTCGAGGGCAAATTGTATGCGCGCTCTTTCAGTTCCCTAGCAAGACTGACTGTGCTCTGTCACAGTATCGGAGCAGGTACACTTAACGCCCCTGCAGTAGAGGAGGGCGGAGAGTATCAATTTGGCGGAAGAGAAATTGGGGTTGACCACACCATTTCAAGGGCCGACTACTTATCTGGGAAATGTTTTGGCCGTGGGTCGAGAGTGGCTCCAAGTACCCCTGCTGCGAGCGCTTCGACTGCCCCAAAGCAGTTTGTTCCGCTGAAGTCGTCGAACCTTACCACCACTCCTTACAAAACACCCACGAGGAAGGTGATAGATCTGCAGCCCGTGAATCTGCTCGCTGCCCCACCTAGCACGCCGAGACAGGAACCTCAAGCACCATCATACTGGACGGCGAACTGGTACGCATATACTACATTTCGCGACTCACATTGACATTGACATCGGTGATACAGGCGGAAGCCTCAAGCCAAAAAACATAAGACTTGGGATGGCGATGCATTTGTCCAACAAGTCGGAAATAAGTTGACGGTTGTATCCGAGAAGGGTAAAATGTTGTTCGGATCTTGTTCCTTAGAGTGCCCGCATTAACAACATATCTAAATCACAGAATCGGACGTAAAGAATGGGATGGCCTTCCCCTCCAGAACGGATACAGATTTTTCACCGGAAATAAAGAAATTGAACTGGATTCACCGATCGTGGCGTCCCAATTTCCATCTATAACTGGAGTTGAGCAAGAACTTCCTGATCCCGAAGCTGCAGTTTGGGCTCAAACGCCTTCGAGACCCACGGCCACTTCTCCGCATGGCTATCCATCAACAAAGGAAAACAATCCACAGGCGGGAATCAAGGACTTCATTCCGCCCGCTTCTTTCTATGGTCAACTTCACAAGAAATCAAATGGCCCTTTGTGAGTATTCGAGAACTTGAGAGAGATTTCACCAATCTCGATATCAGGCATGACCCAGAGGCCAAAGGCGCCGTGGTGATGAAGGCACCGACGAAAGAACATGCGGAGAAGTTCAACAAAAAGTACTTTATTTTTCGATGGTATGGCTGAAGCTAATAAGCGCCCTATTAGAGGCCAACCTATTATCCCAGTGGTTCTTGATCCTGTCGTCGCACGGCATTTGCGACCTCACCAGGTTGAAGGTTGTCTCTTTCAGATAAGATTTCCAGATAAGACGCAGCAATAATACGGGTTTTTAGGTGTTTGCTTTATGTACGAGTGTGTGATGGGCCTACGGAAGCACGAGGGTCAAGGCTGCATCCTTGCAGATGAGATGTACGTCAAATTTGTTTGCAGTTCCAGACAAGTTCCAGAGGTCGTCTGACTTTGTCCCATTCAGGGGCCTCGG
Source organism: Chalciporus piperatus (assembly GCA_038093975.1). NCBI lineage: Eukaryota > Fungi > Basidiomycota > Agaricomycetes > Boletales > Boletaceae > Chalciporus > Chalciporus piperatus. Next base: position 198,651 of record JBBPTG010000009.1, read on the forward strand.
GAAGACTCTGCAGGTACATACCTATCATCTCAATTGTAGTATCACAGGTGACTGATTCAGGTAGACCATAGCCTTGGTTTGGACGTTGCTAAGTAAGACGTGTTCGTCCTAATTGTTCGTGCATCTAAAGTTTGGGCGTTGCGTGTTTCGTAGAGCAGAACCCTTATGGCGGTGGAACAGGAGCGATTGGAAAGGCCTTGGTCGTTTGCCCTGTCTCACTTATCAACGTAAGTTTTGGATCAGAATCCTCTCCAAGGAGCTTAAGCTCAACTTAATGCAGAATTGGCGCGCTGAGTTTCGCAAGTGGTAGGTTCAAGTCAAGCAAGCTGTTTTCGATGACGCATCGGTACTGTAGGCTTGGTCGTGACCGCGTTGGTGTTTTAGCCGGAGACAAAGATAAATCCCACATCAAGCAATTCATGAATTCGTAGGCACGAGAATTGCTGGGGTCTATGGGTTTCTCACACCGGTATTTTCTCCAGGCGTGTTCATCAAGTCCTTGTGATTGGTTACGAGAAACTGAGGAGTGTCATGTGAGCGGTGCTTGCTCCGCATGAAGAGTTTACTAACGTTGCGTTAAGAAACGACCTCACCTTTTGCAAGTAAGTGGATCCCCTTAGTGGTGTATCAGGTCTAGTGTCTGAAGTTTCGATAATCAGTCCCCCAATTGGCTTGATCATTTGCGATGAAGGTAGGAATCTGACCTGATTCTTCATTCTGCGCTTACAGGTCCCAAAAACATTAGGACATAGGTTGAAATCCGCGAATAACAAGACTTCAACGATGTTCAAGGCACTTCGTACCCCTCGGCGAATAATTCTTTCCGGGACACCGATTCAGAATGACCTAAGCGAGTTTCACGCAATGGTACGCTCAACAGATGCACAGCTATCTGGATTATTGGTGAAAGCGTTAATGGTGTACAGGCCGACTTTTGTAATCCAGGTCTTTTGGGTATGCGATACATTTATTCGGTGCAGTAGGTCTTGACTGCAATCCAGATGACTACCCCACATTTCGGCGAGTGTACGAGGTGCCCATATTGAAGAGCAGAGTTCCCGATCACACGGCGAAGGAGCTCGAGGTCGGAGAAGCACGGTCTGCCGAGGTATGTTTCAAATGCCATTCTTTATGTTGTTGACCCAGCCCTGGCAATCCCAGTTATCAGCGATCGCAAAAAGTTTTGTTTTGCGACGTGATGCGACGATTCTGAAGAACTACCTGCCACCCAAACGTAGGCCCACCGTAATATCACAATACTCTGATTAATTTGTGCCGTAGATGAATATGTCGTATTCGTGACTCCCTCAAAGTTGCAGCTCGCCATGTTCTCCGCAATCCTCAATCCAGAGAAGTTGGACACCCTCATTGAAGCATCGACCGCGGAGTCTCTCGCTCTCATCGGGATGCTAACCAAAGTTAGCAATAGCCCCGTGCTCCTGAAAGCTCAGCTAGACAAAGCCAAGATGTCCAAAGGGGAAGTGAAGATACGTCCAGGCGTTACGGAGGCAGTAAAACTCCTTCCGGAAAGAGCCCAAATTGAAGACTTCTCTCTGAGTGGTAGGTTACGCCGACTTGCCTGCTTGTATGATGATGACATATTTGTTGCAGGCAAACTGACTGCGTTAGCAAGCCTCCTCAAAGCCCTTCGACAGGTGATGACTGTTCAATTGACATATCACGAACAAAGAACTTATGAGTAAGTAGCACACCGAAGAAAAGTGTGCTATAGTGTCGCATTACACTTCTACTCTCAACATTCTCGAGGCTTTTTGTAAGAAGCAACATTATACGTATTTCCGTTTGGACGGGTATGTGATATATGGGACACCCAAGTTGTTGTTGACATTGTTATGACACATGCTGCCCTAGACAGACACCAGCTGCCAAGCGACAAGAATATGTCAATGCGTTCAACAAGTCTTCTCAGCAAAGCCACTGTCTGTCACCAGCGCTTACAATTTACTATTCTCCCCTCACATTACACAGTCATATTCCTGCTAAGTTCCAAGGCCGGTGGTGTTGGTCTCAATTTAATCGGTGCCTCGCGTCTCTGCTTGATTGACTCTGATTGGAATCCGAGGTGTGGCGGCTAGCCTTTTCGACCTTTCAGACACTGACACACGTCTCCAGCCATGACTTACAGTCGATGGCACGAATACATCGGTTTGTGGATTCTGCGCTCGCTCCCGGATTTGATACTAATTTCGCAATACCAGCGATGGCCAAAAACGGCCAGTGTTCATCTACCGATTTTTGACAGCAGGAGCCATCGACGGTGAGTGCATTCATGCGTCCTTGGCTGCAATCTCTCACTATCGTACAGAGAAGATATTCCAAAGACAAGTCACCAAAATTGGCTTGAGCAATTGTAAGCACCTGAAACCATTTCGTCGATTTGGTCACTGACTGGAACTATTTCAGCTCTTATGGGAAATGTAAAGAACTCGTTATTCGATTTTGTACACACTAACACTACGCTCAGGAGAACGCAGGGTCTAAAGCCGACTCGTTCACTCGAAGAGATGTTTGTGGATTCCCCATCAAATTTCGCATGAGCTAAACTCAGCGCTAGCTGCGGGACATCTTTCGTATTCAACCTGACACAGCCTGCAATACTCACGACCTATTGGGCTGTGAGTGTGGTGGTCGGGGAATGTCGGGGATGACGAAGATGGACACGATTCCCAAACCGGAGGAAGAGGAAGATGGAGAGGACGACTCTTCGGAACGAGGATTCGTCAACGCATCCCAGCTCCACACAGACTATCTTGATACAACGGACAAGGCGGTGACTACTTTTCATCAATCGATGTACGACTGAGATTGACGAGCGCAACAGGAGCTTCGAAAGAAGAGGGCTGAACTCGCGGCCCTTGGGGAGTGGGCTCACATCCACTGTCTGCGCCGCCTTGCTCGGCATGACGTTCACGATGACATCCTGCGTCAACTCCTGTATTTTGCAGATGACGACGACGACGACATCGTGCCATCGAAGCCACAATCTAGAGTTGATTCATTGTTGGCCTCGGTTGACCTTGACAACATTGTGGCAATGGACGAGAGTCAACCATTGCCTTCCGTACGGGATGTTCCTGGGGGAACCATCTCATATTTATTTGAGAAGACCTCGACGACTAACTTGGACAACGTTGGTGAGGGTGCTGGTCAATCCCCTTGAGCTTTACTTCTACTCATGCTATTTCGCTGGTTCATTGACATGTGGATGCACTTCGACGACTATGCACATTTAGACAGATAGTAATACAATTGTAGGGATTATTAATTCAATACCTCATACATACGTCCTTCGACGACCAGACCACCTGCGGAAAGGTCGTGCTGTTGGTTTAGCGAGTCTGCAGTCCTCGTCAACTATGCCGATTTTTACCAGCAATGCCATGATCTCCTCTTCTCTTAGACCATACTCACGAAGTTTCTGCGCCCTGACTTTGAAAGAGTCCAAGCGAGGATGAATACCCACCAAATCCAACAACTTCTGGAATAGCTCCGTCACCCAGCTAACCTTCTCCTGCGTGAAGCCTACTCCACAGCCGTGAGCTATCAGGAGCTCATGGACTGCCTGCCTCGAAGTATGATAACGGTCTCCAAACTCTCGCCTCGCCGTGACGCAGGCGTGGCCAACACTATGGATGCCGTATTCCGTGAAGTGGTTGTGGTTATATAGCCACCAGTCCTCCATGTTTTCCTCATTTTCGAGGTGGGTGATGACGAGGGCGATGGGGACCTTCTTGTGACAGAGGAAGTCGTGGAACAGCATGTAATTATGCTGCATACTGGCGGTGATCCTACCCCTCTGGATACAAAATAGAAGCAGATTGATGCCTCCCGTATCAGATAGGACTTTTACGAGGCGGTACGCCTTGTTGATGGCGCCGATCAAGCAATCGGGGTCTCTGAGTGACTGGGGTTCGTTTAAACCGACGGTATCGAAGATGCGGAAGTCGCGTCCTCGGACGGTGACGTCGTAAGGTCTGGCGTCTAACGTGCAGCTCGAAGCGTCTGAACTGACTCTGGCTAGGTCTGAGTTAAGGATGAGGTTCACGAGGGAGCTTTTGCCGGCGCCCACTTCTCCGAAGAGAACCACATTGGATCGGCGCTGACTCGGGATTGGTTGAGGCTCGTTCGTCAGCGGCATATCTGGATCCTGAAAGACGACACTTAGTCTGGAGTATTGCAACGGCTAGGAGACACGCCAAGGACAATCCTTACTTTGCTCTTCTTCAATAGCGAGTCATCGCTGGGAGACACAATCGCAGCGGGAGTGGTGGAGTGCCTCAGCATAATTGCTGATGCTGCAGGAAAGATCATTCAAGAAAGAAGACGAGAGCTTTGGATGTAGCTTGGAGAGTAAGAACAGAAGTACAGGGCGTACGGGGAGAAGAGGATTACCTTCCAGAAGGGAATGGCACAAGGAGCCAGTTGATCGGAGTGCTTGGAGAATAATTATGAGTATCATAAACGTGTCGAGGGCACCGGAGCCAGGTTTACAGTAGGGTGGATGGCGATTGTTAATTAATCTCCCCCACCGCTGCTGGGTTGATCCTGCGGAATATTTGGCACGGCCTCCAGCAGGCCTCGTTCATGCCAGGAGGCTGAGGTGCCCTTATGATATCAGCGGAGACGACTTTGCGCCGTCCCAAATGAATCAGCACTGATAATTATAGAGGGATCGATCGCCAAGTTTGCATAACTTACATGTCGTCACTGAATAATACATCCTGATCCCTGCGACCGCCCTTTATCCCCATCTCCCTGCTCTATCCTGCGAACTACAACTTCTGCATCACCCCCACTCATCCCACAACGCGAAGTCAACATGCGCAACATCTGTTTCTTGTTGTGGACGTGCTGAGAATAAACCAGTCGCCTAAGATAGATTGAGAAGTCCGTGAACCAAGTCCGAACGTCGAGTGCGTAAGCATGCTGCGTGGCACAAATGAAGAGAAGCCCGGAGATTATTGCCTTGGACTCTTCGTATTTGTCTGCATACATGTTGCCATAGCCTGGCGTGCAGGTGACGCACGCGTGAGCTACGACATCGATGCCGAATCTGGTGAACTCTTGCGAGTTCCTCTGCCACCACCTTTCCATCGGGGTTTCGAACTCCAAGTTCGTGATGACGAGGGCAACAGGGACCACGCGACAGCAGAGAAATTCGTAGAAGAGCCTGTAATTATGTTGGGTAGTCGCAGTGATCCTTCCTCCCCGAACACAGAACACAAGGAGGTGAACGCCGCCAGCCTTGTCCAGGGCCGTGATCAAGCGATGAGCTTTCTCGATTGCAGCGAGATAATGCTCAGCCCCCAGGTGAGGTTCGTTCAAACCGACGGTATCATAGATACGGAGATGATGCTTGCTGAGGTTGGTCTCGTATACTGTGGAATCCAGAGTACACCCGTCGGTACCGTACGATGTCGCAGCGACTTTCTGACCCATGATGAGGTTAACGAGCGAGCTTTTCCCAGAGCCAGTTTCTCCGAATATGACAACATTTTGCGACTGCTGAGAGCCGTTCAACATGACTCCGAGTGTGCTGTCGAGTAAATCGATCGTCAGTGAAGATTTTTTTTTAAATCTCGAGATCAGATATACCTGACCGCAAGAAGACTACGTCGTCAAAGTAGCGAATGTTGAAGAACTTGATTTCGTTTCAACTGCGATTGCTCCGAGTCTCAGGTTAAACCAACAGAGAGCTGTTTGCGCACGTTGCCTGCGTCCAATTTGCGCCTCATGATCCTTGGTTACCGATTAGCATGAGTCCTCATGGCCGATACCTTAAACCAGCCCAAGCTTCGTGATAATCGAGGCGTGCAGGTGAGAGTATTATTGGTGTACAGAAACCGAAACCTAAATGATGTGGTAAGTTGGTAGAGAGGAGGCACTCAGCGTGGCAAAGGTGTGCGAGGGTTGGCGCATGGTGTGCGCATTTCCATTCTGATTCAACTCACCGCAGATGAAATCAAGCACACCTCCAAATTCTAGATCGGCTCTGGATAAAAAAGAACACGCCCTCGTCGGTAGTGCTGGTTCCCGGAGCAAGCATCCAATGGAAACTCTGAGTGGGTACCAAGTGGACACAGGATGTCACCGTGACGGTACTACAGCACTTGTACATACTACTTCGGATCAAGGGTGCTTGTTCCAAGGCTCTGATTTCGCTTGTCTGAGAAATCGCAGGAATTCCTGAACCACGCTCTTCAACTGTCGTCAAGCTAGGGTGGCCATGGAGTTGAACGCGAACGGGCCAGATGCACCCTGGTACTTGGCCAGTGAAATTCCAGGCGGAGAGGGCAGTGGGCCTGAACCAATCCATAGGTTCTCGACCCCGGTAAGTAGTTTCACGCCGTTTCTGCTGACATGGTACTAACCAGCTCTCAAGGGTAGCGTCGATCAATCAGATGTTGAAGCCGTCAGTCTGAAACTACAAGAACCACAAGTATGAGACACCCAGATTCACCGTGTCTTCCTAGTCATTGATGTGTGCCAGGACCGTGGCCGGCTTGCAAAATTGACCATCCCTCCGCCGACTTCACTTCCTTTCCCCGAAGCCTCGAGCTCGTGTGCCAAAAGTGCCGAATTGATCCCTCGTCTCTCTTCTATCATGATGCCAGACTCTGATGTAAGGACACTGATTCCAACAATGCTTGTCTACTCACCGTGAAATAGCATGCGCCGCTTCGGCCTCGAAATGTCGTCGTCTTTGGCGAGACCGGCGTTGGCAAGTCGTCGGTGATCAACATGATTGCTGGCGAGAATGTCACCGAGACTTCAAATGGCGCGCTTGGATGTACATCCTACTACCAGTGCCATCAAGTCGTCTTGAACGGCTCCAAGTTGAATCTCTGGGATACAGTCGGGCTGGACGAAGGCACGGAAGGAACTGTGCCAGCTTCACGGGCCGAAGATAGTCTCAAGGCTTTCCTCCGCCAACTAGCTCGAAGGAACGGCATCGACCTACTCTTGTACTGCGTTCGAGGTACTAGAGTCAGGCAAGCCTTACTCCGAAACTACAACCTCTTCTACGCCGCCATCTGTGGAAAGCAACTTCCTGTGGCTCTGGTTGTCACCGGCCTAGAGAACTACGAGGAAGACATGGAGATGTGGTGGATTGACCACGAAAAGGATCTGGCCAAGCATAGCATGCAATTTGATGCCCATGCTTGCGTCACTACGAGGCAGAGCGACCACCCCGGCATCCAGGGACGGCTAAAGCAATCCCGAGATGTGCTTTGCAGCCTCATTCAGACGAACTTTAGAGCCGGACCCTGGACAGCGAAGGAAGCTTCGCTGGTTTCCGCCTCCATACCAGATGTTCATGCCCCCATAGGCTCTTTCCCTGCGGCGGAGAAAAGGGCGGTGCCCCTCATCGTGATTTGCGACACGACAGAGCCGGACGGACGAGTCTATCCCACCCCGACGATCGCTTCACCTCGAGAGTCGTGTGCAGAGTTCGACGACCGGAAATACCAATGCATCCACGTTGATTCTCAAGAGCTACGCAGTGGGGCGAAATCATGTCCCGAGACAAAGCGGCGCCCGGATCTCCTCATCTTTTACGCATCTGCTGACTCAAGGGAGTCAACATGGAACCTGCTCAAGCAGTTCCATGCATCATGTGGAGGAGGGACGTCTCCGCTGATCGTCGTCTTCAAAGGGCTCGACAACCTCGAGGCTGCGACGGAGAAGTGGAGAGACATATCACGCTCGCACCAGGAAGAGTTGACTGCCATTCCAACCTTCTACCCAGATCCCGATGGCCCGAGGGAGCTAGTAGAAAGAGCTGACGAAACTTTGGCTGCGCTCATCGAAGAAAAGTGTTTGATCAGATTTGAAGAGAAAATGACGAGGTTCCGAAAACTATGTAGACATAGCAAATCCTTCTTTACCAGACGTTTCTAGCATTGGGCTTAGGGTTAGAACATGGTGGGTTTCTGCACCAGTGACATTAAACACTAGTAGACGCAGCTGCAACTTGGACGCTATATCATGTATTTTGGCTGTGTACGCTGTCACTTCCCCAAGCCATATTTTCAGGATCGTCGTCGGGAAACGACTGAAGATGCCACTTCGGCAGGCGGCTGGTAACAGGGATCCACCCTATGTGTCATGAAGATGTGATTCAACGCAGACGGTCATGTACATATCCTATGCTAGCATACGATGAGAAGGCATAATTCGTGATTCCGCATGAGCCTCTACGCGAAGTGTGAACCCCCACTGGCTTCGTCGTCATCCCCGCGCGATATCAGGAACTGTCCCACTTGGGACAGACTTCGGAGTCTACCTAAAAAACCATGGAGCTTTCAGAGAGCGCGGAGGCTTGGATTTCTGTGACTCTGCGTCAGCTCATCGTTCTTCGCCGTCGTGATCAACTAACCTTATCCTTCCCCGAATCAGTACGATTCGATTCCGCACGTTGCAAGGGCGCTCCCTCGCCAGCGGAGGAGTCCTTCTGTTTCGCTACGTTAGTGTCCGTCGGCAGGATTGCTTCCACGAGAGTCGCGCTCTCAGGCGGCGTATCCTGAGACAGTGATGCCGACGCATCTGTGTTCTGATGCCCCTCAGCTCCTTTTTGCTGATCCCTGTTGTGTATCATATCAGCGATCTTCCTCGCCGTCTCGGGATCCAACTTGCAGCGCCGAATCAGAACCTTCATCACGTCCTTCTTCTTCGGAATCTTGGCCTTCTCGATGAAACTCAGCAACCCTAGCCCAAATTTCGCGAACCAGGATTTTGAATCCAGTCTATAGGCGCCGGTTTTGAGGGCACAGTCTTTCAGAAGGTTGCGAATGATGTCCTGTGACTCCTTGAATTTGACATCGTCCCCGAGTTCCTCGTCCTCCACCGCCGTAACGCACGCATGGCCCGTGCTCTTGATGCCGTAGTGTTCTATGTGCGTCTTGTTCCGCATCCACCAGTCGTCCAGCATCACTTCCCGCTCTAGACCAGTGAAGACAAGGGCAACAGGGACGCTTGAACTGCACAGACACTCGCAGAACAACCGGTAGTTGCTTTGCGTCGTTGCCGTTATTCGGCCGCCGCGCATGCAGAAGAGTAAAAGATGGATGCCGCCCGCGTCACCCAACTTTATGATGAGCTCGTACGCCTTTTCGATGGCTTTAAGGTAACCATTTACCCCCATCTGGGGCTCCTCGAGGCCGATGGTATCAAAGATGGTGAAGTCCATGCCGTCAAAGGAGATGGTGTAGGGAGTTGACTGCATAGTGCAACCGTTGACGTCTGATGAGACGTTCGCGACGTTCTTTCGAGCGATAAGGTTGATGACGGAACTTTTCCCGACACCAGTTTCGCCAAAAAGTACGACATTGATCGCTTTGCCTGAGACATTGTAAAGCCTGTATCAGTCTCGATCCGCGAGGGCCGTTCTCAACGACATTACCTTTCGTCTGTTCGTTCTGGGGATGTTTCGACGGTGTCATAGCGTTAGTCTGTGGGTGTTCGCTTTGGGGAAGTCTTGAAGATGTGGCAGTGTTTGAGAGTTCGTTCTGCTGATGTTTCGAAGATGTCGAAGTGCGTAGCAGGGATCCCCGGTTTTGATTCTGACTCTGGGCCATGACTGGAGACGAAGCAAATCAGAACCTGATGGTCAGCATCGTCGTCAGCCTACGGGATAAGGCGAAGTACCTGTGAGAGTCTATTGCGAAGACTGGATATCGAGAGCCCAGCTTCTGCGAGGAAAAGCCTGGACGGGAGAGAGTTAAACGCGAGGTTATGGTCGGACGGGTTTCAAGGTTATTCAGCGCTGCCTCATGGTTAGCCATGCGGCCTTCTGAATTGAACACACGGATCGCTGGTTGGTCATTGGCTGGACGCCGGGACTGGTCATTGATACACCCAACCGAATCACTCAGCAGCCCGAAGTTGTTTGGGCAGAAACTTTCCTCGGAGGATCCATGGTTGTCCATGACCTTCCCTTGGGTCGATGAAGTCTGGCAAAACACTGTAATTTGATCATGTAGGTCAGTGGAAGCATTAGATCGGATAAGGTATACCAAGAGGGTGGTTCACAACGTGGTTTTCAGCCGCTCGGCGGAGGCTAGTGGAGAAACCTAAATTGAGGACTTCGTGGTCTGATGTAGACTCAGTAGAGCATACTTAGGGTTGCCTCATGGGGCAAGCAAGGCTGAATTGCGATGAGACTCCGAGCCCGAGTCAACCTGAGGTACGTGACACCGAGACCCTATCACCAGACGAGTCGTAGCTCGGTTTCCAGCTGGTGACTTTGCATTCAGTGCATGTCTTGCGGATGAATTGACAAAATCCCTCCACTAATCATGGTGTTGTTCTGGATCAGGTGAGTGGCCCAGGCGCCGGGCGGTTCATATACTCTCCAGTTGCCACACCTCAGCAACCTCACGGTGTGGTGGTCGCATGTCCTGCCTTTTAATGATCTGTATGCCGTTCTCACCAAACGTGTCGGGCCTGCATAACCCTTCACTGTCAACCAGTGACCCGGACCGCTACTAATAGCTGAAAGCCATACATCCACGGGACCTCTACCTATACCCTAGTAACTCTGGTAACTTGAATGCTCGTTCCACAACCTTCCGTGATTTGGCTGACGTGGTCACCCTTTCATTTTAGTTTCCTCGAGTTTCCTTTCGCTCCTAGACGTCAAAGTTCGGTAGCCTTATGCCGATGACAGCCAAGGTCCGTGGAGTTTTTTTGCGCTTGTTTTCCTTTGACGTTTAATTACATGTCGACCCTTACAGCGCAAGGAAGAACCCTGTCATAATTCTGTACAAAACGTGCTCGTTTTCGGTGAAAGTGGGGTCGGAAAGAGTTCTATCATCAATCTAATCCTCGGTTCACACCGCGCGAGCACCTCTCCAGACGCGAACGCATGCACCACCCGTTCTGAAGAATACCAAGTGGTCATCAACGGGAGAACTTTCAGGATATGGGACACCGTCGGTCTTGACGGTGGGTCTCATCGACGTTTTCGAGCCCCCGACGCAGAGAGGAGATTGAAGAAATCCATTCGAAATCTCCTCGAGAAGGACGAATTGTCCCTCTTGATCTACTGCGCTCGTGCCTCCAGAGCCACACAAGCACTCGTCCGCCACTATCAATCTGTTTCGGCGCTTTGTGAAAGCTCCGTCCCCATGGTTATTGTGGTGACCGGACTCGAAAACTCAGTAGGGGGTATGGAGAATTGGTGGAAAAAGAATGCTGCTAACCTCTTGAATCATGGTATGGAATTCAAAGACCATGCGTGCATCACCTCCATCGATGATGATCCCGACGAGTCCGCCCAAGCTCGAGCTTATCGGACGCTTTCACAGACTCTTGTTCGGGATCTGATATTCCAAAATTGCATGCCTTGCAAGAGTGGTAACAGGGAGGATTCTGTAGGTAAACGATTCAATCTGAGAGGCTGGCTTTGGAAAAACATGATGTATTTTGTATCATTCCTTCTGTACCCTGTAATTTACCAATTGATGTAACTACTGAATGGGACGAGAGATTATACGAGGTTAAGCAAAGTTATGTATTAGAGCTTGAACATGTCTCTACTACTTAGTGGTCTTATTTATTCTTATGAGTCTATACCTTTACATGATTTACATCCTGTGACGCAAGCTGCGTGCCAAGGGAAACACCTTCAACCTCACCATAGCTGCAATCTTCGACTTTTGAACCAAGGGTATGTTCACAGCCTCTGAATCATTATCGATGAAACTTAGTCCAGGCTGAGGGCGAGGGCGACAACCTCTGGCACGATTATGATGCTGTTGCACGTTATGACTGCCATTAGAAAGTCCTTCCGAGTCTGTGGTGTTGACAACATTCCCTCTACCACACAGCTTAGTCATGCTCTGTTTCGGCTATTGGGATGACCAGAGAACTCACCGGACGAAATCTGCGTCCTTGAAGCGAAGCGAAGGGGTGAAGGTTGGCATTCTGTAGAAACTATCCATCTTCAGGATAGCCTGCTTGATTTGGGGGATACAGAGGCGCACAAAAGGGTTTGGATGAAGTATCCACTTGAGAAGCTCGTTAAGTGGTCTAGAAATCGGAAGAGTTTCGAACAGATAATCTTCATTAGCAAGGAAAGCACTGAATGCTCTGTCCGAGACACAAGCAGCTTGCCAGGGATCGTTGCAGGTGACCATATTGATAAGAATGATACCAAGAGCCCACACATCCGCAAGGCTGGGGTAGAACATGCTGTGTGTTGTCAAGAGGTAACATTCTAGCCTCTTGTCAGTGCATCGAACAACAGCGGAGGAATTTTAAACCAACCGGGGCTCATGTACTCGTACGTCCCACACCGCACACCTCTGCAAATCCGCTGGCGTGTTGCAAGGCCAAAGTCAGCGATGCGCATGTCTGTTCCTTTGCTCTTACACAGAATGTTCTCCGGTTTCAGATCACGGTGAAAGACCCCTTTCATGTGACAAGCGTACACGCCATCTAGGATTTCTATGAACGCTTCCTTGATGAGGGAATCGTTCAACCGAAAGACCCGAGTTTCATGAATTGCTTCATACAAGTCACCTCCTTCGCACAGCTCGAGAACGATCCACAAGTACTCCTCCTCTTGTATGACATCCTTGAGGGAGAGAATAGATGACGAGCACCCGGTGACTAGTTGATGATGAAAGACTTCAGAGGTTTGCTGCAGTAACCCTTCGGTGGTGAGGTCAATCTTCGACATACACTTGACTGCATAGGAGATCTGGTTCTCTGAGGAGGTATCTACTCCGCGGTAGACGTAACCACTAGCGCCATAGCCGAGGAGGGATGTGAGGAAATATTGTTGAATGTACTGACCAGTAAAGTCAGGGAGGGTAGCAAGGGTATTCATTAGGATGTTGATATAGAGCGCACAGCGCCGAGGGGAATAAGAGTGATGTTACGATGAAGAGCAGGATGGTGGAAGAATTGACTGAGTTTGGCCAATACCCCTATCATGAGCGGAACTGTCTCAGGTGTTCTCATAGCTCAAAATAGAAGGTTTCGGTGGCACAGCTTACATATATGGAGATTTATTGGTGATCAGGCGATGTGCCGGAGACGCACAATTCACGATAGTTTGGTCAGAGTGAGGTTATTATCTATGACTTGGCATCAGGTCGCTTGCCATCTACGTCTCCCCTGATCGCAACTTCGATAGTATCTGCTATACCCATAGAATAACACTCTCGCGCATCTCAGGGACTGCTGATCTCCGAGAACTTGAATTCGAACTCGATTTGGAGATCTCGGATTTACAGTCTCTTAACGAATTCTCGGCGCATCCTTTCTGGTACTAACGAGGGTATATCGATCGATGGCGAGCCCTGAGCAGGTCCGTAACTTCGGTGAATACAAAAGAACCGCCCAAGTGCTGATCCCTTCAAGCGCAGACACGACCGATACGAAACATCGTCTTCATCGGAGAGACCGGCTCTGGAAAGAGCTCTGTCATCAACCTCATCGCTGATCAAGACCGTGCTGTGTCATCGAGCGACGCCTCACCCTGCACCGCCGGGTTCACCTCCTACGATGTTCGGCTCGGAGAGAGAACATACAGGCTCTGGGATACCCCTGGCTTGAACGAACCTACCCGCAGCTTGAACCCGTTCAGGAGATCTCACTTGGAAAGAGAACGTTCTCTCGGAACTTTCCTTCGCGAGAGATGGAAAGCTCGAGAACTCAATCTTCTTGTGGTTTGCATTCGAGGAAGCAGGGCTCGTGAGGCCATGTCGAGGGCGTACAAAACTTTCTGCCACCCGACCCGCCAGGTGGCGATCCCAGTGGTCCTTGCTATAACTCACCTGGAGAGAGAACAGCCAGTGATGGACGCGTGGTGGCAGGGGAACGAGATGTCCTTCGCGAAAATGGGGTTAATATTTGATGGTCATGCATGCCTTACCTGTCTGGCCTCCCACCATCGTAGATGGGCCGCACAGCAGGAAATTCATCACCTAATTTCAAGGGACTATCAGCAAATACCCGTGCAGTCAGTGGACTATCTCAACAAAGAGAGTGGATGCATTATATCTTGAAGATACCACACACATGGTACGGTGTAGAGGCACCTCTTACAATTCCTACCCTACGAACCATCCCTCTCTCGTGTAACCCTAAATATATTAAGTATACAAAGTCTCTACAGCCTGGTTCTGATAATCGATGTTTCAACAGGCTCTAATCCGCTAGTAATAACCAATAAATTACTCGATTCTTGGTCCCGCGAGCCGTACACTCTCTTGTACATCACTCTCGTACAACTTGAAAGCCCTTTGGAACATCCCTCCCAGCTTACGGAGCTCGCGTTCGAAGGCCTCCTTGTCAGCCCATGCCAAGCGAGGGTTGAGAAGCTCGCGAGGAACACCTTCGATGCTGGTAGGAATCTGGAGCCCGAAAACATCGAAGGTTTCGAACTCGGCGTTGAGGAGTTCACCAGAGTGAACTGCATCGACGATGCGGCGAGTATACTTCAAAGCGCAACGCTTCCCGGTACCGAACTTGCCGCCGGTCCATCCAGTGTTGATCAACCAGCAAGACACATTGTGCTTCGACATCCGGCTTGCCAACATCTCGGCGTAGCGACTCGGCTGCCATTAAGGTGAACACTAAGAAGGAAATGGACAATATGGTAACGTACGTGGAGGACGATGAATGGCGCGCTGTAGCAGGTGGAGAACGTGGGAATAGGCTCAAGAACACCATCTTCGGTACCTGGAGTCTTCCTGTTGACGCATAAATCGATAACTGTAGCATGACACCGGTACGACCGGACTTACGAAGTGTATCCAGCGAGGAAGTGGTAACTTGCCTGGTCCGGCGACAGCTTGCTCACCGGAGGAAGAACGCCGAAGGCATCGCAGGTCAACATGATGATGTTGCTGGGCTGAGAGTCGACCTGGCAAGGGATCTTAGCGTTGGGAATGTACTCGATCGGGTAAGCGCATCGAGTGTTCTCCGTGATGCTGACGTCATCGTAGTCTGGAGTGCGAGAGCCAGGATTGTAAACCACGTTCTCGAGGATCGACCCGAAGCGGATGGCATTGAAAATCTCGGGCTCCTTCTCTTTGGAAAGGTTGATGCATTTGGCATAGCAACCACCTTCGATATTGAAGACACCAGTGTCAGACCAAACATGCTCGTCGTCACCAATGAGAAGTCGGTTAGGATCGGCCGAAAGGGTGGTCTTCCCCGTGCCGCTAAGACCGAAGAAGAGGGTAACGTCGCCCTTATCCATACCCACATTTGCAGACGAGTGTAGGGACAACTGGCCAAACTTAACGGGTTGGAGGTAGTGCATGACGGAGAAGACACCCTTTTTCATCTCGCCTGCGTATTCAGTGCCAAGGATGACCATCTCCATACGCTTGAAGTTGATCTCCACGGAGGTGGTGGATGACATGCCCTTCGTGAAACGGTTGGCAGGGAACTGCCCAGCATTGTAAATGATGAAGTCTGGTTCGCCGAATGTGGCAAGCTCCTCCTCGGTGGGACGAATCAGCATGTTATTCTGTTAAAGCTGTCAGGTGCACAGCCCAAGATTTTCGTGTTACGTCAAAACGGACCATGAAGAGGGCATGGTAGGCACGGGCGCAGATAACCCGGACTTTGATGCGGTACTTTGGATCCCACTGAAAAAATAATCAGTAGTCCGCCAAGAGTATCAAAGATTCGCCCTCACCCCTGCAAAACCATCAAAGACGTAGACGTTGTCGCGAGTGTTGAGGTAATCAATGGCACGTTCACGGTTGATCTCAAAGGTGTCTAGGAGTTGACATTTGTCAGAGCAAGGTCGTTGCACTGCCAAGGTGACTCACGTTCGTCCATCTTGATGTTGACCGAGCCCCACCAGATATCGTCTTTGGAGGTGTCCTCGTAGACAATGCGCTTGTCCTTTGGGCTTCGACCGGTCTTCTTCCCGGAGAAGTTGATCAGAGCGCCTGAAGATGAGATGATGGCGCCTTCGTTGCGGATGGCATCTTCGTACAGCTGCGCGACCGATGCATTGCGCTTGAGCTGAATACGATCCATGTCGAAGCCTGCCTGCGAGAAATACTCGAGGTCACGGCCAATGACTGTTGGGACGAGGGTCAGCCAGCGAAGGCGAAACTAGGGAGCGGATCAAGACCAACGTTTGCTGGGGAATTCATTCTCGAGAGACTGAGCATAGTGGTGGTGAAGAATGTGCGGTGTAACGTAGGGAGTCTGGTGAGGGAGGACCATGTTGGAGAAATAGACCTGTACGAAGAGTATGGGGTCAGACGACATATTTATGGATTGCGGAGAACATGATCCGAGAGGCCCTGAAAAGTGGGACTCGACCCTGGCGGTGCAGTACAAGCGAGGTAAAGGAAGAAAGGGATGACTTACAGTGTGATGGAAGGGAAAGTGGTGTCTCGGTATGGTCGACGGTGCACAGCGTTTTATACCAGTGGTCAGCCACTGCCGGAGTACCATCCCATAATCTCCCGATGACCCTCACCTTGCGACTCTTCCCGCTCCTTTGCAGGGCTGACACACGGATGGATCTATCACCGTATCACGTCTACTGATATGGAAGCGTCACTCAGTTAAATTGCCTTATTTCACGCAGCCCTGCAGTTCCGCATTCCTTCTGGGGTTATGAAGCCACAGATAGCTTTCCGGTTCGCTCCGAGATTCAGTCAGTTGGTGTGTACAAAGAAATCACAGGTTTTCGAGCTGCCCAGCAGGGCAATATGGCGGAATGAAAAGGGAGCCGATGATCCAATGACGTTGCAGTCGCGCCCTTCATGATTGACACCGTGGAAGAGTCCCAGGCCGCCTTGGGAAAAATTGGCTCTAGATCAAGCCTCCCTCTGAAATCAGCCTCAAGATCTTAGATCACGGTTTCAAAGCAACGAAACAAGACGATGGGCTTGGAAGTTGGTAGGATGTAATATTGCTGTGCCTGGTATGCCATGATTCAGATGGAAAGCTTGGGTACGCACAATGTCAGGTATGCCAAGCATCGGACAGCTGGCACTGGCCGCGTCAGGCTTCAAGTGATCCCATCGACTTGCGTGGAGTATCCGTCATAGCGTGCAGGCAAGTGTACTCGAGTCGGATAAGATCCATGAGAATCATGCTGGAAGGCCCAAGTTACTGATTCAAACCTTCCTGGCGCGCGATGGCATCAGGGAAGTTGTAGCGAATCCGAGTCGTACCAGCTGCGGAACTGGTTCATTGTGCGATCCCAGAAAAAACATCGCGGAGACCCAATTTTGTACGTAAAGTCGGTATCAAGGTGATTAGAGAATCATATAGTCCAAGAAACTAAGTATACCACAGAAAGAAGGACTAAAGTTCAGGTATGGAAGCGGTGTCAAGAACGATGGAATCATTGTAGGTACGAAAAGACAACTGTCCCGGGGACAGTTCACTGTACATCTGCCTCCCGGACAGACTCAGCTGGACGTCGAGTTTCCAGAGCTGGAAGCGGATGGGGTGGCAGCCTGGGGAGGGGAGATTATCAATACAGAGTACTCTCAGAGGCACAGGATACATACAGGGCTGGAGCTTGCCTTCACCGGCGAAGCCGCCTGACTAGAGCCAGAGGAAGATGGAGCGGATGCAGCCGATGACTGAGCGGCCGAAGACAGGCCTGCCAGCGACAGTCCGCCCAAGTCATAGTTTGCGGGGACATGCATCTGGTTAACGTGCAACCATGGAATCTGGTATCCGTTGGCGCCCATCCTAAAGAATTTCCGGAAGGTCAGTATATGTACATCAGAGGCTGTAGCTGGTCAAACATACAGTGCGGTTGCGACAGCCTGAATATCCATGTATCCCAATGGAATAATTCCCAGAGATCCCAATGCACCCTGCGTGAGGACCACGTTTCCGAAAGTGCCACTGTTCACAGTCTGGCCTGGCGGGATGACGAAGTTGCTGAAAGCTTGGTCAAAGTGGGCGTAGATCTCCCCGTTTACTAGACCATCTGCTTGTACAAATTCAATTACAAGGTCGGCTTCGAGAGGGTTGTGGATCTGTTTTGTGGGTAAGTCACTCGTTTCCAGAAACCGGTACTCGAATGAGTTCTTACATCGAAGCTCAGTTCGACCATGTTCGTCACCAAAGTGGTCGCCGTGATCGTTGCGTAGGCGTGGGTGATGATAGGCGGCACGTTCATGCCTGGAAGAAATTTTAATACGCACACACAAATGATCATCTTCGACACCCACCAGTCACGCTGGTCTGAAGGGTGACTCCTTCAAGCGCAGGATCCAACGACGCGAATGGCGAGCTAGCAGAATCTCCTTGCACCGTCAATGGGAGGACGTTCCCGCTTTGCACGAAGCTTGTCAGGAAGCCTTCGGCGACTGTATCGTTCGCGTTAGCAGGCTCGTAGTGGAACTCTCCGGGCATGACGTTCTCTCCAGGAACCAAGTTGAACGTCTAAACCCTGAACGTTAGGCAGAAGGGGAAAACTCTGCAATCTCTTCACGTACGTTGAATGCGGCGCGTCCAACCATGACATTCTCGTAGTACACGGGGAGAGCAACGTCGACAGTTGAGAGTGAGACGTTAGAAGGATTTTGCAACGTAGTGGTAAGTGGAGCGACGATGTATTGATTACCGTTAGTTCCACCGCTGCCCTTGATGCTCACATTGCTGATCGTAGCTGAGCCTCCGAACGAGTTAATGCCTGGAACAACCAAATATGGTCAGCTGGTGACAGGAGGTATTAATTTGGCTGGCTTACCTTGGAGTGTGGAGGTAACGCCGAATGCAATGCCAGAGATAGGTACATCACCGACGGCTGTCTTCGCTGTGACATCTGCATTTCCATTGAGGTCGAAGGTCGCCGCGCCCTTGTCAGTAACTTGAGCGAACATCGCCTCAAATGCGGCGTCGTTCAGAGACACGAGAGGGACATCGTGGAAGCTAATCGGGAGCATTGCGAGATTTCCAGTAGACACACCGCCAACAGAATTGGACATTGGGAGGTTGAGCTAAATGAAAGTGTCAGTCAGGTCACCATTGACAAGGTCAGCACACCAACCCCTGCAGCAGCTACACCGCCAGACCCGAGAGTCATATTGACCTCGGACTGAATGACTTGCAGAGAGAACCCGAAGGGGTTCTTGTACTCGGCTGATGTGTTATTCGAACCCGACAATGGAGCGAACGCTTCCTGTGAGGTCAACATCGTCAAGCTGAGATCAGCCAACGTGATGGATTGGATAATCTATTCATCAAGTAAGCAAGCTTGACATGCTCCAATATCTCTAGAAGACTCACGTCGAACTTCTGCCCTGGAAGGATGACATCGAGAGTGAGTGTCTGGAATGCATCGCTCAACCAAGTGACAGGCGAAGAGGCTCCTGTTGGCTGCACTGATCCTCCCTTGACGCTCAGCGTGATATTGTCTGCTGCGAGGTACTCGGTGAACAGTTGGCCAATTACGTTTAGTCCATTGCCACTCTGAGGAATCAAGCGGCCCGCAAGATGAGTAGAAACCTGTGACTCAGGAGCCAGCACGAGGTCGCTGGCAGTCAATGCTACAAAGAGTCTTTAGAAGAATGCAGAAGGGGGTCAACAAAGACAAGCTTACGTCCAATCAAAGTGTTCTCGAAGTACGCTTGGAAGGTAACGGTGCCCATATCGATACCGAGTTCTAGCGACAAAGTGTCAGAGGGGTCCAGAATAAATGAGCATGGAACGTACGAGCAGGGGATGGGATAAGGGAATCCGTGCTGATTGTGATACCTCCTGCGGGATCGTCGGATGGCAGCTGGAAGTTGCTGATGGTCACACCGGGCAAGTTGTTGAACGCCTTCAACGTGATCGTCTTCGTCAAAGACACGTTGTCGAAGATTGTACCCAGAGCGGTCACACGAAGTTTAGACGTGGAGATGGTCCAGTCGAAGCTTGGATTGTGCAGAATGTATGTCGTGAACGCTGTAAATCTGCAGCGAGATGTTTAGCTGTGTTGAATGGAGGATTGCGGGGGGACATACTGGGTCAGGTCTGTAATGGCCAACTTGCTTTGCGCGCTGTAGTTTGGAACACCGGTGTTGGCCGCAGCACAAACTTGCGGTGTTTTAAGTGTTATTGACTCGGGAATAAGCGTTCAAGAACTTACCAGGAGGCAGACTAATGGTGGCAATGTCGTGTCCTTGCCATGTAACGCTACGATTATCGTTAGTCGAATGTGCGCGTCAACCAGTGTTCACATACGTGACAGGTTCCATGAATTCAATCAATGCATCGAGTGGCCCAACATTCGTCATTGAGCCTTGGAGAGCCAAGTCGAACCCATTGTTCGAGATGTTGCTGTGTAGAAGTGAGTGACTGCACAACCGCCTGCGTTTGGGAGCCATACGTGATGTTCGCCTCAGAGAAAGCAAGGACAGCACCGTTCACGAGATCTTGTGCTACCGGCGCAGCAACAGCCCCAATGAGGTAAAGAGCAGTCTGGTCAGTCTAGAAAGCAATGAAGTGAGCGTGTATCATTCAAAGCGGTGGTGATCCTTACAATGGCGTTGACACCCTTTTGCAAAAAAGAAAGCTGGGTGGCATCTACAGGGAACATGAGGGAATGTTTGAGTGATTAGGTGAGCATGGCTCACAGTCATCCAATTTCAGCGACGAGGTGATCGCCAGGTCAACTTGGAGGCCTTTCAGAGCATTGAGTATCGCGCTGTTGAAATCGAACTGGTTCCCGCTGTAGAAGTGAATGAGTACATGTCTAGAACACTCTACCTGAGACATACCTGACACAAGTCGGGGCACTGGTGTCCACGGTCGTGGTGACCTAGGGCGGGTAAATGTGTGTCGAAGGAATCAGAATTCTCTCAATACTCACATTGGGATGGAAGCTCGGGTTGTCAAGAACCAGCTGGAACAACTGCGTCAAAGGTCCAAGATCCACATTGTGCTCTTGCGCCGAGATGGTGATCAACTCAATAATCGTCACAGGATCCAAATTAAAGTTGAACGGAAGAGGTGGCGAGGTGATGTTGGTGTGACCGGGCGCCACGATTGGATCCGAGGAACGATCGACATTGTTAATACTACCAACAGTCAAGTTCTGGAACATAGCCTTGGCGCTGACCGTAAGCAGGCTCATGCTCGCGGTGAATGGATTGTTGAGCGTGAACGCAGTAGATGCAACTCCTGTTTGCGCGATGTCGGTGGGGAACTCGAGGGTTGCAGAGTTGATGAGGTTCTGGTGTAAGGCAGGAATGGTCACAGGCGAAAGCTTGATCTCAGAGAGCGCCTCTTTCAGAGATCCGATGGGCGTCGATGAAGTGCTACCAGCAATGACCGTGTTGGAATCAACTCCTTGAAGGTAGTTTTCCAACATGGTTTCACCGGCGGCGATTTGTGCACTGCCCTGAGGCGCATAGTGTACGTCTGCGCGGATGAGTATGGACAGTTTATTCCTGATGGGACAACGCACCAGTTGGGTAGTTGATCGAGCCAGGTTGAATGATCATGTTGCTCTGACGGAAAGTCAGGACTGAAACACTTGCTCGATATCAAAGCACTCACCAAATCAGCGGACCCAATGGTTTCGCCACTGATTTATGGTCAACTAAGTGCCAGGTACAAGGAATTGGGTGTACTCACTCGAACTGCAGGTCGAAAGAAACATCTCCGGTACCTAATTGGGAGATGAGTCACTTGCTTTGAGAAGAACCGTGAAACATTACCAATGGTCAGGTTGCTAGTAAGTGCATATCAGCTCAACGTCCCAATAAAACATGCACTCGAACTGCTCACCTGGGATTGTAGAGTGTGGTGTCGACCTTGATCAAGAGATAGTCAGAGTACCCATGGTTGACATCAAGATTCGCCACACTGGCTGGTTTAGCCACAAGCCCCTGCAAGCCGGCGATCGAAGAGACCACAGAAAACTCAATATCCGACAGCGACAAGACTCCGACAGCGGTGGAAGCGGCCGCGTTGGCAGCTCCAGACAAGGCAAGACTTTGAGTGCTCCCCATGGTAGTTGCAGCGACGAAGTCGTTGAACACGGAGTTCTGGTTGTCGAGGACGGCGAAAGGAACGTTCGAGAAGGTCAAGTAGATGATACGATTCTGAACGTCGGTGGTACAGGGCGCCGTGGGTATGACAAGTTCAGCGAAAGATTGGCCATTGAATCCGATGGTGATGTTCTGTGCCAAGGACGTGATATCGACGGGGAAGTTGAATGGTAGTCCGAAGGCAGCGGTGGTTGCATTGCTGCTTGACAGCGGAGCGTAGGCTGTGGCGTCCGTGAACATTAGCTGCATTTCCTCCAACGTGATTGACTTGATGATGTTGATTTTGCCCTGGTTAGGCAAAGAAGACGTAACTTGGAGAGTTTGGATCCCTTCATTGAGCCACGTAACCTTGGAATGACTTTAAGAAACGTAGAGGTAAAAGATCGGGACAAAACTTACATCCGTTGGACCGGCGCTTGCTCCCTGGACAGTGACTTGACTGTCCTGTCCGTGGATGAAGTTGTTGAAAATGGCCGACACAGCAGCTAATCCCTCGGGGGTGGTCTGCGGGATGAGACGACCAGCAAGCGGTAGTGAAGACGTGGACTGAGGAGCAAGGGTGACAGACGAGGTCGATGACACAGGCGCAATTTCGACACCGTTGGCAAAAGTATTGAAAGCGATGGAGCTGAGCTCAATACCAACTTGCGAAGGCTACACCAAAGGTTAGCCACAGGGGTCGATAAGCCGAAAAGCCACGTACGTTAGTCACTTGGGACTGGATTGTCAGCTGAATACCTCCGGCAGGATCATTGGCGGGCAAATCGAACGACTCGATTGTGACACCGTTCTTCAACCCATTGAAGCCTTTAAGGGTAACGGACTTCGTGGGCAAAGAGATTCCAGAAACCTGAATACCTAGAAATACAGTTCAAATCCCAGCACAGATGCGCAATACCTCAAGGGCACTTACCGAGAGCGCTAACTACACAAATTCGTGAGTTACCCTCTATTGACGAGTACAATAAATCTTACCAGTCAAGTTCTCCGCAGAAATATCCCATTGGAATGACGGCTCATTGAGTAACACTTTTGTGAAGTTGGCAAGAGAGTTGACGTCAGCCACTTGGAAAGTTGCCTGAGTATTGAGCGTAGCGCCGACATCACCGACGAGATTGACATCAGACATGTGCATGGTTCCGAGAGGCTGTCCGTTCCAAGAAACAATCAAGCCATTACCGAAGGAGATGGTGGCATCGACTGCGAAAGGGTTAGAACATTGAGCACTCGTGTATGTAAGGCAGCATTCTCACAAGGTCCTGCGTTGGTGATACTTCCGTTCAACAAAGTTTCTAGAAATGCATCAGCCAAATGCATCAGAAATGTAGTGAAAATTTGTACCAAAGGAGGTCTCCTGTGGGTTCGAGATAATCACAGTGTTGATGCTAATGAGGTGTCAGTGTCATCGTGACGGTTCGATAATCATGACACATACCCCAGCACGGATCCCGATACGATTTTCTGAACAATGGGTTGGGCCAAGACCGGCAAAATGAGGTTCAAGCTACTGTCGGTCGCGATGGGAACACCGAGTTGTGTAAAGTTCAGAGTTGTTGCATATTGGCCTGAAAAACGGTATGAGCAGAGCAAAGGGCAATGAAAGAGAAGACTGACCAATGAGAATATCAGTGGTCAATTGAACGTCCGCACGCAACTGTTTGAAAGCCGCGTCGATGAAGTTAGGCAGGTTGAAGCCACTGCAAGCTCAGTCAGACACAAGAAGCCACTGAATGCTGGTCACGAACCTGTAGATGTTGTCCCTACGGCTGACTGGGGTCGAGTCCGCGGTAGTGGCCTTGACATATGAGTATCCACCTAATGCAACAATTCCATCCAACGCAGTTGGGTCAAGGCCGGCCTGAACAGCGAGCACACGAGTGAGGGTAAACAACGTCGCAGGGTCATAGTTCATGTTCAAATCCAAAGGAGGTGATGCAGTCATCGACTTGCCGGCCGCGCTAAAGTTGGTAGCGGTCTGGATCTTACCGAGAGCAAGGCCATGAGAGGTGACAGAGGAAGTGATGTGGGTAATATCGAAGCCTGCCGTGAAAGGATTGGCGAGGTTCACAGTAACCTGACTGATGTTGTTCGAATGGAAGGTTGTTGGAAGAACTACCGAATATCACAAATTTTGAGCAGAACTAAACCGACTTAAGAGACTGATACGCACTCTCTAGCGAACCACTTGACAACAGGCTCGACTTCAGACCAGGTAAAGTGGCCGTGATGTTCAAAGTTTCGAAAGCAGGCAACAAAGAAGCCACTTGAGTGCTACCACTGAACCCGACGATTGAAAGTTGCACGTCTGCGGCCAAAATGAATGCAAAGTCAAACGAAGGAAGAAAAAATGCTGACCAGTTCCGCTGACGAAATCGTTGAGCGTCTGCATTCCTTGAGGACTGTTGTTTGGCTGTGATACATCATCAGCATCTATGAACTGAAGAGAAGAACTTTGTCTTCACCTCAAAATCCGAGGTTGAGATCAGTGAGTTGTTCCCCATTTCCAAAGTCAAATTTGGCATTAGAGCGGTACCAAGAACGGCGCCGCCTTTCTGCAGTTGAAGGGCTGATAGAACATACTCAATACGCTTGTTTTCCGAAGATGCATTTGAGGACTTACTGAGATCGCCGGTGGCCAGTTGAAGGTTCGAGGGGTTAACGATAGATACTGTGATGAGGAGTGAGCATGATTCGCGAGCTCATGTCATTATACCAACCGTCAATGCCAAGGCTCAAAGCTTGCTGGGTGCCGCCCAATACATCCACGGTCTCAATTGTAGTGTACCCCTTCAATCCTTGAAGTCCGTTCAAAGTTGTGGACACGTTGACTTTGAGTGGGCTAAGGGTGATTTGGCCAAGGGGTGTGGTAGCTATAGCAGTCGAATTGCCAACCATCAAGAAGTCAACGGTCTTCGAATCCGTGAGCTCAGTATCTTAGAGGCTGAAGTCAGGGGAAAGCAAGCAATAAACAAGGACCTCGCCTACTGAATGCAGCGAAACTTCCATGCTCTTGGTTCGTGGTGTTGAGGTATGAACCGCTAAGACTAATGTTGATTTGACCTTGAGTATCTGCAGGCCCCAAAATGCTGATGGATGAGGTGGAGGCGCCGAGAGGCTGTATCAAGCAAATCAGTTAGGCGGAAGGGAGACATTAACTCTTTCTACGGACCGTAGAAAGACCCGCAACGTTGGAGCCATTCTTCACAATAGTGAACGAGTTTTGAATCTGGGAGATTGACACATTAAAGCCGAAAGGCAGCTCTACAAAGAACATGTCGTTAATCAGTCCGGCCAGCATCTCGATCAAACTCCTTACGCATAGACGCGTGGACCGAGTTACTGTCTGCCAGAGGATTCCATTCGCTTTCTGGCGTAAATACCAAACCCATATTACCGATGTCGATGGTCCGAATAGGATTGATCGGTGCCTGAGATTGGAACGGCACAGTCAGTGTCAGGCTCTCGATACCCTGACTGAGCCATGAAATCGAGGTTCCATCTGACTGGAGCGTAGACTTTCCGGTTGCAATGACGGGAGAACTGTCGTGATTAAGATAATTCGTAAATAGCTGAGAAATTGAAGCAAGGTTGGAGGGTGTAGTTTGAGGCACAAGAACACCGCTGAGGGAGATGTTGTTCGGTCCTGGCGTCTGATGAGAGACATTAGCACGGTCACTGCATCAAAGGGGTGGGATATACCAATTTGGTGTTCGGCCCAGTACCGGTGCCCAAATAAACACCTTGGTAACTCAGATCAAACACTACTGTTCCAAGGTCAAGGGCGAAAGGACTGATGATCCATGTTAGTAATACTCCGCGAGCATGGGAGCTCATCTCACCTCGGGTTGTTCAACTGTGTGACCGTCATGAAGTTGATTCCCCCCTCAGGATTGTCGCTCGGGAGCTGCAGGTCTTCCAATACCACATTTCCAAGGAAGTTGTTGGTGCCTGCAAAACATGTAAGAGAGAGGCTGGAGGACGCGGACGAGATTTACCATTGATCGTGAGGTACTTGTTAAACGAGATGCCATGCGCCGTAGGGAATTTCTCTGCCTGGACGGAAAGACCGTAGTTCTCAAGCTGCCAAGTGAAATTGGACGATGTAATCATGGCGGTTGTGAAACGGCCGAAAGCAGCTGGGTCGGTGATATAGAACATCGTAGTGTCGTTGATGGTAGCGCGCTTATTATTGGCATGCAGCGTCGATAACGACATATACCCCAGGGGAACTTTGTTGGAACCATCTATCCAGCTCACATTCACAGGGGTCGGGAAGGCGATCGTCGCGGCAAAGATACCGGTATGAGCAACCTGTCAAGATATTTCAGTATTTGTTGATATCTGGCCTAGAATTACGCACAGTGCCTTGCATGGTCAGCAGGAAACTACAACATAAATGCGATGAGCGTCGATTTGGAGAATCGAGGTTGGACTTACGAGGAGTTCGTAGGGTTCGTAATGGCAGCCATCGTGATGTTGAGCGTACTTCTGTTGACAACAAGTTGGACGATAGCTCTGACAACAGGGTACAAGATAATAAACAGCAATGCGATGCCTATGCAAGCACCTATAATCGAAGTGATGATGAACCAGCGACGCTTGTAGAGTGGTGGCTTCGGTACAGCAACCGTGCCAGCCTCGGGAGGAGGGACATCGCCCTCAGGGAACTGGGTCCCATGCTCATGCTCGTTGGGTGCTTGATTGACGGGAGCTACAGGTATTCCGGCAGGTGTTGTAGTAAGGAATGGATCTTGGTCAGCGAAAGGATTGGCGTTTTGGCTGGAGAAGCCGGCAGGGGAGACAGCATTTCCTGGGCGTTAAAATGATGAGAACGAAAGGTGCTTAAAGTGAAGAAGATGAGATGCATACTTGCGAGGGACGCATTTGAATGCGAAGCAATGGGATCGTTGTAGACCAGGCTACTTGGCCTAGTCTGTTCGAATTCCTCCATGAGGAGAGAGTATCGTTGGGCAGGAAGAGGAAGAGGCCCAGGTATATAACTTTGAACCCAAAGGAAGTGGGCCAAATAAGGGCGGGACCAAGAAATCCCGGGGGTGCTGCCAGTGTTCGGGTGGGGAGAGCGCACATTAGGGAAATTGGACCTGTCAGTTGGCTGCCAAGTACTAATGCCTCCGGGACCGTAAGTACTGTCAAATCAGCAAATTAGAACCGACCACATGATCATTGCAACGCCCATCAGGAAGCACTGGCACTGGCAGCTTCGACTCGCACGATAGCAGCTTTTCTGGGATGTTTTCGGAGACACGAGACTCATCTGGACTATTTGGAGCACAATCGGGGGACATGATCACGAGAGCTGAGCGGTTTGAAGTTTGAACTCACCCAAGGTGTTCTGGTTTCCACGGCAGTTTACCTCAGGCTCGTAACCGAGCACTCGGCAATTTCTCGCGCGAAGTGATGGGCCTATGCCGGCCATTCCACTGATTTGCTTGTTCATCGAGGGAATTTCTTACAATGACATCGCATGCGCATAAATAAACCGCGCTGGCTGGCACCAGCCGAGTGATGCAATCACCCGCCCGCCGGCATTGGGTACCAGCTTTTTGCCCTTCGGATGCTCTGGTTCAAGTGGAAGTCCCATAACATCCTACGCGTGTTTGCGTGTCTATGTCCATTCAGCTTCTTGTAAAGCAAGTCAACAGGACGAGAAGTTCCAGGTCAGTCACCAAGCAAGCCGGTAAGAATGCCAGTTTGGGCTGTCTCCGGATGCGATTACAGTAACCAATCAGAGGAGCGATACATCAATGCATCACCGCGAGCTCCCACTCCACGACTCGCGTCATAACATATCAGACTACCGATGTCTGTTCAAAAACACGATGAGTGAGCATGTCACACGGTCCACTCACCACTCGACTTCCGGGAGAAATATATATCAGCATGGTCGACGCGCCAAGCTACTGTAACAGCGACGAGAACCATACAGGAACCACGGATCCCCTAGCCTGTTTGTTAGGATGAGCCCATGGGGAGCTCAAAAGGTGTGTGGATGATCGATATTTCTGCGTACCTGTTTCGGGCAAGTTTCGGGTGCGATCGAGTGGGACAAAACGGAAACGTACTTGTCAAGTATGGCAGCCCAATACGAAACGCATCAAGGCTGGCAGCTGCTACAACTGTATCCAGGCCGACTCAACAGGAGGTAGACTGAGGTAGACTGGCGGATGGAGTCCGATATCCGACGCGTTTCTTTGTAGCCAATGAGAAGCTGTAGATCCAACATGGTGTGCCAAGGAATTGCACCACGCCGTCGTTACAGGTCATTACCTGCGTTTACAAACTCGGCGGCGCCGTAGGACATGATTTGGACGCTAGAGGAAGGTTGGAACCGGTCGCATGATCTCTTCGCGCTTTATAATGGCCCCGCCGTCCCTAGGTATGCATTTCATGTGTAGTAACAATGCAAATTTGCACCGCAGCCGTGCATCCAACTACAGTATCACGAGCATTCGAGAATCACAAGCTCCCGGAAAGCCTTGTCAATCGTAAGTACTCCAATCCTGTGTTTTTCAAACTCGGACCTACCATGCTCGTGTGCCCTCGAAGCAATGAACTAAATATCTCAAGCCGCTGTAGCTCGCTCATTCACGAGGACCTTGCAGCTTAAAACGGTAGCTGACTCCTATCCCCCCCGTTACCATATCACGAGCAAGAAATTGCTGCATGTAATCGACCGCCAAATGTTCTGGGTGGCTGGTTCCCGGCTAAAGTGCGCAAAGACCCACAGAAAAGGCTCTTGCGCTAGTGGAATTGTCATAACTTACTCGATCCTTGAAACATGCTTTATTCAAAATTCATCTGGTAAGAATTACCTGGTGTACAAATATGAGCGAAGGAACGAGGCGGAACGGATGGCAATACAACGTAGGTTGATGTTCGTGAGGGACAAATGAATGTTGGCAGTGCACGGCTGAAGGAGAGTGGACATTTTAATGTTGGATGGAATTCTTTACAGTGGATGAATGCACGCGTGAAAATCGTGCCTCTCCTGCCGAGGGAGGGGTAGTTGGCAGTTTGGGGAACGAGATATTAGGTGGCATTTTTTGTGTCTTCCTTGGACACCTCTGTTTCCATTGCCGTTTCCACGGGCTCTCCGGCTGACACAGCCCGAGGAACGGTAGCGTTGGTTGCAGACACGGAGGGGGGGGAAGCCGATGTCACAGTAGCTTCACTGGTAGTGGAACCGCGACGCGCGACGACCCCGCGCCCACGCGTTCGACGCGTAGCCTTCTTCTCCTCGACGGGGTCATCCCGCTCTGCGTCAAGAGCTGGCGAACCCCCTGTATTGGAAATCGACGCCGTAGGAGAGACTGCATCTCTGCTTGGAGTGCGTGTAGCCGGTATACTTGGGGTGACCCCTGAAGATCTCGCATTACGGGGGCGTTTGGCGGGGTAAGTAGCGTCACCATCTTCCAGCTCCTTGCGTTTCCGCCTGTGACCCCCACCTCCGCGTCTTCTACTCGGGCTTGCCTTGCTCTTGAGCTCGACTTCGGGAGCGGGTGAGGCGTCGATGGAGGGGGTGTGGTTGGGTGCAACAGGTTCATCCGCATCGCGAACTTTGGCTGCTGGGCGGCGAACGCGGTTGGAAGACCGAGGTGTGGGATCGTCGAACACAGCCACCGGAACGGGTAAGCCGAAAGCAGCGGGATCCAAATCCGGGAGTGATAGAGCCAGCATTCCGAAGGGGTGATACAGTGGCAAGAAGGTGGTAGTTATATGATGACGGGTCGGTTTGTGTGTTCCTGGCATTCTCTCTGATATCTCAGAGACTGAAGAAATGTCGGTGAGCCGAGTTGGAGGTGGCGAAGCCACCACAGGGGGTGGGGACGTCAGGAGGGGCCTCTCCGGATGCAGGGGTGCAACACTTTGTGCAGGTGATCGATACGTTAGTGTGGGTTTCCTGCGGATCGTTGTCGCGCTAGCGCTAAGAGGATGACCGGTAAGTGATTTGACGCTGGTCATGGTGACGTAGTTGGTGGGGAAATAAATGAAATCCTGCGGAAGAGGTCAAACATACCACCAGTACGAAATGAATGGAACGCACCTATGAAATATGATGTTGGCTAGGAGGGTGGTGCATTCCAACCCCAGAGAACCGAGAAATGATGGTAAGACACAGAGATATACATACAATGCTCTGCACAGGCAGAGCGCAGATGTCTATGAACCAAGATGACCAAGATATGCGGTCGACTGGACCGTTGACTCACACCCTGAGGAGTGACGTACGTATGATACGATGGCGATTGACCTATAGGCCGTTCGAGTATGTGAACTTGTGAAGGACTGAGCCTGACCTCGATATCTGCAAACACAATACCCGAGGGTCACGTGCCACGGGGAAATCATTAGCTTCGGCCAAGCTTCGGCTCTTTGGTTTCGCCGTCAACGTCGGCCAAGGTGATTTCATGTCCTAACCAAGTCCAAATGGTCAGCAATGTTACTATGTACTACTGCTGCATGAGTGACATCGAGTCTCCTTGTAGGAGAGTCCTATTGCCGATGGGTGTTATTCCACGCCTCCATGCCGAGATGCTCAACTTGATGCTCAATTGATCAAGCGCTCAAGCTCAAGTTCGATATGGGCGACATGTAGTCCTTGTTAGCCATCAATTGTATCCTGGTTGGTCTGAGTTTTAGTATGGATTTATTTCATACCGGCCCAGTGAGCCGTGACAAGTCTCTAAATCATTGGTCACGATACCATGCCTTCATGTCCTCGTGACACTCCAGAGTCCAGATGTCCCCTGATGAGTCCCTTGTTATCTCTATGATGGACACTCCGACGTCCGCATATATAGACAGATAGCGAGCCAGGTTCGATACCCTGTCGAGAGTGTCAGTTTCCCCAGGACCCACCCCCCAATTCTCTTAGTATGGCGCAAACACCCGATGAATATGATATCATATTTGCTGGCGGTTCGTCCCCCCACCGTTCTAGTCCTTCGTACTCACTCCATTTTGTCTTCCAGGAGGAGCCACAGCCTGTGTAGTCGCTGGTCGCCTTGCTGCAGCAGACCCCGCACTCAAGATATTGATTCTGGAGGCTGGGCCTCATACAAAGGAGGAACCGAGTTGCATTCTACCCTCACGGTGTCTCCAACACTTGGAAGCTGGGGATCCTTTTATGTCGTTGCACCTCACCGAACCTTCTCCCGATCTCGGAGGCCGGCAGCTGCTGATTAACAGCGGAAGATGCCTTGGGGGAGGTTCGGCCATCAATAGTAAGCTCCAAATGTTTGCAGAGTGGACATCAAGTGGTTTACCTTGTTCCAACTTGCGCAGACATGATGTACACCAGGGCGGCAGGTTCGTGACCTTTTCATGCACATGCTTGTCTGCTCCAAACGCTGTCTTTGGAACAGCCTCGGACTATGACGATTGGGAAACCAAATACAACAACCAGGGCTGGGGATCAAAGGACTTGTTGCCACTATTGCGGAAGGTGATAGCACTCGTCTCTGGGCTCAGGACCGTGCTTCACTGAACCATAATGCCACCAGACAGAGACATACGAGGTCAAAGGCGATGAACCGACACATGGGTATTCGGGCCCGCTCAAGGTGTCATACGGCGGTCAGTTCACTAATGTTGGACAGCAAGCGCTCGAGATTGCCGCCAAGTACGACCCTGGACGCAGAATAGCGGATGATAGCAATGATCTATCCACCTGTGATACATATAGTGTGAATTTACAAACTACCTTTTCCGAGGCACATACTCACATTGCGGTGATTACAGAGATGGCAAAAGTGAGTTAATCCTCCGTCATCCATTGTATTCTACCTTGACCTACGCTCATATAGGTGGATCGATGGCAAGACCGGTCGGCGTTCGGACACTGCCCACTACTACATTTACAACCAGGAGGGGAACAATAATTTGCACGTCCTTACAGAGAAAGCCGTCATAAGAGTCTTGGTAGAGTAAGCTCGTTCGGTTTCCTCGTATTGGTTCGTTCATTAAGTTTAATCAAGGGAGGGTCGAGCTGTAGGAGTGGAATACACCAATGACCCCACACTCAATCCTTCCGTCGACCGAACCACCTCCGCTGCAAAGGCAACACGACTCATTGTCGTGTCCGGAGGGGCCTTTGGTTCACCAACTATCCTCGAGAGATCTGGTATCGGCTCTAGCAAGATTTTGACTTCTCTCGGTATCCCTCAAGTCATCGATCTACCGGGTGTAGGAGAAAACTTCCTAGGTAAGCATTACATTTCAATATCGGACAACAATAGTAGATGACACGGCTCCAGACCATCCTGTCATATTATCGCCGTACTTCGCCACCGACGAAGCAGAGACATTGGACGCTTTGTACCGCGGAGATGTGAAAGAGACCGACGGTAAGCTGTCAGCACCAGATTGATCACAACATCTAAATCTAGGCAGAACAAATGGTCGCGTGGAGGCGTGACGGGAGCGGTCTCGTCTCGCACAAGTATGTCCCGAGTTTCATATCTGGTAAAACTGATAAGAGACACGGATTTCAGTACCTATGATGTTGGTATCAAGTTGCGACCGAACGCAGACGACCTCAAGGAGTTGGGTCCTGCATTTTCCTCGCGCTGGAAATTCTTCCAAGACAACCCCGATAAAGCGATCGCGCTCTTAGCACCTTGTGCTGGGTAATGGATTCTATCATCAGCTAGGAGCGAATATTCATATTTCCTCTGAAGGTTCATAGGCATCCACAGCGAAGTCCCTCGCCACAATTACATTGGGGGCGTTTACTACGTGGTTGTTACATTTCACCTTATTTCCGAGTGAACCCAGGACTGACTATCTGCATTAAGTGCCACCCAGAGTCGATCGGAAGCGTTCACATTCGCTCTGCGCATGATCCACATGCAGGTACCGTGTTCTCACCAAATCTCCTAAACAAGTAAAGTCCTATTCCTCAATATGCGAGATAGAGCCGGCTAAGTTATTGTGTAGTCCTTCTGATCTCGCCATCCTGCGCTTCGCATATAAGAGAATGAGAGAATGGATCAGGCGAATGCCGCACTATAGGGGTGAGCTTCAGGATAAGCACCCCGTCTTCCCGAAAGGAAGCGCTGCAGAATGCAAAGAACACGATGGGCCCTTTCTAATCGACACACCAAACATCGTGTATACGACGGAAGACGACAAAGCGATTGATGACTTCCATCGGCTGCAAGGTGAACATCAGAGTCACGCATGGCACCGTCATCGACTTACTAACTGAACCTTTTAGTGACGAGCGCTAGACATTCGGTATGGTGTCATGCTTTGTGTAACATGCTTATGCTTAGGATATCCCTAGCTCGGAACGTGTGCAATGAAGCCAAGAGAGCAAGATGGTGTCGTAGACTCTCGGTTGAACGTCTACGGTGTCCGAGGCTTGAAAGTAGCAGGTAATGAATGTCAGGCCTGATGTGAAAGTGTCTTTTTATCTTTTCCACTTTAGATATGTCTATTGCCCCGTCGAACATTGCTGGGGTGAGTGTAGTTTTGCAATTCACCCTCTTCTGACTGACGAACGACTTTCTGTCAGAACACCTACTCGACCGCTTTGGTGATTGGAGAGAAAGCAGCGGTGATCATTGGAGAAGACCTTGGAATTGCCAATGTTTGATAGTAAACTTGAAAGTTGGGTTGAATGTACTATTAGCGTGACCAATAAACGCGTGACGTAACGCGACTCTGTACTATTCTGTGAAACGCGGTTGGCAACGTTGGCGTAGGATTACTTGCATTGCACTTGCTACGCTTTGCGACTACATCAAGATGTCTCTCTGGGTCGACAGGGCAAGCTGGATTTTGGCTAACGGATAGAAATATGTGCTCACTTTCATTCACAGTTCAGACCGAAAACACTGGATGATCTCCACTACCACGAGGGATTGTCAGCTCGCCTAAAGTCACTCACGGCGTCTGGTGACTTTCCTCATGTACTTTTCTATGGACCCTCAGGAGCTGGGAAGAAGACTCGCATAAGCTGCACTCTGCGACAATTGTTCGGAAGTGGGGTAGAGAAAGTGAGTCGTGTGGCTCAACCTCTGACGGTATCTCGCTAACGACGCGAAACAGCTGAAAATCGATCAGAGAGTATTCATCTCGCCGTCAAGGCGCAAGATTGAGATCAACATCGTTCAGAGCAATTATCACATAGAGATTACTCCGAGGTTTGTCTTGCCACCCGCCTTATTCTGACACACCGCAAATCATCTTTATCCAAGTGAAGCAGGGAGTTATGATCGAGTTATCATTCAAGAGTTGGTAAAGGAGATTGCCCAAACGCAGCAAGTTGACCTCCAAGCTAAACACCGCTTCAAAGGTTTGTGTTCTGCGGAGAGTTCTGGCCTTCACATTGATACGTTGTTTATAGTCATCGTTATCAACGAGGCCGACTCTCTATCTCGTGATGCGCAAGCTGCCTTACGTCGAACGATGGAGAAATACATGACAAATCTTCGGATAATATTGTGTGCGAATAGCACGAGCAGACTCATTGCACCTATCAAGAGTCGATGCCTCCTTCTGAGAGTAGCCGGCCCAAGTACAGAAGAGGTGGGCTTTTTTCAACTTTGTGCCTTTTTCAATTCGCCTACATTTGGACAGATGCAAACTGTATTAGAGCATGTTGCCAAGAAGCTCAAGTTTGACCTCCCACCAGCGGCCTCGTTACAAATTGCGGAAGACGCTGCGGGAAACATGAGAAAAGCATTGCTCGTTTTTGAAGCCCTGAAGATGCAATCGTATGTCTCGTGGCCTGGTTCTTGGATGTAATGCTCATCGAGCGAAATATCATCGCAGACCTGATCTTTCGGGACCACTTAACATCGCAAAACCGGACTGGGAAACGTATTGCCATAAGATCGCCGACCTGATAGTTCAAGAGCAGTCACCAGACAGAGTCATGCAAGTGCGCGCTAAATTCTATGAACTTCTTAGCCATTGTATACCACCTACTATCATCCTCAAGGTGCGTATCTCCCTACCAAAACTTACCATTGTCTCACCTGTCGGTGTGTAGACTGTAGCTGAGAGGGTCGTGGAACGGCTGGATGAAGCCCTGAAGGCTGACGTGATGCATTGGGCAGCTTTCTACGTGAGTGGTCTCTTTCTAACCCAGCAGTTTCGTGAACATTTTGCACCAATAGGAGTTGCGAATGCGAATGGGAAACAAGAAGATTTATCATCTTGAAGCCTGGGTGGTGAAGGTCATGTGCCTGTACAAGGTAGGATAGTCTTCGAATGCGCTTGGACGACGAGCTGGAACTGATACACGCATGCAGCACTTTACATATAACTTTGACATGTCTGAGTTTGAGTGATAGATGGAGAAACGGTCCCTTGACGTACATGCTTGTCCTTAGCCAAATCATGTCTCCAGTCTCCAGTAGACTACCTTGATGCGTACGGGCGACTAAGTCGTGAACTTGGGTCGCTCAAAAAACGTATTGAGAGTGAAGGTTTGTCTCTTGGCCGGCCTAGGGGAGACTACCCAAAAGAGCCAAATGAAAGGACCCGACCCATTCAAGCTTCAAGCTTTCAAGTTCGAACACGACTGATCGCAGAACGATGGTCGGTCCATCTAGTCATGTCGCTACTTGAACCGTCTTTCTCATCTTTTTGAAGCTTATCTTCTCAGTATTCAAGACGCTCACAGACCAACGCGTTACCGTCGAGCTCAAAAATGACCTCTCAATATCTGGTGTACTCAAGTCTGTCGACCAGTGCGTGGCACCATCCATCGCATCTGTGATCGCTACTTCATGAATACCGTCGTCCTGCAGGTTCTTAAATATCCGTTTGGATTCGATCACGGTCCTTGATGAGACGAGACACCCGCATATGGTGAGCATCTTTCGCCTAACCCCGATGACAGCAGTCAATCTATCTTTCGCGCATTCCTAGATGGCAGTAAAGAACTGCTTCATTCGTGGCTCTGTCGTTAGATACGTGCAGTTGCCAGCAGAACATGTCGACACACAGTTGCTTGAAGATGCTACACGAAGAGGTGCGCCAATACGTTGCCCCTCCCGAGCTATACTCATCACCTTTGACCTTGTTTCGTTCAGAGGCCGCCAACCAGGCGAGGCGATGATATACATGGGGTCGTACAAGGATCAGCCGTTGAATCTGACACATTCGCTCGATGTACGAACCAGCTAGCGGCTAAAATGCATGGCTACGCCGTGCATGTAGGGGATAGATTTATGCTCATGACACTTCATTCGATCGTACATACGCCAACGTTTGCCAATTCCGCAGGTTTCCTGGGTCCAACATGATTGCCTTCTGTGCACATCTGAAAGCTTTCTTCCCCTTTTCAGCAATAGCGAGTAGTGGAAGCGTGTCCTTGGCTTCCGTGATGTTCTCTTCCAAGGAACAGTTCTCGAGAATAGCCTGTGTCGCCGAAAGATCACCTTGCTGTAACGTCAGCGAGGCGAGCTCACGCCGTAGTTGGACGTTGGATGGTTCAAGGTGCAGTGCTTTCTGGGCTATCGCGGTTGCTTGTTCAACATTACCCTGGATTCCCTGAGTAATCTGTAGTCGAGAGTTTGTGCGAGGTCGACATTACCTGACCGAGATGGTGCTGGATCAGAAGATATGTAACATCTCTTCTGGGATCGAGTTCTTGTCGACGTTCAATGGGGAGGGACTGGATTTCGGACAAGGCAGCATCCACAAGACTATCATCTTCTGTGAGGATGCCCATTCCTGCTAGGGTGTTGATTCCCATCAGGTTCTCGGGATCTGCTGTGATGCTTCACAGTCGTGAGCTACTGGAAGCTAGGGTATGGGATTTCAAGGTTTACCTATCCAACAATAGCGCCTTTGCGGATTCCTTAAATTCATCTGCCCCGATTGCCCACATGGATTGAGCAAGCAATACAGTAACGTGAGCCCGAGAAAGATGGTCCTCCCCAGCGCTATCTAGCGCACTCTGGAAGGTCGTCATCGCAGATTGTAGATCGCCAAGCTTGAAATGCGCCAATCCCGAGCCAAAGAGCGATTGAACCCGAAGTATCTTGGCCTCAGCATCATTATCGGGACTCTCCTCAGGGAGAAGTCCAAGGGCCGTTTCGAATGATTCAAGGGCACCAGAATGATCGCAGATGCCCAATTTGAGCCGAGCGAGGTTCGCGTGCGCAATCGTGAACTGTCTCTCGACGAGCGGATCCTCGGATTCTTCGTAGGCGGCCTCTAATAGGGTGATTGCACGGGAGATCCATTGTACACCTTGTTCGAGTTGACCTAGACGTTCGCATAGAAGGCCCAAGAGATGAAGAGCACATGGATCTTGTGGGCACCGCTGAGTGTAGCGGTTGAGGACGAAGAATGCCGGAAGGACTTCTTCCTTGACTTTGTCTTGGGGTCGAGCAGAGGCAGCTAGGGTGGTGAGTACCTTCGACGCAAACTCCAGATCAGCTAAAGGCTACTCTCATATCAGTATGTAGCATGAGTACGTGAGATGGTCTCAACTCACCACGTCAGCAGTGAGGCCGACTGCATGTTCCAGCAATGCACGGGCATCCGTGTTGTGTCCATTGGTGTTAGCCACCAGCGCTTGCCCGACCCAAGCGAGCGTGTAATCAGGGTCTAAGATCTGTGCCCGCAGCAAGGCTTCGTTGGCCAACTCAAGGTCATTGTGGTATAGGTACAACAAACCCAGGCTAGCCCAGGCCGTCACGTTCTGGCGCATACAATCTCAGAAGTTCAGCACGACGGTACGTACCACAGTACTCACCTTCGAATCGTGTTCTAAAGCCTTGATATATGCATGTTGTGCCGCCTTGGGTTTCTGCAGGAAATACATACTGCCAAGCGCTGTCCAATAAGCAGGATTTCCAGGTTCCTTCTGGAGTGCTTGCTTCAACAGTGATATCGCAGATTCTGATGCAGCCTCGTGAGTGCTACCCTTGTCCTCAGTGCACCAAGCGTGCAGTGCCACGGCCAAATCATAGAGCGCACTACCCAGGGCGATGTCTTCTGTTGAGCCAACAGCGATGCGGTAGTCATAAGCGGCGACGGCGGCTTCCAATACGTGGCGACCAGTGAATGGTGCATCCACTGGTACAGCTTTTTGGGAGAAGCTTTGCGCTATCCGTGTACTTGCATAGCCTTGTAACAAGGAGTTCGTCCGACTGAGGATATCTCGGACATAGTCCTCATCCACGAGAAGAATTGTCTTCGATAGCCCAAAGAGAGCATCAGCGACTACTTTCCATGCTATGCCTCCATGTCCCGAACTCTCCTGTAACACCTTGAGGGATGTGCTGATTGCTGCGACAAAGGATTGTTCGGCCCTCGCATTGAAACCAGAAAAGCGTTCCTGGCGCGCGAGGTCGAGTTGAGTTTGCGCGAGGGACATCAGCACTCCGATCTCCTTCGGTCGGGTGTCTAGAATAGAAGTAAACGAGATGAGGGCTTCGACGAGCCTGCCGGTTTGGCGCTGCACCTCGCCGATCAGATAGACACAGATCCAGTCGTCGGGATTCAGTTCGTGAGCCTTCGCGAGCGCTTTCAGCGCAGCTGCATGACGACCACCTTTGCTGTAAGCTTCCCCAAGGCGAAGCCACGACAACTGGTCATCTGGGTCTGCGCGGAGGGCAATTTGGAAGGCCTCGATAGATGGCGCATAGTTTCTGCGGTTCTACTCCGAATAAGAGCGAGCTTCATTCAGCGTGAATTTGGCTCACCAGTTCTACCACACCCAGAGCCTTCCAGGCCCAGGCGTTTGTGGGAAGGTATCTGCCCACAACTGCGCCATCTTGATTCTGAATTCCAGCATCCAGGCCGCCCTCGCCATCAATCGTCCGACGAGCCACGACTTCGACAAGGTCCCACTCTCGTTCGTCAGCAAAACCCTCAGCAAGTTT
This sequence comes from Chalciporus piperatus, assembly GCA_038093975.1. Classification (NCBI taxonomy): domain Eukaryota; kingdom Fungi; phylum Basidiomycota; class Agaricomycetes; order Boletales; family Boletaceae; genus Chalciporus; species Chalciporus piperatus. Next base: position 237,538 of record JBBPTG010000009.1, read on the forward strand.
CCTGGCAGCATCCGCTTCTCTTGGATCGAGTTCGAAAGCCTTCTGGAAGCACTTGGAGGCCCGCGTGGGGTCAGGTGGATCTACGAACTCGGAGTAGTATATGCCAAGCGAAGTGTATGTAGGAGCATGTGTCCGGTCGCATTTTAGTGAATCGATGAAATAGGAAAAGGCTTCTTCACGGAAGTCGGCTGAAATCGAGATGAACGATCGTATGGCCATGGAAGAGGGAGATCGGACTGACCACCCATATCCCAGCAACATTTTCCAACACGCCAGAGGCATCGTGCTCGATCCATCTCATGCTCGTCGTCTTGAAGGTCAGCCAATACCTCCTTCAACGCTTCGAGGCCCTCTTCAATGTGAATCTTGCTGAGGCACCATGCGCGCTCCTCCTTAGAACGGACACCCTTCTGAGTACCCGGAGGTATGAAGGATGTCGCTTTAGCGAACAGAGCTTCTGCCTCCTCCCATTTCCCTGCATGTTGAAGGACGTAGCCGCGGCCTATCAAGGCATCAACGTTGTTGGGATCGATTTTGAGGATGTCGTCAAGCAGTCGAAGAGCACGAGGATGGTGTTTTGGTGGATATAAGTGTACAAGGGCGGTTGCAAGACCTACATTGAATGCCTTGCGAACCCTGGAGGACGTAATTAATGCGGTTGATACTTAAGAGATGAGAATACTCACTGACGTATCTTGCGCCCAGTATTTGACTCGTGGCGTCGAACGAGCTCGAGCCCGCTTTCAGCAACGCTGATGACATTGGGGTAATCAAGCTCTTGTAAGTAGACCTCCGTCACTATGCGGTTGGCCAGAAGCGAATCTGCCAGCGATCTAAATGCATCCTACCGATGAATGAGTGACAGTAAAATGGCGCAAGGCTAAGCTCACCATAATGATATCAAAGGGGTCTTCATCTTGAACTACCTGTCGTGAACGTTCGTCATCGCCATCTCCCTCGTCCTCTTCAAGGGGCGTTCCAGTGTACATAAAGTAACCATTCACCAACCGGGATAAAGGTGTGTTGGGTAAGATATAGGTAAATTTCCTGAGGTCCAGACCATACCCAACTGCCACAAACTTCGTAAGTTCGGACGAGATGAGATCAATAGGCAAAAGGAACCAACCAATTGTGTCACTGTCCTTTCCTTCGAGGAATACAGACCAGGAAAGTTCGTCGGGTATTCCAAGTAAAATCACGCCGTCAATAAGCTCGTCTAGCTCTGACCCAACTGTAGGCTTCTCTGGAGAGGTCGTAGGTAGCGCGTAGAAATACTGTTGTTTATACTTGATAAGTTTCGACTCGGACGAACGCCGGAGCTCGTCAGAGGTGTTCGGGTGATTCAGTACTTCCTGATATAGCGATGGCAACTGGGTAGACAATCAGTAGAAGCATAATCTCGGTTGGTCGGTCATACTTTGGATGTGCTCCATATTTCAATTCCAATATCCTTCTTCAGTTGGTCCGGGGATGGTCCTCCAAGCCGCGTGCGTCTCTTGTCAAATTCATTCTTGATAAACATCTCTTCCCCACGTTCAGTGATTGAAATGATTTCTTCGAAGATAGGCAGTGAGTCATGGATCACAACTTGTGTGTCATAGGTTGAAGTCGCGGTTGGGTTCGATGCATCCGGGGGAGGCAGAGTTGACAACGTCGCATATAATGGAGAGTCGGGAAGTAAATAAGAGAGGGCATCCACAACCTATATGAGGAGCACAGTCAATCTAACATGTCTAAATGGAGTACGGGACGGGCACTTACTTGTGAGCGACTACCATGTTGTCTTCTGGTGGAGATCAATTTCTGGAGAGTCTCCGCACATTTCGTAGCATCACCACTGCAAAGGCGTAGTGTCAATACATATCGCGAGCTGAGCACTAGGATCGCACCTCGTGGCAAACATTTGCATGGTATGTTCTAGGGCTCCAGAGAAAGCGTCCCACTGATTGCTTCTTTCATAGAGCCGCGATATACCCTGCATGTCTTGTTAAGTTGATTAGATCATGAGGCGATGACAGGCAGAACTTGCCTGCCAGGCTAGGATCTGGTCTTGTTTCAATTCGATCGCTTTGCGATAGTACTGGACAGTGTAACAGTTAGGTCATCTGAATACGTGGACGTGCGACTGCTTTACTTGCTCGCTCTTATCATGTTCTCCCAACTCGAGAAATGCGAGGCCTAGGAATACATGACTGTTGGGTGTCAGCCAAATCGACGAAACGACGCGCGCTGAAGGAATCCCAGGTGGGCTCACGCGTTATAATTGTCGGGCTCATAGTCGAGAACTTGGAGAGCAGCATCCCGAGCCACCTCATATTGCTTCTTCCCAAGAGCGTCTCTCGCCGCCTTGAGTTTCGCCTTGGCAAATGAGGACATCGTTGATGAATTGGAAGGAATACGAGCGAGCGCCAAGAATCTCGACGTTTAACACTTGTACTGAGTATTTGGAGCTTCGTGGCAGTTCAAGTTAAGATTGTGAATCGAGAGGCGCTCCTTGATCCAGTACCACTACCTGCTCGTGTTTTCCCACGGTTCAGTTCGCGGTAGAGGAGGGCCATTCAAATGCACAACGCACAGCAAGTCCTCAGCGACTCGCATACTCGCATTCGATGGTCAAGACAGCACGCCCCGCTGCTCAACGAGTCCTCCCTTAGCAAAGGAGGCGAACGTGTCGCTTGGATGCGCTCGTTGAAGTCTGTACCTGCAACCCATGGCCAAGTCCTCCCTTGGCAAAGGAGGTTAAAGTATCGTTTGGACACGCTTGGCGACGGTGAAGCTCAACCGACTCAAAACTACTACGGAAGGGAGTCCTCCCTTAGTGAAGGAGGTTCGCAGTGGCATTAGTCGCGCTCTGCCGTGTCCGAAATGACAGTAAACTACGACGGGTGAGTACTTTCTTAATCGTTGTGCTTGTCACCTGGCCCGTTTTTTTTAGTCGTGCGCGCGCGGCTGTCTAGTTCCCACAGCCGTTCGTTCGGTCGTCGCTAGTGGTCGGGGAGCTAGACGTTAAACCCGCTGAGCCCTCCCTTAGTAAAGGAGGTTTGCAGAAGCACTAGCTTCACTCGGTCGAAGGGGTGGTCACCATGCTATTCACGATGCTGTCACCACGGTCTCGTGCCAAGTCCCGTAAAAGGGTGTCCCTGGTGGACATAGGCTTCGTAACAGGGGGGAATCGGGTTCTAAAAACCATCCGAGACCAACATGGTCAAAGGACACCCTCGGCCTCGTCGTCACTGCACTGTAGCTTGCTACAATGTACATGGTGAGGTGGTTAGTCGGATTTGATCACACTTCTGGCGAGGCAGTGGACTTTTACTAGATTGCGGATCCGTACGTAGTTCCTGTTTGGGTTCTACAAACGAAGCACTAGTAAGGGAACGGGAAGCTCTAGTTCGAAGTCGTGACTCGAACGGGGTGGGCCGTGGCATACATAGGTAGTCCCTTTGTGTGGCCTGAGAGGACAAAATCCCCTGCCGGTTGGCTTTAAGTTTCACAAGAACTGGCTAGCTCATGTTGTTTCCACGAGACACTGTAGTGGTGGGTCTTGCAAGAGCACCCTTTGCTTGGGCCTATTAAATATCGACGCCCGAAATGAGGCAATAGAGCTTACCTGGCTGAAGACCTACCTGGACCTTTCAACAGCACGCCCAACATGGGCTTTCGTCACAGACGCAATAATAAATAGTGTCAATAAGAACGGCATACGAAACCTCCAAGATGTAAATACCTTCCTGACAACTACTCGCCCGTCAGGGAGACAACCAAGAGCTGGGAAGAAAATCCCGAGACCGGTGGCATCACTGCTACAAACAGCAAGAAAACACAAACTCACCTTCGCCCCCCGGAAAGTATCCAAGGCCCTAAAGCGCCAACTACCAGCGTGGTACCACATAGGGGTCCCGCCCAGCCAATACCATAAAGGTAAAGACGCCTGCCTAAAAAACAAACACGGCGCGGCCGACATTAAAGACCTAGTGACAATAAGCAAGAGGTTGACACGACACAATTCTAAACACTACCCTAGCCCCCGGTGCAAATGCAAGTACTGCCGCAGAGACCGCCAAACGGGCTGCACAAACCCCCACAAATGTGCCTCAACAGCAAGAGATATCGTCGGAAACCTGACTCCACTGTACGACCCGTATGAGCACCCCCTCAAGGATAACCTGACACTCACCCACCGACGAAAAGAGAAAAACCAAAGCGCACGAGTTGACAAGGGGGATGAAATCGTGTTCGACCCAACCCTAACAGCCCGCGGAACGCTAGACGAATGCTTCCGAATCCTCCCAGATGAAATCAGCGAACCGCTGGAACCGGCCTACCGAATACAAAACCCACGCCCTGAACAAGGACAAGCAATAGAACCAATAACGGTATATACCGATGGATCCTGCGTCAGAAACGGCAAACTCGACGCGAGATGCGGCGCCGGGATTTGGATAGGAGAAAACCACCCACTAAACCACGCGATGAAAGTCCCTGGACCCGACCAGTCGAACCAAACAGGAGAGATCGCCGCGATCGTCAAAACACTACAAATAATAGAACCAACAATACCACTCACCATAGTAACTGACTCACGATACGCCATGGACGGCCTAACGAAACACCTAGGAAACTGGGAAGAAAGAGGCTGGATAGGCATCAGCAATAAGGAATGGTTTCAATCAGCAGCCTATCACCTTAGGCGGAGGGCAGCCCCAACTCACTTTAAATGGGTAAAAGGACACACAGGAAACGAAGGAAACGAGCGAGCGGACAGACTAGCGGACGAAGGAGCGAAGAAAGACGTCGACGAAAACATAGACCTAACGGTCCCGAAAAACTTCCAAACCCAAGGAATGAAACTAAAAACACTTTCCCAGAAAGCAGCGTACGAATCCCTGTCCAAACAAAAGAGAACACCGTACACAAGAACCACACTAATGAACATAGACATCACCCGCTACGGGATAAAGGAACTCACAGGAAACCTTGAGACCGATGCATCGATCTGGAAGAACATCAGACACCCGGACATGAGACGCCAAGTACAAAGTTTCCTGTATAAAGCAATAAACGGATCCCTCAGAATCGGAGATTTCTGGTCAAACATCCCCAATTACGAAAACAGAGCAAAATGTACCCACTGCAACGAAGACATAGAATCACTAGAACATATCCTGACCGAGTGCAGAACCCCGGAGCGGGAGATAATATGGAACCTAACACGAGGCCTATGGCCAAACGCCGACAGAGACTGGCGACCACCGACGATCGGACAAATACTAGGCTGCGGAAACATCACCCCACAACAAAGAGAAGACCAACAACCTACAGCAGAAGAGCAAGGAGCAGCAAGACGGAAAAGAATAATACTATCAGAATCCGCTCACCTGATCTGGGTAATCAGATGCGAAAGGGTAATCAGCGGAAAACAACACACAACAGAATCGATTAAAACACGATGGACCAACAAAATACTAACAAGGCTAGACATAGACAGGCGAACGGCCAAATCCAAACGCGACCCCAAACGTACATCGAAAGTATCCCACACTTGGACAACAGCTGTCCAACAACCCAACCCCCTGCCACCCGATTGGGTGGCCGACCTTGAGGTTTTAGTGGGTATCAACCTACCTAGGCCCCCTCCTGATATCGGGGACACCAGGTAGTTTACAGAGCCCCACACCCCCCGCAAATGCGGGGCGTGCGTAAGAGCATTTTCCCTCGGACCGGGAGTCCTTGACTCCCGCCTTAGTGTATTGTGTAGGACTAGACTTGTCAGTTGCTGCATAATAATAACACTTGTCCAAAAAAAAAAAAGATTGTGAATCGATTGTGAATTCAAAAGATGTACGCAGCTCTAAGTTAACTGTATGTGACAAACAACCTTAACTGTTAACAATTTACAACGCCTTCTTCCCAAGCAGTTTTTTCCGCGAGTCGAGGGCGACAGCTAGGAAAGTCCTCGGGATCCACAAAATTGCGGAGATTCATCTCCCTACGGGAGTATATCTATGTTAGTCTAAACATGACAAGACCGCCTGAACTAAGTAGGGCGCGTGGATCCGGTTTACGGATCGCCGATTTCGGCTTTGCAACTCGCTCACGGATCTGCAAAGCTCACCGGTGCGGCACACTCGCGTACATGAGTCCAGGTGAGCCAATACCCATATCCCCTGTCGAGGCTAACGATGTCGTGCGTAGAATGCAACGAAAACCTGGTGTACTACCCCGCTTCGGAGTCAGACGTCTGGTCTCTAGGCAAAATTCTTATTAACATGGTCACCGGATACGCTCCATGGAGAGCTGCATGCCATCAGCTTCGGACAAGGAGTTCAAGGCGTTTCTCAACAACGAAGATTACCTCTTTGAAACACTTCCTACTATCTCGCGATCCCTCAACGAACTACTCAAATGTATCTTACACCCGAAACCTAGAACGTCTCCGTATACCATAGATCAGACAAACTATTTTGAGAATGGATAGGTTCTACAACAGACCTCGGTCATTCTCGATTCGATCAAGGGAACTTGAAGCCCACATGCGGTACCCGGACCCCCGGAGCCAAGATATGAAGGTATTGACGAATATACCGACCAGAGAAGTCAGGTAAAACTGGCATTGAGTGTTGGCCCGGAGGGGAGTAATGGGATCATAAAGAGAAGAAGACTAGTACTGTAGATGATACCTCCTGTACTTATAACTGAAACGGAAGAACCATCTCAATTGACATGACATCATGACCCAAAGTGGAAGGTCTCCATTTGACACTCGCCTTGAGAAAACATGAGCACCTCCTTAAGAAGTTCGAGGTCATTCAACTAGGACACTCACTGTTCGGAGTACTAGCTCGTTGCCTCACATGAAATGAGTGGCGATCAAACATTCTATTGTACAGGTATGCACAAGTCACTACATCCACTCCGTGTCAATGATGTAAAGCTCTATTATGAGTATATTCGGTATAGTCCAGTGCTCTTCCTAAATATCTGGGTGGTTCGTGACAAAAAAATGCCGCACCGCCGGCTTGGCTACTGGTATTTCTACCCCCCTCACCAGCCATCTCTCTCTAACTGGGCCCCAAACCTTGGCATGAGGGAGCTCGATGGCATCAATATGGACTATCTCCGCGTCGTCCCCGTCTACTCGAGGATAACCATCGGAGTCGCTATAACTGTAGAGGTTCTCCTTTCTGGAAGAAACATCAGTACGACATTGGGAAACTAAAATGCTTTGCTCACTCTTTGAAGGCGACCTCCCTGGACCAAGCCGCGCGCCGTGGCAACGACGGCCTTCTATAAAATGATTTCATATTGACGATTTCCTGCCTGATCTGTGAGATGGAGATGCGTCTGTGCGCACAGGGATGAAGAATCCACTTCAGAAGAGTATTAAGTCTGCGCGATATTGGAAGTGTTTTGAGGAGATGATCTTCCTCATCCATGAACGCTTGGTAGCTTTCGTCAAAGGGATGGGCAACTTGCCAAGGGAAGTGATAGGTCACCAGGTTGATCAAGATGATTCCCAGCGACCATATATCGGCAAGCAGGGGAAAGGTAATGCAATTCTCACCCCCAACCCAGTACTCTGGGAGCACATAAGTTCCACTGTCACTGATGACTAGGCAGAGTTGTTTTACTGACCTGGACTCAAGTACGGCTTGGTACCACACAGGACACCTCGACAGAGACGTTCACTAGTTGCGTGACCGAAATCTGCGATGCGGATGCCAGTTCCATCTGCATTACACAAAATATTTTCAGGTTTGAGATCTCTGTGGAAAACACCTTGTTGATGGCATGCACTGACTCCGTCGAGAATCTCCAAAAAGGTTTCCTTGATGAGGCGATCATTACCCGCGAAGACCCGCGAGCGCCAAATTGCCTTGGATAAGTCACCACCCTCACATAAGTCAAGTACGACCCATCTGTAGAGGTCATCTTCTATTACATCCCGGAGCGACAGGATGTACGAAGATGACCCAGAGACCGTGGTATGAATCGAGATCTCTACCATCTGCTGCAATACCAGGTCCTGTGGGATGTCAACTTTGGGCATACACTTGATAGCGTAAGAGCGCTGGCGCTTGGAAGAGGTGTCTACAGCTCGATATACTCGGCCGCTTGCCCCCGATCCAAGTAGGGATATGAGGTGGTATTGACGAACATACTGACCAGTGAAGCTAGGTGGCGAGCAAGTCATTGTAAGGTCCCGAGGGGAGTGAGAAAGGCTTGACAAGCAGATGAGAACGCAGCCCTTAGTATGAGGTGGTGGATGATGGATAAGAGCAGGCCCCCGTCAAATAACCCCTATGGCCTATGCCTCGGAACGAAATGTCTTAGATGACGTCATCACCCAAAATAGATGGCTGTGCTATCCCGTGCAAACATGGAGCACGAACCGTTAAGATAAGAGGCGTTAAGATACATGAGGTACCAGAATACATAGAGTCTGTGATTACCTTGCACAATGCAGGTTAATTTCAGTTCTTCGGTCTACGAGAGTCATCGTCTAGTTTTGGGGAGTGACTATCTCCACTTCAAGTTCCGAATCACCTCCCGCATTCTCTCTCGGCCTGCGCAAGAAAAATCTGAGAAAGTTCGCACGACGAAACTTTGCAGACCCTCTAACGAGACACAACTCGTCGAGTACGTTCCACAAGTCTGGTTTGGGGAGGCCGTCCATAGGCATGGATGCGACGTGAGCGCCAATCCCCAGACCACGGAGCCGCGCCCTCCACCCATCAATAGACTGGTCATCTGTGACAACGAGGAGTGGACAGATCTCCCCACCGCAGGAAGAGTAAAACTTCAAAAGTTTATCCACGTTACCGTCCGTCATCCTCCCCGTGAAGATCAACAGATCGGCGGCCCCTCTGGAAATCCGCGGGGTAATGTAGCGTTCGGAAAGATCTCCTGCATGCTGGAAGATAAAGGTTCGGCCGTTGATGTGTGAACTGACTCGTTTGATGTCGCCGAAGACCGCCGAGTTGAATAGTGGGATGTCGGTTGGATAGAAAACGACGTTGGAAGCTGGTTGAACATTATTCTCCCAGCCTGACCTCATCATCGAGCGGAAGTCGAGTAAAGCCGCTTTGATGAAGACGTTGGTGTCAGAGGGAGGCTGGCTAACAACGGGGCGAGAATGGTCGAAGATCAAGTTTCGGACCAACTCCTGCGATTCCTTGCTCCGCTCCCCGAACGCGGAACCAGCAAACCTCTCCATGTCGATGGTGGTAACGCATGCGTGTGCGTCGAAGCGCATTTTGTACCTAGCCAGCTCCTTCTCGCCTCTAGTCCACCAATCTCCCATAGAGATTGGCTCGTTCTCCAGACCGGTTACAACAGCAACAATGGGGACCTTTTTTCTGCATATCGCAGAGTAGAAGATAGTGTAGTTCCTCGCGAGTGATTTACGGACGCTGGGGCCACGGATGCAGTAAACGAGGAGGTGGATACCATTCGCACCGCGTAGCTCGCGAAGCAGCTTTGTTAAATTCTTCTCGGCAACTTCAGGGGTGACACGACCCCGCGTACCCTCGTCAAGACCGGCAGTATCCCAAACGTTGACCTTCTCTCCATTGACAGCAATTGCGTACTGACGGCTTTGAAACGTGCATCCGAGGACTCCGCTGGAAGTCTCCGCGGTTTTTCGGCCGGCGAGCATGTTGATGAGGGAGCTTTTACCAACCCCACTGTCGCCAAAGATGACGACGTTGCGACCTTTTATGGACTGAGAAAAAGGTCAGATCGTGGATTAAAGTGATCGAGGCGAGTTACGAACGTCGGGGTTGGGAGGGTAAGCCTTTAAACGAATGTTATATTCAACGTAGATGCGAAAGGGTCGAAATTACATACGTGCCGTCCGTTCTGTACGGGAGAGTCAACCTCCATGTTGAAGAGTGTTGGCTGATGCTGGGGTATCTGACTCTGCTGCAGAGAAGTCATTTAACAGGACGATAGAGAAATCATTCTGAAGAACTACCTTGGTGCGCCCATCAGCGCTTGAACTTTTCGCAGATTCTGCGGGAAACTTGACCAAAGTCTGTCGACGAAACATTCTTGAGTTGCCTTGCCTTGTCCATGTCGAGAACAAAAATATATACCCCTGAGTTCCGCTTCGTAGGCGCCGAGTTGTTCATTGCGAAGCAAGTTGGTCGTATTTCTGGAGTCGCGCGGCAATGTTCGAGAAGAAGTGACTTTATAAACGTGGAGAAGGGTTTCGTTACGGGTCCCTACTTCAAGTGCGTTCACCTGAGAGGCAGGGTAGGGGGTTTCTGTGGATTATGAAAAGTATACGCCCGGCTTGACATAGCACAATGTGGAGGAAGGATGTTTGAATGTGGCTGGTGGAATCACGGTCGAACCTTGAGCTTGAGGCGTACTACTATGGATCGAAAATGGAGCTTCAAAGGTTCACCGTCGGGCCTTGGTCGGGCCGCCCTAACTTTGGTTCGCTCGACCGTGATGGCACTCTGTCTTGCAGGGTCTTGCCACTGCGCATGAGTGGACTTAGTAGCACGAAGACGTAGCCTTCTCCATCACTCAACCGAAGGCTGTCGTTCAAGTTATAGCATGTGCAACGCGCCTGTCACGCCGACTTCGATGGATCTTCCATTCAGGGACTCTTCTTTGAGCTCCACATGCAGTGAATCCAAAACATCCTTGCAGTGCCTTAGGTTCACCGCATGGTTGATAACAATCTTCGCATGACGTTTCAGAACCAGCAGTCATGGTCGTAGGCAGGTCCTGATCACGGTAAGACTAGCTCAGCGCCTACAGTCTCACTTTGATCCTGGCAACAAACCTCCCCTCCAGAATTACTATTAGCCAAGGATGGGCGCCCCGCATAGTGCCCTCAGGAGTATCCTTAATTTCTCAAACTCCCCGAGAACAGCTTTATCCTTTCCAAATAGTCTTTTTTGTGGACGACGATCGTCATATCGAGCACTGACGCCCATCAATCTCACATTGGTATCATGAGAAGCTCCTAGCGTTCAAAATACGTCTTCCTGCAGTCCCATGGTTCTTGGACACCGGTCGGAACCCAACACCCTTTGGCTAACTCGTCGAATCCTTGCCGGAACTGCCGTTTATAAGGGGCCTAAGCCCGTGTCTGGTGATAGCTCCCCAACTCTACCCTCTTCACGAGGACGCAAAGCGTTGCACGGCGCACACATAGTATACACCCATTCAACCTCAAGTACCCCATTACTTTACCTTTTCATCAACTCTCCGCTGCACCCTTGTAATCGAATCGCATCTTTTCTACCCCCGCTACCATGCGCACGCATAGCGTTTGTTCCAGCACCACTGCCATACAGCACCCCACCCCCAACCGCCGCAACATCCTCATCATCGGTGATGTCGGCGTTGGTAAATCCTCCCTCGTTAATCTCATCGCGGGCGAAGAACGAGCGATCACCTCCAGCGGTGCACGCAGTTGCACCCTCTCATCTCAAGAACACATTGTCCACCTTGGTGCCGTCGAACTTGCCTTGCACGACACGGCCGGTTTGCACGAGGCACAGGGTCAGATGAAGAAGGCGGCGTATCTGGATGCCATTCATCAAGCCTATGCGCTCATCTCGAGACTCGAGCGGTCCGGGGGGATAAGTCTCCTCGTGTTTTGTATGAAGGGAGGAAGGATTTCGCTCTCGATGCAGCAGACGTATAGTCTGTTCGTGGAGGTTCTTTGTAACCGACAGGTTCCGGTCATCATCGCTGTGACGCACCTCGAGATGCATGAAAAGTCCATGGAACATTGGTGGGTCGAGAATGAGAAGGATATCAAGGATTATGGACTTCGGTCCAACGGGCATGCTTGCATCACGACGACCCGCGGGTACAGGAACATATTCACCGACAAGTATGAACAATCGAGGGATACCGTCAGGAAGGTCGTCCTCCAGCATAGTGATCAAGTGGCTTGGAAAGAGGAAAGGGCGAACTGGATCAAGCGTGTTGTCTTGCACATGCGCCACTGGCTGTCACCGCGTCATGCAAGCGCCCTTGGTGGTAGTGACCTGAGGAAGAAACTGATTAGGAAGTGTGGGTTTTCAGCTGAGGATGCTGAACTTGTCGCTCAGAAGATCGAGCAAACGAGGATGTCTAGCAGTGGGGACGCCCCAGAGGAGGATAAATCGTGGTTTTCGAGCGAGAAGGTCTCTGTCGACTCCGATAGTTGTGTTTCTCTTCCCATCGTTCCCTACACTTCGTGAACTGAAGTTCCATGTATTATCATACTGCTGTATGTACCACCAAACCTCCACCACCTACCGTATGTACTTATGAAACTGTAGTTTACGATTAACAGAATACCCAGAACAGGCAGCTAGTTTGACGACCATGACTTCTCGGAACTGCTCAAATCCTCCGAGAGACGTCCATATCTTAGCAGATAATCGACGTACTCCACCAGGAATTGGACTTGCTCCATCGTCTCGACAGCTTTGACGCTTCTCCGCCTTCTTACTACCCCAATGACCCGCTCCACCAGTCGCAACGTATCGCGGTGTACCACAGTATCACTGTCCCACTTGAAGCGCTCCGGAGGGGTGACGTCGCCCTTGAATTCGGCAGCGTTCGTGACGCCAGCGTCCAGTGGAATGTCGGTTTCGATCCATCCACATAGTCCGAGCTTGAGCATCCAACAGCAAGCGAAGAGGCCAGCACGCCCGACACCCCCGCGGCAATGCACCAAGACCGTCGCGCCCTGTAGAGTATACCTTTCGATAACCCGATGCAGATCCGCGTCCAGGGACTTTGGCGACAACGGAGCCAGCCCTTCGGGTAATGGAATACTAGGTAGCATATGGGTACCTGAGAAAAGAGTATGTCGCAGATGGTACATACCGAAGCACATCGAGACCCTCTCTGTGTGCAGCTTGGCAGTACTCAGTCCACGAAGCACCGATCAAGAATTCGAGTTCCTCGTCGTCGAGGCAGCTTCAGCAGAAAGCATCATTCAACATGCAGACGGACAAGGAGAATATACTTTACCATACGACGCATCGCGCACCGAGGTTTTTCATCCGTCGTAAATCGATGTCAATGTCCCGGCATACCGCGCTTCGCCCACGGACAGGTCCGTTCAGTCTCACTGAATAGCGGGTCAGATAAGTGACACAGAAAGACATCAATCGACGTGCTGACCTTTCTTGCCTGGGCAAGATGACAGAAGAAGGTTTCCAAGCTTGAAAGGCCGTTGGTTGGACGGCGGATGCCGAGGGGATGACACACGACGGAATGACAACGAAGTACGATGTCTCAAGAACCTTTTGGGGGGCGTAGGGATTGTCGGTGGATGAGTACACATAATAACCACATCCGGCGGTCTAAATAGCAAACTCACGTTTGCGGGGGTGGACGTGTAAACGCAATTGTGCCCGGAAGATCGAGCACTGATTCAAAGAGGCCACCCGAAGGCCGATGAAACGGCTGAGTGGGACGGGACACGAGACGGGGTGTTGAGATTTTTGGGATCGTGTCGAAGACGTCACCTTCACATGGCTCTTCAGCGGCAGTGTGAACTTTGGAGGTACGCCTAAGTGATATGCGAAGTTTTGACGTGGGGATTGGCAGAGGTGGCAGCGAAATCTTTGTGTTGAGGGCTGAATGAAGCGCGTCGGTGACGGAGGAACGCAATTCCTTTGACTTTAAATGTTTCCGCGATGAGATTGAAGGCAAGACAGGGGGTATAGGGGTTGGAGGCAAGGGTATCGTAGGTGAATCCAGAAGTGATGGTAATAGTTGGGGGTATCCTGTGATCCGATCAAGGCTGTAGGGAATGTGGATATCAAACAAAATAGGGAAAGGCTGTGTACATGGTGTAAGATGAGAGGAAATGATGACGATGGATTCTGGAGGTATCATTGCTGAAACACTGGGTATTATTTAGTGAAAATGGGAGTAACATATCACTCAGGAAGTCGACTGACTTGATTGGGTGCGATTCTGAAGTCTTTACTTGCGAGGCAGAGCTTCGGGAAGCTCTTTGATGAGATGGATTGGGAGGAAGGCAAGGCTGAAACTGATTGGGCATTGATTCAGAAAGAGCGTCAGACAGTTCCTGCTGCAAGCCTGGAGGCGGTGTGGTGTTTCCGGCGCATTGTTTCTCGGCTGGTATTATTGGACTAGTCGACTGATGGGCCGCGGAGGGACTGCAAGGCCACCAGAGAATCTGATCAGGATACTTTTCCTGGCGTTCGCGCAGCTCGCGAACAACCTCCGGTAGATGGAGGGAAAGTGGAGTGTATGTGATAGGACAACCTTTCGAGCGATGGGTAGTGAGACGGATGAGGTCTTGGAAGAACGGCTAGGTACCTTTGTAGCCATACTTTATGCGACTGTATTCGCTCATGTGATGTTGAGACGCCAAGGGCGCGAGCTTAAAGATGAATGAGTGGCATGCGAGGAGATAGCAAGGAAGTGTGATACCTGATTGGCCCATTGATCGTAGACCACGTTCACAGACCGTGTCGACCGTCTCTGAGGCTCAGCGAGGCACGGGCGCGATGTGCCGGCATTAAGTTGGTGAATTGCCTCAACTGCGTCAGACATTGAAAAGGGGGGTCAACGACGACGACGACGACGACGGGGATGAATAGTACGACGATATGAGCATCAAGACTGGGTCAAGACTGGGTTGGTATTGATGGATGCTGTATGTCTACCTTGTCTTGGTTGCTGCTCCTCGTTTGCTGGCCAAGTCCCATTGTCCAATCAGGGCCGTTACTTTCCCTCGCTGAGCCGGTCGTTGCCATCATTCCGCTGTCGTTGGTCCCACTGTCTCTACCTGTAGTACCTCTCCCTACACGACCACACTCTCGTCGTCGTCGTCGTCGTCGTCGCCAACGTCCGACAGCTCAGCTGGCTGCGTCCTTCCCTTTGTTTGACAATCTTTTTTTTCTCTAACCGCTCATTGTTACACTATCAGCTCTCGAGTACTTCTTTCTTTGCGGGCTCACGACTCACGCCATGTCTCGCTCAGTCCGTCTCCCACCTCAGCAGCAAGTCCATCCTGGCGACGTACCGATCCAGACAGTCCGTCCTCCATTATCTACAGGCACAACAATTCGTCGTGCCAAGACGCTCACTCGCCCGGAGCGTAGTGTCGCACCAGTCCCTCTCATAAATCCACCTTCCTCTCTCTCTCCCTCTGCATCGGGCTGGATACCTGGTGGCGTCTTTGGAAGTGGTTTCGACCCATGGCGCATTTTTTCTCGCATCATTACCTTCTGGGCTCCCTCTTTTGTACTCTCCTCGATCACCAACCTCAATACCAAGGAGAAGATCCAGGCTTGGAGGGAGAAGATTGCTCTCTGCTTCATCATCTTGCTTCTTTGCCTCGGTGTCGCCTTTATCACCGTGGGCACTCAGAATGTCCTTTGCCCTTCCACCGAAAGCACCACTTCCGCTCGCTACTCCGACCTTGGCTCTGTCCCTGGTACGCTGGCCATACAGGGAATCCTGTTCAATGTCACATCGGCACAGAGCCCCAAGACCGTCAACCTCGATCAGCTTACCATGCAAGCGTCAGGACAAGACATCACCCCATACTTTACCCGCACTGCATCACAATACTCTGCTTGCCAAGGTCTCAAGTTCCTTGCCGCAACCGACAATCCCTGTCCCACGTCCACATCCTGTCCCTTGGGCCCTCTCACCTCTGCTACGTTCACGCAGCTCAACATACACGAGACAACCCAGCTTCTTGGCTATAGCTGGAACCAGGTTGCAGCATTGCCCAACTATCTTGTTGTCGATGGCGCTGTCCTTAACATGAGTCCCTACATCCAACTACACCCCAATCCCGTCCCTTCAGACACAGTCGATCTCACAATTCGTTCCGTTCTCTCTCAGCCGAGCAACACTAGTAGCAAGGACGCCACTCGCTTGTTCTACAATCGCGCGGATACCCAATCAGCCGTTGCCTGCCTAACGCAGAGATATTATGCCGGAAACATTGATAAAATCACGCCCGGCTGCTTCGTGTCGTCATTGTTCCTATACACAGGCCTCGTTGTCATCCTCAGCCTTGTTCTCGTGCGATTCTCGATGGCACTGGTGTTTAATTGGTTCCTTTCTGCCAGATTGGCAGGCCCTCCTGACGATCTCAATCGCTCAGCCATCAGTCCCGCTGTCATGCCAGAAGGTGCCATCATTGCTGTCGACAACAACACAGGGATGGCACCTTGGGCTGGTCCCGGAGGTTCCAAGAAACTCACGCAACCGGGTCAAGAACCCAGTCAAGTCATGAGCTTGGCCCAGATTGGCGCAGAACTTTTCGCAGTTTGTTTGGTTACATGCTATTCGGAGGACGAGGAGTCCATGCGCGGAACACTCGATTCAATCTCCAAAACGACATATTCGGACCACCGAAAACTCATTTTTGTCGTCGCCGATGGTATGATTACTGGCGCGGGAGAGAAAAGGAGCACGCCCGACATTTGCGTCAGCCTATTGGAAGCTGATCCTCGCTTCGGGAACCCTATGCCTATGAGCTACCTCGCGATCGGAACAGGAGCCAAGAAAGAGAACCGTGCAATGATATACGCGGGTCATTACAGTACGTTACCTGACCAAAACCCCGTTTACCATCTACTCACAAAATTTGCTTGTACAGCTTGCGCAGGTCGCCGTACACCTACGGTGATACTCGTCAAGTGTGGGACGGAAGCTGAGGCAGCAAAGGATAAGAAACCTGGCAATCGTGGCAAGCGCGACAGTCAACTCATCTTGATGAATTTCTTCTCTCGGGTAACTTATAACGATCGCATGACTCCCTTGGATTTCGACCTTTTCCGAAAAATCCATGTGCTTATGGGTGTCACTCCTGACTTTTTTGAAGTGTGCTTGATGGTACGGTTATTTCATCCGAGTTCAATGTTGGCAGAGAAGCCTGACATCCGATAGGTTGACGCCGATACCAAAGTATTCCCCGATTCACTCAAGTCCCTTGTGAACTGCATGCATCATGACCAGATGATCATGGGTGTTTGCGGAGAGACCCGAATAGCCAACAAACGGACGTCGTGGGTGACAACGATCCAGGTGTTTGAGTATTTCATCTCCCACCACCTCGCGAAGGGCTTTGAATCCGTGTTCGGCGGTGTTTCATGTCTTCCGGGCTGTTTCTCCATGTTCCGGTTGAAAGCTCGTCGAACTGCTGGCGACGACTGGATTCCTCTCATCATCAAACCCGAAATCGTCCGCGAGTACAGCCAGAGCGAAGTCACAACACTACATCAGAAGAACCTTCTCCTGCTGGGTGAAGACCGCTTCTTAACCACCATCCTCATTCGTACATTCCCCAATCGCAAAATGATGTTTCTCCCGCAAGCTCGTTGCCGCACTGTTGTTCCCGATACCTTCTCTGTCCTCTTATCCCAACGGCGGCGTTGGATCAACTCAACCATCCACAACCTTATGGAGCTTGTCCTTGTACGCAACCTCTGCGGTACATTCTGTTTCAGCATGCAATTTGTTGTATTCATGGATCTGCTCGGCACTGTCGTGCTTCCCGTTGCTATTGGGTTGACCTACATGCTCATCGTCAGCATGATCTTGAACCCCCCGCTCAATTTCCAAGAGGCAATCCCGTTGTTGCTGTTGGCATCTGTACTTGGACTTCCCGCCATCTTGATTTTGATCACGACGGGGAAGGTTGTTTATGTGTTCTGGATGTTGATATACCTTCTCGCCCTTCCTATCTGGAACTTTGTGTTGCCCGTTTATGCATTCTGGCACTTTGACGACTTTTCGTGGGGAGAGACGAGGTGGGTTCTTCAACCTTGGGGTATTTGTTAGGATGCATCGCTGACCATTTGTCATAGGAAAGTGGAAGGAGAAGGGAAAGCAGAAGCCCACGGGGAGGGCAGTGGTGTTTTCGATGGTTCGTCCGTGCCGCTCCGTCGTTGGGAAGACTGGGAACGCTCCAGGCTCCGCAAAATGAAACGGGAGGAACGAAGAAGAAGAGACATGGACCGCCTTCACCCTGGCGGGTTCGTCAAGGGCGAGAACGACTTGCTCAGCGTTCGCGGGGACAGTCAGTACGAAGGCTCTGATACGTATTCCCTTGCGTCTACCGAGGATGACCGATGGGGCCAACAGGTCGGAGGGTACAATGAAAGCAGTGCGCATTACCCCCCGCCGCCTGTTGGTCTCTTCAACGCACCCAGCGGTGGAGATGGAGGTGTGGTGGGCAATGCTCAGTTGGAAGCGATGCTGGATGCTGGGTTCGACGAAGAATCCCCACTACCTTCCCCCGCGCGAACACCACAATCGTCCACCTTTGCAGCACGTTACCAATTGACCGATAATCCATCTCAACAACATTTGCTGGGTTACAACGACATGTCTCGTTCAGGATCTTCCGAGGGTCCTCAGACACCACCGACGTCGTCCTTATCGATCGCTCATAATTATCGAGATATTCATGACTACGACAGACGACCCGGAGAGCCTTACGGACCACTTGGACCACTAGACCCAGGAGAGAAATCTTAGGGACTCTTTTTTTTCTCTCCCTTTGGATGTTTCTCGATATCTTTGTTCGATATTCCCTCACCATATCCGTATCCTTTTTTCCCCTGTTATTTGTTCGTTCTCAGGGCGATCGTCGTACTGAATGAAAAAGGCATCTTTAATTTTTGTGTCATATTGTACAATCTTTATGTCGATCTTTAGGTCTCGGCCCGAATAAAGAGCTCTCTGGAAGTGGTCCCGGTACCGTAGATTAATATTTGAAGTATGAATGACTCTTCCGACCTCGAAAGCACTTGGTCTCACTACGCTGGTTGCTCGCGCGGCTTCTTGCGGGCAAAGTAACAACAGAGAAAAAGAACCTCATCCCCATCGTCCAGCGCCTCACCTATTCGATGTGGGTCGTGGCCCCACTTTGTCTGACTTTCCACCACCGGGGCTGCAGACCCTTGGCTAGTGTCGTGCACCTCTCTTCTAATTAATGTATTCGATAGCCCCTGCATGCGGGGGGAGATCAAGACAACTCTTCGTATTCTTGGTGAACGTACCTGGACAAGGCGTTGAAAGCCGCCTCTTAGGCGACTGCGAACAAGTGGTATAGGCACGTCGGATTCTTCAGCAGATGATGCTTTATGCTTTCTCTGCTTCTTCCACATGCTCTTCACGACGACAGTGACAGACTCTGTGGGCCCTACTTTGGGGGCAGGATCTGTTTGGACTTCACGACCTTGTTTGACTGGCTCTTCCCGCGGGGGAGGTGTTCGAGGTGACCTTGGGAACTGGGTGTTCGGTGGTCAGAAACAAAACAAGGAAAGATGCGCGGACCAACGGACATCTAGGATGGAACTCGATGAAGTCGGTGATGGCGGGAGTGGTATCAGAACTGGGGAGATAACCGGAGAAGCCGGGGTTGGCTTGGATTCGATGGTGGGCTGCAAACCGTGAGGAGAGCGCTGTGAGATACGGGGATCCGCTTACGAGAGGTTCAGGTTCAGGTTTAGGTTCTGGAGGTGGTGCGTCCGATGAAGGTCGACGAAGTACTTCGGCATCCCAGAGCCACATCCGAAAGTCATAACAACCGCTGACGAGATATCGACCATCGGGGGAGAATGCGACGCAAGCGACATCATTAGCATGACGAAGGAGTGGACCGGCCACCTCACGGGTGTCAAGGTTCCAGACTTGGGTGACAGTGTTAGGGCCAGCGGTGGCAAGGAAGGTGCCGTCGGGAGATATGGCGATGGAAGTGATGATGTTCGCA
This sequence comes from Chalciporus piperatus, assembly GCA_038093975.1. NCBI lineage: Eukaryota > Fungi > Basidiomycota > Agaricomycetes > Boletales > Boletaceae > Chalciporus > Chalciporus piperatus. The sequence continues at coordinate 257,276 of JBBPTG010000009.1, forward strand.
CTGGATTTCATGGGCTCTCCAATTTGTTCGCCGGTGACGACGTCCCAGATGCGTATGGTACCATCGTCGGACGCGGTGACCAAACGTCGACCATCTGGTGTGTATGCGACGCATCTCACATCGTTTTCGTGACCTTCCATAGGCCCAACGAGCATCTGGCCAATGTCTGAATCACAGATGCGGACTGTTTTGTCGTTGGCTACGCTCGCAATTTCGAGACCGTCAGGGGAATATGTGAGGGCATACAGATTGCCATTGTGTGATCTGAAAGGGCCAGCGACTAGATCACCTGTATTCGTGTCCCAGATGCGTATGGTATTATCTCCTGTTGTCGCGATGCGTCGCCCATCGGGCGAGAATGTGACACACCAAAGGCCAGAGGCATGTCCTTCGACGGGGTCATACAAGAGCTCGCCACTCGATACACTCCATACTCGTAACGTTTGATCCTCTGATGCACTTGCAATTTTTTCGCCGTCTGGAGAGACTGCGACGGAGCGGACGACATCTGTGTGACCGGTGAGTGGGTCTCGGATTTCTAAACCGGTTTCGATGTCCCATATTCGAACGGTGCTGTCCCACGAGGAGCTGGCGATTCGGCGGTTGTCAGAGAAGAAGGCGACACATCTGACGGTGTCGGTGTGGCCGACTAATGTCCGGAGTGGGCGGACGTGTTCTGGTCTGCGAAGTCGGCCGGCGGACGATAACATTGAATTCGATATGGATCACGGTGGGGGGTGGTAGACACTGGACTTGAATAGAAATGTCAGAGGGGGAACACGACGAAATGCGAGCTTGGGTACTCACTTTCTGGTTCGAGAGCTACGATTAGTGTAGAGGACTATGTTCACGGGTTGGAGGGGCGTGCGCCGTTGATGGATTGGTGGTGCTTCTGCAGGCTTCTGCCCGCCTTGATTGACTGCCAGTGAGTTGCTGTGTGCGTGGTCCTCGTGGGATGGCGGTGACTCGTATTGAGCGCTCTTGCTGTCCCTCCCTTGCTCTCAAGCGCCCAATTGACATCGATCCGATTCAAGCAGTCTCAATATTGTAGTTGTCGATCAATTGGCAGTTTCTGTTCGACATTTGACAGTGCTACGTAGAAATTCCAGCTGTATTGGTCCAAGTGTTGGCTTACGGTACGGGTGTAATACCAAGACTCGCGCGCCCACATTGCTTCACATCAACCATACGTCGCTCCTTTCATAACTTTCCCCAATGGGCGCAGCGACCGCTCAGCGTAAAGGCGTATGGGAGCCTCTCCCCCTGATCGTATACGGTTATGCCATCCATCCACTCTCTCCTTCAAAGCGCGATACCCGCATATCCAGTCGGAGACCCATGTCCACAATAACCGAAGTCTCCGATGGCGAAGGCGGAGGAAACAGAGACGTCGTCTCTCTCGAAGTAGGCGACGAAGTCTATGCTTTTGAGAAATATACACCCCGAGGCAAGGAGGTAGAGGGTGTCTGGTATCGTGGGTGCGTCAACGTCGTCGGCGTTCCGCGAGAACGAACGCTCATACTGTCCACCATTCTCTAGCTACGTTGTCTGTACATCACGTCGACCCCCTCCTCTATCTTGGTCCGATCCGTCTACCTCCACGAAAACCCCACCGAGAGCCGAAGAACTCCAACAAGTATTCATAGGAATATTCCCCGCTTCTCATATTTACGCCCGGGACGAGTTGTCAGACGCAGAAGGTCGCCTACCAGATCTCGTCACTTCGTTGCTCCATAACACAACATCTAACACCACTAATCATGCAAACGGTCCTACCCATGTAACCGATTATCTTGCTCAATCGAAGCAAGAACGCGCCCGCTTGACCCCGGACAACCCACCAAGGGAGCGCGACCGCGAAAAGGATCGCGAAAAAGACGCGTTGGAAGACGAGCGCAAGTCGTTCAAGCTACCCCCACCCCCAGATCAAGCCAAGACGTCCCGTGCTGCGGTCACAGTTTATCCTGCTAGCATATATTCTGCAGCTCCCTCTGAAGAGGCACTGAAACCACTTCCCCCAAGACCTTCCCTAAAATCTGGCGATGACACTGCGTCGGGCGCTGCACAGCCCATCATCGACGAAATTGCATCAGCGCTGAGGGAATGGCATAGCCTCATGTTTCAATACCTGGCACAAAGGCAGTATTCGCTCTTCCATGCTGTCAAGTCCCATATCGAAGCGTTACACCTTGGTCGAAGGCAGTTACTAGCGCAAACGTTGTCTGCGGAGGAAACCGTTGCGTTGAGAAGGGACTGTGTAGTGAGGCTTGTGACTGGAAATATGGTCCAGGATTTGGACATCATCGTCAGGCATCCTTCTTGGGGCGCCCTTGTCACGGTCGATGTGGAGGGCGAGGTTGACCCACGGAGTTGGGTTAGCGCGGCCAGAATGTACGCTATGCAGACTGCATTGGCATACATGAACGTACCAGCGTATAACCTCGATACCTCCAAAAACACGATTGGGCCAACGGAACCTACTACTCCTTCGGCACCGATACCTACTCCAGCAAATTCTGCTTTCCCCGACATCACACGTTCTCGCAATTCCTCTCGTCTCGTCGGATCTCTCGCGTCGCCTTCCATCAGTGGAAGCAGCTCCAGATCATCCCCTGTCAAGTTCTATCACATATATCTAGATCTTCGCGCATTCGTCGCCACTTTCTGTGCACCTGGGGAAACAGCCGAGCTTTTCTTCTCCATCTATAAACACTCGGATCATCCGCGATTCGTGACTGAAGAATGTTGTGTGGTGTTGAACCACAACGGCGTCCTTGCCCGAGAAGGCGGCTCGGCCATTCGTGCGCGCACTCTCTTCACCGATATCGCCCAGAGCGACGCCCAAGACACCCTGTTCTTGGTGTGCAGGATCGTTCGCAATGGCGCGATGAAGATGACCTCCAGTATGAGCTCCGGTATACCTGGTGCAGACAGCACTGGGCGAAGACCATCAGAGTCCTCAGTTTCCCTAGGAGAGGCAGCGGGGATCGTTCGTGGTCAGTCCTCAGCCCCCAGCCAAGGATACGTCGATTCCAACTACCGCCGTCCATTCGGCTGTGCTGTTCTCGAGCTCTCGCAACTGAGCAAGATGCTCGCCGAAGGTGCTGATGTATCCCCAATGCGCGAGCATACCATGCCGATTTATGTTCCCGCCAACGAGGCCCTATTCTCGATGCTTCATCAAGACATCATCGCAAATAACATCAGGGAATACGAAAAGTCTCCAAGGTACTTATTCAATCTTTTAACACACGTTCAAGACGCTCATCATTTCCCAGGGCCGAAATGATTGCGGTTTCAGTGAAGATTTTCCATGGAGATGCCTCCACGATCATCAGAGAGAATATGTCACTTCTTCAAGATATCCCACTCACACTCCGCCTCGGGTTCCCTGACGTCGTCTTCCCCGGTGACGTCCGCAATGAACTCTACATTAAGCTCTGGTCTGGAGAATTCCCCACCGCCAATGCTCCGTCTGCGCGTCTTAGCATGGCCAATTTTGCTCGTCCCGGGCCAGCTACTCAGAACGTCGAGGTGACTATAGAGGTTCGAGATTCCTCGGGGACCACGGTGGAGAGTGCCATCTCTCTTGGAGCTGGTGAACCACCTGTGACACAGTTCCACTCGATGGTGTTCGCTCGCAACAATCAGCCAACATATGGCGAACTTCTCAAACTCCAATTGCCGCTACGGGGTGTGCCGGACTGGCACCTGTTCTTTGCCTTCAGGAATAGGGTCGGAAACCGTGCCCTGGGACCAGAGAGGCCATTCGCATTCGCGTTCCAGCCTCTGTTCCCTGGACAGGGCGCATTTTTGGAGGATGGGAGTCATACTCTGGTGCTTTACAAGGCTGACAGACTGGCCCAGATTGCACCGGAGATGTATCTGTCATCCTCGCCCTGGGTTTTGCCTGGTCAACGCCCAGATCAAGTGACGGTATCCCCTGACCTCCAGAGGCTCGCTCCTCCCCTCCGCGACACCCTCATCATCCGGTCTTCGCTATGTTCCACCAAATTCACCCAGAACCCTGTATTGCTTAGCCTTCTCAAATGGGAGCAGATCTCAGACAAAGAACTCCTCTCCACTGTACTCAGCAAATTCACCTTTGTGGGCGAAGGTGAAATAGTCAAGTTCTTGCGCGATATCTTTGACTCCCTCTTCGGCATCCTCGTCTCATCGACCAACCAATCCGGGGAGATGGATCACCTCGTGTTCAACGCACTCGTCACGGTGCTCGGGATCGTCCAGGACAGACGGTTCAGCAACTTCCAGCCGGTTCTGGATGTCTACATCGAGCAACACTTCAACTGTTCCCATGCATCCTCCCATATCATCCGGTCCATGGACCGGTTGTTGAAGAATCCCACTGGCACCGACACGGCATCCCCTCTCCGAGCGACGCTCAAAGTATGGCACTACATTTTCAAGTTCGTCACTCGCGCACGAGAGTTGCAGCAGGCGACAGACCTCGGTATGTCGGGTGGTGCTACTGCCGAACATTTAGAAGCGACGTTCAAGAAGGAGGTCCGGACGCACTTGATGGAGGTCAATCGCATGATGGCGATGACGACTCCCCCGTCTATCATCGGTACCCAGACGATCGCTCTACAACACTTTACGTCCATACTACCCGAACTCGCCAAGGTACTTTCCACCATTGAGCTGGTCACGGTCGCGACCAACTTTGCGAACGCGATTTCAAATGCCAAGGGCAAGATCATCATTTGGCGTCTTATCATGTACGTGCAGATCGTCAAAGGGTTCTTGTTCGACGAACCTCAGTCACGAACGCTCCTCGTTCAAGCGGTGGTTCTTTGGATTAAGCCTTACTTTGGTCGCTACGACGAGTTCACGCAGACCCAGTCTGGCGACTCAGAGGCGGTCAAGGATGCATCGCGCGTGAGCTGGATGGAGTCGATGAGGTTGTGTGTCACTATTCTAGCTATGATGTTGGACAAGTTGCAGCAGCAGTTGGTTTCCTCGACGGTGCTGTCGGACCGCGTTCTGTTCAGACAGGAGCAGGATAACGTGGAGTATCTCCTGATGTTGCTGCCCAGGTGAGCTCGATCGTCATGCACAAAGAGTGCTGCTGAGGGATTGTCTTTAGACTTTTAGATTCATACCGCGAGTTCCAAAGTCCCGCGAACCATCGTGCTATCGAGCGCACTAGGACGCCCACGACAACCACAGCTGCTGTCCCTGTAACCTTCCCCGAGTCCTACCCTTTCTCTCTCATGGCTTCACTGCCCAACACGCCCCAAGCTTCTTCCAGCGCATCTAACGTCGATGACACCAACATCTTCAACCCCGCTTTGGGAGAGACTGCCATCGTTTTCCTCTCTCTCATTCTGTCTGCGCCTACCAAGCATACATATAACTTCTTGGAGTCGAGCTACGATATTGAAGGGAAGGACAACTTTGCTACCCTGTTGACGCAATTCTTCAAGGTCGCGACGTCAATCCTCAGCAATGATGCATGGCCGAGTACATGGCTGAACGTGAACATCTTGGCACACAAGGTGTTGATCAAGATGATGGACCCAGTGTCGACGCTTCTCAAACGGATCTTCATTCCTCCCCCTTCTGCTGCCTCACAGTTCAAGTCTGAGTTGTGGCGCGATGCGTTCTACATGCTTTTCAAGCTTCTGTCGTCTGACCAACTCGTCATCGAGGACTTTACAGCCCAGGTGAGAGATAAAGACCTCGTTCTATTCTGAGCTCGAATCTCACTTTCCTTCCAGAAACGTCGTGCTGTGTGGCGACTTGGCGGAGATATTCGTGGTGAAGGTGCTGATATTTTGTTGCGTTTGTGGGAGGCTCTTGCTTGGCCCGAGACTGCAGACGCAGAAGCCGCGCAGGGAGTAAGCAGCCGGTCGTCAGCTTTCCCAGAGTACGCTGCTGACCGTCTTACAGGGTTATCAAACAGTTCTCAGCCTCCTCATCGGACAGATCGTCAATCTCTGCCTGAGCCACCACGACTCGCTGCGCAACAATGCAGTCGGCATCCTGTTCGGCATGATCATCTCGGAATACCAACAATCGGGGCACTTTGAACAGATCGAGAACGAACTGGTGAAGAAGTTGGACTCGCTGTTCATGTCCCAATCAAAGGGCGATGATATCTCACGTGCTTTCTTCATTGCACACCTGCGGCAGTTGTTTGAGTCTGCACAGGTGGAAGAGCAACTGCGCGAGCGGGTTTCGACGTTCCTGGATTGCGTGGATGCGTTCCTCAAACTTTTGTTGAGCCTTCGAAGTCTGCCAGAGGGCGAGGAATTTGCTGATGACCGCGTTATTGCTACGGTAAGATTGTCTGCAGTGTCAGCGATGGCTTTTCTGATCGCTCAATAGCTACGGCTGATGAACTTTATCCGGGACATCGGTCGGGAGGAGATGTACATCAAATATGTGCACCAGCTCGTCAACGTCAGTCAATCGTGGCTTTCGTTCCCGTTCTTCGATACTTAATTGCTGATTTAGGCCCACTTACAATCACAAAATTACGTCGAAGCTGCTCTGACGCTCAAGCTACACTCTGACCTCCACGAATGGGATCTTTGCTCCTTCGTCCCCCCTATGGAAGATCTTGGGTTACCTCAACAATCACAGTTCCATCGCAAGGAGACCATTTGCCTCCTTATTCTTGATTATCTAGGTTGGTCAATGTTCATGTTGGGATTACTCGGTGGATCTCACACGTTTATTACTGCAGGGAAGGGGAAAGCCTACGAGAGCGCCATTGACATATGCAAAGAATTGGCTAAGCAACACGCCGAAATCACCTTCAACTAGTATGTTTGATGCTCTCCTCGAATTCGGAAACGTCACTCAAGCCTGAATTACACAGTACCCGCCTGGCAGAGATTCTTCGACATCAAGCAACGATGTTGGAACATATCATCACAGATCAACGTTACTACCCCGACTATTTCCGTGTTACTTTCTATGGAGAATTCCCTGATGCCATTCGCGGAAAGCAATTTATCGTACGCTTGCCACATATTGCTGCTCGCGTTTCACTGACCAACCCTCTCTGCAGTACCGAGGTTATGAATGGGAAAAGTACGCGACATTCTGCGAACGGATGCTGAACAAGCATCCAGGATCCCAGTTACTCAAGACACCTGGGGATCCCCCTGTCGATATACGCTTCGGTTCTGACCTATATATACAAGTTACCGCCGTTTCTCCAGAACCCAATCGTTCCCAACCAATTTTCACCAGCCCCGATGTGCCATTGGCTGTACGAAGCTACTATGAGCACAGGTGCGTAGTTTTCATTTCAATGTAGTGGTCGTTTCTGAATCCGAATTTTCGTCATAGTTCGGTCAATATGTTCAGCAGTCTCCGACCAATTACCAAGACCGACCGGGATGGTCACGAAGAGGTATGGCTCGAGAAGACGAGTTACACCACCGAGCAGGCTTTCCCCACTGTCCTCCGTAGGTCTGATATCACGGAATGGGAAGTCGTGGAGATCTCCCCAGTGGATCATGCGTACAATGAAGTGGAACAGAAGACTCGGGAGCTGGATTTCCTCCACATAAGATACTCGGCTCTTGCGAAGACGACCCAGATGTTCTCAACAAATGCATTGTCTATGACTTTGAACGGTGCCGTAGATCCACCCGCGGACAGTATACCTACCTACCGGGAGGTGTTCTTCGAGCCTGCGTACCACATTCGGCATGCAGATAGAGAGGAGCAGTTAGGCCGTCTTCGCACTGCGATTGATGACCACGTACGTACATGTCTCCTGTTTTTCTTCGAGGTGGGTGAACGGGGCTGATTGCCTCATAGGTCCGTGTCATCGACAGCTGCCTCAAGTTGCACAGGCAAATCTGCCCACCAGAAATGCTCCGCTTCCACCAAACACTCGAAGAACTTTTCAAGAAAAACTTTGCAGAGGAAATTGAGCGTATCGGAGCACATGGTGGTTTCGACGAAGTTCCTGCCCAATCCTACACGCGCGTCGCGGACCAATCGTCTCTTCATGAGAGCTCGTCCCTACAGAGTCCACTTTCCTCCACCGGCCTGTCGGTCCCACCCTCAGCCACGTCGTCCCTACCCATGTCACCGATCTCACCTCGTGACCATACTCTGCCATTTGAGGGTATTTCTTCCGCCAAACGCACGCCTTTACAACTTCACGCTGCTCATGTCGCTCGTCATGGTATCCAAGGCGTCTCAACTGGGTGGCGCCAAGAGACCATTGGAAGCGATGGAGGGACGACGGCGTCACCTCGCAACTCCTTGATCACTGTTGGAAACGGCCCCTCTGTGGTTCATTCAGGGGCATCGGTGGTCACGTCTGCTGTCGGCAGTATCAAGGGCCGCTTCTCGCGATTCGGGAGCATGAAATCAGGTCGCCGAGGATGAAATATAACACGTCGATTCGCCAAGCTCGGGTTATTTGTTGTTAGCTTGTGATATCCCCCCGAGTTGCCATCGATTAATGTAAGGTCTCAGCGTACAGCGTTCCCATCTTTTATCTCCAATGTTAACTTTCTAAATTTCAAATTGTCAACTATATATGCAATGGAATACAAATCACAAGTACATAGGATAACAAAGGGGAGGTATTGCACTAGTTACAAGGTCACATAAGCATAACAATCATACGGAGAATACAGTAGACGCAAGTTAGATAATAAGATAAATCGGTAGGCTAACATATGACCTATGCAACCTGACTTGCAAGGGTTGAACTCATATTGTGTTCTCGTAGCGTCTGGAATTCGAAAGAGTCATACGTGTTCATGGAGTACTGCGGTGTTGCGTATACATCGACGGACTCGGGGGAGTCAGCTTGCGTGTAACCATACACGTATACGGGTTGCGAAGGGGACAATAGCGCAGGGTTATTGGATTGGGTCGCCCAGTCGCTTGACATCTGGTCTTCGAGGCCAAAGGCGGAGGTATTGCTTGGCAGCGCGTTTGACAGTTCGACGGTATATATCTGCGGCTCCAGAGAGGAGGGTGGCATTCGATAGATGATGCCTGGATCCCGGTAGTACCTCTGCATGATTTCCGAGTTGATGTAAGCGGGTTGCATTGGGTCTTGTGGGGAATATAGTGGAGCTTCCAACAACGAATCTGGATGGGACTCGGGTGGGAATGGCGCGAGCTGGATGACGGGAGACAAGCGCGAGAGCTGTGAATCGTCTGAGCGTGGGTCGGGGCAGCCTGGCAGCTGGGGAGATCCGTACGGACCGTCGTCCAAAGAGGACGATCCGGACACTTCCTGAGGGAAAGCCGTGGCGAGGAAAGGGGAATGGACTTCCTCCTTCATTAAAGTGGAGGTAGGAGAGTGACAAAGGGACTGAATAAAGATGAACGCTTTAACGAAACGTGCGACCGATGTGTTTGATGGACTCACATATTTCGAAATGATTTTATCCAATGCGAGGGGTAAGTGCTTCCAGTCGAACACTTTAACATCTTTCTCTATCTTTCGTGGCTTCGGATCCGGGAAGTCCATGATCCGCTGGAAGAAGGACTCGAATCCAGGCCTTGTCTTTGATACAGTCGTCGGCCGAAGACCTTCTAAATTCCTTCGAATACGGTTCTTCTCGTCAACCTCGAAGTCCGCTTCCACCAAGCGCTGAAGTAAATGGATGATGTCGACGGAAGTAATGCAGCAGGAGTCCGTTTCTTCACGGTAGATACACGAGATGACGATGTCGTCGGCGTCGTATTCCCTTTGCGAGATGCGTTCCGCGGAAACTACGAGCTTGTTGCCATCTTGCAAGCGGGAAAAGCGAACAAGTCTGCGTCCCGCGAGTAGTTCCGACTCTTCCCAGTCATAGCAGAAGCTATCGAGTGGCGTGATGATATCAAGAATGATGGTTTGGGTACTGTCTTCGAGTTCTGAGCCTGCCTGGCGTGTCGCACGCCTCAGCGCCGGAGTGACTGCCACTGCCTGAACAGATGGATGGGAGGTAGTGGTACGTGACTGAGAACCCTGAGATGAGCCGTATTCTGAATCGGAAGAAGAGGGGGAGTGTGGCCGAGCATAGGGATTTTGACGCTTTGAAGAACGCTCCATTGGGTCATTGGAAAGAGTCCGACGACTCGGCCGGGAACGCGCATCGCTCGCAAAGCTTTGGGCATACTTGGACGAGACTGGCCGAACACCATTGGCTGTCGTGAATGATGAGGGCTGTATTCAATATGTCAAAATCTTTTCAATATGCTCACCGGCATTATTGTACATGAAATCACCAAACGTTACGGAATCCAACACACGGTTGTCCTTGTTAACAGCTTGTATCGTAAGCGGGACCGAGGCAGATGACGACTTCTGCTTCGAGAAGGAAGGTGCGTAGCCCTTGAGACGCCAACGACCACATCCCGGAGTGTCTATCTCGCGGACTTGAGTGCTGACAGCACGGCGTCCGACGACGAGACGGATATGAACGCCGACGGCCAGGTCGGCTTTGCAAGTGAAGTTGACGGAGATGAGTGTACCTTCGTCACCTGCACCAGGCGTGTAGCTCATGACCCAGAGCAAGTCCACACTCGAGCATGCAAGGTATCTGCCGGATGGATCACCGACGTTCTGGCCGGCAGGGACCAAGGGGGCATTGAGCCAGCCCGAGGTAGTCCTCGTGGGACTGACTCGCTGGGCTGCATGGCGGGGCATTTGTCCCAACGGGGTGACGTTCGACATCGAGAGTTGCAGCGAAGTCGGAATCTGACAATAAGGAGACTTTAGATATTGCAAGATATTACGTTGTGCGCCTAGATACTGACCAAGGTGTCGGTGCACCGAGACGAAGAAAGAAGAAGGGAGGTATGCAATTGGCCTGGTTTGTCGTGCGAGGGGTAGAACGACCAACTGCGGAGAGGTGTGGACGAGATTTGAATTGGGGCTATAGCCACAATGGGAGAGGATATTTGAAGAAAATATGTCAATCAGTGGGGGGACTTGAATATAATTAATAGCACAGGCACCACGACTGGGGACTGAGAACAGCTCGCCCGCGGACGGACAATGTTGGCGAAGAACTGGAACGGGGAGGGTATAAATACTGTGTCGAAGGAACCTTGGAAAGAATTGAGAGTCACGCGGTATTGGTGGCGGCGGACAATCTAATATTCGGAAACGTGTGGGCAAGTTCTGGAGATATAAAATTAATATTTTAGTGGTCTACTGGCAGGGAGGAACTTGGCATCTCGAGGATACGAGATCCTCGTGATAGCTGTTTTCGTACCGCCGACAAGAGCAACAAACTCGATCGGGGTTGATCTCGAAACACTATCTCACGTTCCTTGATGCGTACGTTTGTCGTACGTGTGTGGTTGGCGTCTGTCCTAAATTCCATTGACATAAAGCTATATGTAGGGAGAGATGTCTCCGAATCTGTGCGCACCCATGATCGCAACCGGGATCTACCCGAGATCGGCGGCGAACGTACGTTTCATATCGATAAGAGTGCGTACCGAAGCGGGGGTACACATCTATCAGACTACAAAATCTGACATAAAAAGACGAAATGAAGCAGGGGAAAACGGTAGCGATGGTTGACATACTATGCCATCGCGGAGTACCGTATGGGGATCCAAATCCAGAGCCAGGACAATAAAAGTTGCTCTGATCAAACGTAATTAGCAACTGCAGGGCAAGATCAACAAGATCTCCAGTACCGTCTTCTCGACACAGCTTCCCTTCTTTGATCCCATCACTTTTTCCACGTGCAATGCTATCCGTAATTCGATTCCTCTGCTCAACGAAGGTCGGGAACAGCGAGGGAAAGCTCATTCCATACAAACGCACTCGAGATAAGCCATGACAATCTGAGAGAATATCCTAGTAAAAAAACCGAATCCTGTATAATAGACTCAGATACAATGCCGAATTGTCAACGAATTGTGGTAATTTTCCACGGTGTGTCAATGTCACCCTCTTTCCATCTTTGCACTGTGTGTATATTTGACACGCATAAAAAAGAGTCCCCAAATTTACTTGCTGCCATACATAACTCATGTCAGACCTCGAGCTAACTATCTCGACGCATTGACCTAGTTAAGCACCGTCAAGCGCTTTGCTTATGGAAGTTTGCATTATGGGATGACGATTGCCTGGCGCTGATGATCGATATGATGAGAAATTGTGGCGAAAAATGCATCCTATAGCACACCTGCGGCACCAGCGCACCTGCGGTACCAGAGGAACTGCCCCGGATAGTCCTGAGTCTTCTTGACCGCCCATAACATATTGGAAAATCCCGTCATGTGACACGAGGTACATTGCACGACATAAAGGTACCAGCGACAAGCTGCCATCCATCCCAGGGACAACCTATATTCAAGTTCCACCTCGACCAAAGAAAGGGCTCAATTCTACAGGCACGTGGCGTGACGAGCTTCCCAGTGACTGGTCGCATGATCCGCAGCGTCTCCTCGAGGGGGTGTGGGGTGAGCTGGGGGTCCAGGGCTATCTACGCTGACAGCCGATTTGCCATTTGTTGTGCTCGATGATTGAGCTTCCCTCGGGGTCCATATTCTTCCGACAGGGGGGATGTGGCCTTCTGCAGAAAGCACCCGCTGACAGCTCGTACACCGCTCAACGAACAATCCTCGGTAAGAAACAAGCACGTTCTAATAATGAGGTAACGCCACATCAGTCAAAGATGCGACGACACGATAGTCTGATTACTTACAATCAAAGTCTGAAGCGGCACACGCGGATGCGAGGATATCATCTTGGCGATGTGTTGAGTAAGTATTTGAAAAGCGTGGTAGTCTGACTGCTCATGTGGCAGCTTCTGCTTGTCGAAGAGCGATTAGCGATGAGATGACTGACGAGAATGTCAAGCATACCCTTTCCCTCGGACCAAATGCAGTGACACTTTCTACAACTAGCTGGTCCTCCAGATTTGTAAATATCAGGGATATGTATGTGGTCAGTACATCAGATACCAGGAAACGGAGTACTACGGGGATCGTGAGCTTCCCGGCAGAAATTGTTGGAGTTCCGCTCTTGTGCGTGGATATTGCTGCTTTAAGTTCATCCCGAAGCGTCTCGGTACGTGACCAAATAACCAGCTTGCAATCGGGTAACGGCGGTCCGTCTACTTCAGTGGCCGTAGACATTTTGAACTCCGGAAGGGTTCCTCGATTGAAGTCGCGCACAAATTCTACGAGAGACTCGGCTCTGACAGGGGGTGGATCATCCTCGGGAGGTGGGAAAAATGAGGAGGTACGTGGGGCTGAGGGTATGTAGGGTTGTGGAGAACCAACAGGAGATTGTGGTCGTCTACTCAGACAGGTGAATTCGCGTCTTCCTTGAATCCATCGCACATACGTACTTCCGCTTACGATTTTCTCTTCGAAAAGACAAACCAAGTTCGCTTTGATCAGCTTGTTCACTGGCACGTGCGGTGCGGAGGGCCTCTTGCACTTTTACAGAGGAGAGCACCCCCAAGAAATCATTTAATGCGCGAAAGTCGTGAGCAGGTGTGGAGTTGAAAGTAGCGGCAAAATCGCGCTCGACCGCTGTATCGAATGAAGGAGTAAAATCTGCGAGTGGTGAAATTGATGGGGGCTTGAGAAGCAAAGAAGGGACATGTCGGAGTGCTTGAAGGCGATTGTGAACGTCTGTGAGCGTTTGAATGCGATCCTGAAGACTCGGCGGGGGTACGGTCTCTGGGGCTGTCGTGGACTCGGTCATTGTAGTTGCTAACTGCATCCGATCGACTCGGAGCTCGAAGCGTTGCAGGATGTGCGTGGCTGTGCACCCGACCCACTCTATTAGACGTGTGTTCAGGAGTACCACGTTCATCTACATGATATCCGGGATCCGGCGCTCATATGTAAAAAGTACGTCCCAGAGGATTTCGCCATTTTCTTTTTTTTCAATTTTCCAACAGTCGTCACATCATGTGCTACGCCATGGTGTCCCAGGATGTCTTGGTCCCCCTCCCGGTAGCTATCTCGGCAGCCTTGTCCATTACAGTTTCCTCTTCGAGCCAACATCGAGCCAATGATGTCTTTACCCCTTTCTTCCCTTTACCATACCCCCTGCCTGGGATGACACGTAGCATGCTCATTTCAGTAACCAAAGCGGCGCATTACAGAGTCTAACCTCATTAGATTTTGGTATGCTGTCAATCCTCACGATCGGATACTCGTGGCACCGTACCTCTCACGGGAGAATGATTATGACCCCACCATGTCTAACGCGTTCCGCGAGCTGTATCTAAATGCCCTTAATCGCCACCAATTGACATTCTCCAAATGGCAAGTTTGCTGCATCTCCTTGATCGCCTCATCTCGCATACTTTCGGTATGTACCCACCCATCTATCTGTTACATGTGACCGAAGGCCGATGCCTGGTGTACACCTTTCATCTCTCCGCCATAGCAATCGCGGCCGGAAGCGACCGTTTGTCGCTTGGTTTGTCGTATATGGGATGGTGAAACATGTTACAAAATATTGGAATAGTCTTCTCAAGACGATATATGCTATCGATCGGGCACGCGATTAGATTAGATTTCCCTTTAACGCTCCAGCAGAGTACCTGTCGGAGTCTCGGAGATCATTTGATCGATGACTGTATCAGGGACTTTTGGTTGACGGTATGCAGGAGAACCAACGGCAGTGATGTAAGCGCAGGCAGCGTTAGGTTCCGCCAGTTAGAGGACCCATATTGCTGGGCGTAAGGATTCAAAGAAATGTGGTTCAAATCAACATGCGATTTTTTTGGAATCCTATGTCTTCAGGGTATTAGTTTATGGCAGTGACTAGTGACGACTCTACGACCTGGAAAGTATGTATGCTAGGTTCGGAGGTAATGACATCTGACCATCCGGGGATCTCCAACCCACCGAATCCATAGTGTAGTTGCCCTCAGGTCCCTGAAGAGTCTGATGGAAAAAATGATGAGAAAGGATGCCACCAGCGACAAACTACTGTGGGTACCTGAGAAAATAACAGAACATACGGAAGATGTACCAGCTCTAACCCGTTCAAGTCGTGACCGCTATACTGACAAGGCCACACCACTTGCGATGTATCTCGCCAAGCAGAAAACATGCGGTCGGCTCGCCACATCCTGTGGAAACGCAGAAACAATAAGCGCTCCTCAAAGTTCGGTATGCAGCTAAGAACGCCTTCGTGTCGGTGCATTCCGCGGGCAGCTCGAACTGTCTTGTGGTGATCTAGTACGCCACGCGAATGGTATGAAACGGTTTTCCATCAGGGGCTAAACTGTGATACATACCTTTGCTTCACTGGATTGGATCCATTCCTCCAGTCCAAGTGAGGCGAGGACAGCCTGTTCTTGGCCAGAGTGGAATTGTCCGCTTCCCAGCCATATGCCAATGTCAGGGAATTCACCGTCTGATGCCTCGCTAAGCGGTCCTGCTACGATGCTGTCATAGAACCTCATCCGGGCGACAGCCTGAGCCCCTGACGTGAGCTGCTTCATAAATTCCACCGATTCTTCATCGAGCGGAGATGCCCCCGCAGCAACGAGAGTGTCGACGGAGGGTATGAATCTTGGAAGAGATGATGAAGAAGTGTCTGTAACACTGTAGAGCGTCCGCAAGGTGCCGACGATGGCACTCTGTCCAGGGTCGCTGATGGCGGATTGCAGCGATAAGGAATCCATCACAACTTTGTTCATAGTTTTGGAATTGAGTGGGTCCATTGAATGAGCGACTGTGTATGGTCACCAGAGTACGCCTTGTCAAATTCGTGTTCGTATCGGCATGCGGCACGCCGAGTTGGACCAAGTTGGGTTCGACTCAAGATCGTGTCCACAACTGCTGATCTTCCAATGTTTGTCCAATGGGCACACATCTGTCCGGGGAGCATGTCGAAATCCGCACACAATGGTCGGAAGCATTTCTGTCGGCGTTCGCTGTCAGCGTCAAACCAGATACAGTATACAGAACATGACACGCTTCCTCACGCTTCCCGTCCTCTTCTTTTTCTGGTCAGACTTTCTGATTGGACCTGGTCTCCGCTGTCAGCGTTAGTTTCCCAGTGGAAAATGTCAGCACCCACACTCCAGGTGACGTCGATTCGACTTTGTGAAATCTTTGTCTAACTTTGATTGGACACAGCTGCAGCTTTGTGCCCATTTCAAGACGTTAGCTTCATCGCTAACTTCATCTCGACAATTCGGTATTTCAGAATAGTTTTCAAAATTGCCCAAGTAGTACTGCCAACTTGATGTGCGCCTGCTTTACTCGGCTCACACGTTCGATGGTCAGGAGCACTCCACGAGTCCACGGTCGACGTGCCGTTCAAGTTGATTACCGGGTTTTTTTTCCACACCGACTTTACTCAGGCACGCATGGCAAGCACCGGATACCCTGGTCATGGTGACCCTGGTCACGCACAGTTCCCTTTGTGGCAGCCACCGCTCACCTCCGCTAGGTCTTCCGACTAGCCCCGTATGAGCTACCATTCGCTCCCTGGAGAAGGGCTGCCTCATGATGACGTGGTCGTGGAAATGCAGCCCTTGCAAGTGCTTCCCGTCATTAAACCTTGACTTGCTCATTGAACATTCCGTTAAACTGGCTATAGAAACCCAACTGACTTACCACGGGGGGCAACTCGCGGCGCAGCAACCGACGTAAAATCACGCTTTTGGACAACGTATGCACGCGAAGCTGGCGAGTATGACGCCGAGTTTCTTGAGAGATACATGAGCGATATGGACATCGTCCTGATTTTTGTAAGCCACGTTTTAAGCGCTTTGGTAATGTTAAGTCTCAATCCCCGCAAGGCAGGTCTGTTCTCCGGTGTATGTACCGGATTTCTGGCCGCGCAGTTCCCCAGTCTCGGGGCCGATCAAGCAGTTATCACCAATCAACTCCTGCAAGAAATATTGAACACCCTGAACAATAACAATACACGTTCTGGCCAATCCATTTCAGTTGTTTCGCCACCTGAAAGCACACTGATCTGGAGCCAATCCCTTGGCTATGCGAGCCTCTGTGCGAGTCTCCTTGCCGCCCTGCTTGCTATGCTGGGAAAACAATGGCTAAGCAATTTCAAGCGTATAGGCCGAGGAACGATAGATGCTCGAGGGCGAAGACGCCAACAAAGGCTCGATGCTCTGCATAGATGGCACTTGGAGGCCGTGCTCGAGATTCTTCCAGTACTTCTCCAGATGTCCTTGTTCTTGTTTGCGACTGCTCTGGCTGCGGCTATCTGGAGCCAGAAACAGATTGTTGGTTCTGTCATTGTTGCAATGACCGCCAGCGGCATGGCCCTCTATATTTCAATCATCATATCCGCTCTCGTTTCCTCGGAATCACCCTTCCAAACTCCTCTTACACGACTACTCCGCAGTATCGGTCAATGGTTGCCAAAGTTTTCCAGCTCTTTAGACGGCAGACGCGATTGCGCCGCTTCCTTCTTTCGAGCCCTCCTCTATATACCTTTGTCAATCTTCATGGTTTTCAACGAAATGTCTGCCACGCTGGTTCCCAAATCAATGCCGCCACCCGGGAGCCAATCCATCGAGGTTTTGAACGCTCCCTCCGTCAAATGGATGTTAGAGACATCTGATGATCCAGACATCATCGCAACAGCGGCGACCCTGGTGCCTGAGGTAGAATGGCCTACCAAGCTGGACGCCTCCACCATGCTTGCCCAGCTGCGGGATACCTTCCTCAGCTGTTTCGAGGACACACAATACGGACAACCGAAATTGGCACCCCGCAGTCGCGAACGGGCAATCGCGTGTGGTAAAGCCTTTGTACACATGTACATCGAAAGACGTTGTGTCCAAGGGCGTCCCATACTGCCCCATGGGATCTATAGTTCTGAACCACACTCGGGACCATCCCCGCGCCCCGTCGACTTCCAGTGGTTGCTCTGGGTTCGACACGATGACCCAGAGCTCTCTTTCATCTGCGACGTGATTCTCGAGCTGGTGCTCGATGTTGGAATGGTCACACCACTTTCACTCCGGGTGACCAAAATACCTGACTCCTTCCTGCAATGGCTGTCACATTCACTTCCTCAGTGTTTAGTCCAATCGCAATACGCCAAGTTTTGGCGACGTCGGACATTGGATGCGATCACCAGATTGTTGGTCTCTCCGTTACCGTCCAGTAGCGTCTTGGCCAATTGCCTGATGGCCGCTGGTCTGATCCTCGGCCAATCCGTGGACCCTCATGATCTTCTTATGGTTGATAAAAGGTGCGGGATCCAATACGTGGAAGCAATTCCGGATTACTCAGGTGTTCACAGTCTGTCTGTCAAGAGTCTTCTGGCTGCTTTGTTGCAGAAGATGCAGTCCCTCATAGGGAAGGATGTCATTAGGTTGGAGAGGCGTGACAGCGATAGCATGTACTCGCTTGCGCTTCTCGGCCCGCTCTCCGTAGTTCTCGAGGACGAAGAATTCCAGCAGACAGCACACGATTGCGACGCACCAGATTGGGCTCAGAAGTTATGCCAAAGTTTAGTCCAGAGTGTCTCAAGTCAGCCAAATCGGCGGAAACCGAGGGAACGTGTTTGGAACAATGCTCGCGCTGCGCTGCGTCTAAGCGTGGCATCGGCCAACATCGGGTCGAACGATCGAGGGGCAACATGGGACCCACAGCGAGTTCGTAATCATCGCCCTCAGCCTACACCTGATTGCGATTGGTTGATTGATTTCGTTGATCATCATCATCGCATGTTGGATGTGAATGCGCTTTCGGACGGCTTCCGAGTCATGAGCACGAGAGATGATGTTCCACCATCCAAGGTTTCTGCTTACGTCGACGCCCTCGTGTTCGGACTTGGTACCGACCAGCCACTTGACCTTCGTAGAGCTGCCCTCCGTGCCGCTCATGCCGGACGACGGGAGTTTGCCTCGTTTGGTCCCGAGACGATGCCAGGGCGACTACGTTCAAGGCTCTCAAGCGCGCTGCGATGGGTTGTCCAAGCCGAGCTCGGTAATGCGGAGGCAGACATCGAGCTGGTGGGGAGACATGACCTGAGGTATCTCCAGATAATGTTGGCATTCTCCTCGAACACGCACTGGATGGACCAACTATGCGCGGATGGTCATCTGCGCACTTGTCTTTCCATCGCTCGCGACTTGGAAACGTTCAAGTTTTTCTTGACGGACCAGTTCGCGGTCTACCTTCTGGCGACGATATGGCTTTTGCGGACGCATCCCACCAACCGAGACCTTGCAACTGATTTGGAACTATCGGACGACCTTTACCGGTGGCTGTTTAACAGTGCATGGAACTTCGCTGCCAAGTCGCACCGACTACCGACATTCTCTGACTTCCGTGTCCAGGACGTTATACATCCCCTCGAACAGTTTACGAGGCAGCGCATTAGGCAAGACCCTGGTATGGAGACGGAGGAACTGCAGGCCCGGATGGCCCGTACATTCCAACACTTGACATAGAGGACTAGCTCGGCGAGGTAGTGTTGTTTGGGAGTGCCGAGACCGTCCTTTCCTCGTCCCGATATGATAATGCATTTATCCTTTGGAGAAAGCTCCGTAATAACAAGGTTTGGACTACGCTGATACGTTATGCGGACACAGACGATGAAAGGATACATATCTTTATTTATCTGCATGTAGTAGTATGTCTGAATATATTTCAAGTCTTGAAGTTCTTGCTGTGCATATCCATACTTAGTTGGACAGTTGTGTCAGACTCGGTGTGTGACAAGAAGATGCAAACAAGATGTGACAACCGGCCGGCATCTCGCGTTTTTCTTACGAGTGCGCTCGGCCAATTTGCGACACCAGCAAGCAACCAGCAAGCTCAAGCCAGTGGACTCAAGTTTGACCAAGTCTCATTGTCTACAAAGTGGTACACCAAACGGAACCGAATCAGATTTTATGTTACGGTCAGCAGGAAAGAATGCTGCGCTGAACAGGTATGCCACCACCAGAACGTTCTTCTCGGCTCGTTCTCAGTCGCGGACCAGGTCCAAATTCATTCCTTCAAGCATGCATTCGTCCATTCGTGGGGCTGTCTTCTTACCCAGGCAAAGAGTCGCGTACCACGTCGTTTATTGCCGATACGCATCGACCGTCCCCTCAAAGTCTACCAACACTCAACCAGGCGATCCTGATGTCCCCCCTCCAAGTTCACCCCCTCGAGGAAACAAGAAGATAGAGTTAAAACCCGGTCCTGTAAAACCCACCACACTCCGGCCAGAGTCCACTTCACCTCCATTGCCCCCTCAGACGACAACTTCGTCCCCCTATTATGGTCCTCCTCGTCACAGCAAACCACCGCCGACCGTCGATTCTTCCCTCAGCGCGATTGCTCTTGCGAAGCAGGATATTGCAACCGCTGCGGAGCGTGGCGTGCTCGTGCCACCACCAGAAGATGCTAGCGCTGCCAAACGTTTCCTCCACCAAGCTATTCAACTCTTCGTGTGTCTTCATTCCTTCCCCTTATGCCACAATTAACACCCTTTTATCCAGAAATTCTACTTTAGGGGTCTCAAAGCAATAAATACGAACAGAAAACAAGCGGCGTCTATTCGCGCTCGTGCAAGATCTGGTGGCGCTTTGCCTTCTCGGGCAGAGATGCGTTTCATTGCGACGTACAAACAAGACGTACTCAAGTCAGTCTTTCCCTGATGAATTGTGTGCTCCAAGTACTTATTTGGTCTTTAGACTCGCGCCGTTCCTAGTGATCATCCTTGTGGCCGAGGAATTACTCCCTTTCATCGCGCTCTATGCACCGCGCATGCTCCCTTCGACGTGTATCCTGCCGGGGCAGCAGGACCGTATTGCATCTAGAGCGCGCAACAAACAGCTTAGCGCATTATTTAGCCACCGTGGCGTATTTGAGTCTATTTGCTCAGAGGGCAAGCAAGTCGGCTCCATTCAATTACAAAACGTTCGTAATCTGGGCGCAGTCTGCAGGTATGGTTTTGGACCCTATCATATTTATCTTGATTGCTTATTGTTTCCATGCACAGTCTTCTTGGGTTGCCAGCTTGGGGCCCATCTATCCTTAATACCTGGCTGATACGTAGGCGTTTGAATGCTATCGCCTCTGATGACGAGATATTACGACGCGAGGGCGGTGGTCAGCACCTGACGGTAACTGAGCTCGAAGAGGCTTTACGTGAGCGCGCAATGTGAGTTCTGTCATATGTCACATGACACATTGAGTGTAGCGTCTAATCTATGACGACAATTCCAGGATACCTCACCCTGGAAGTTCATCGGATGCCCTGAGAGGTCACCTGAATTGGTGGTTGGACAATGCCGAGGCTTTGCCAAGTGGTTCCAATCCTATCAGCAGACGCTTGCTAATGATTGGGCTGGTTGGGTCACAGAAGTAATTTCGTATCAGATATTAGCGACCCGTCTTCCTCATAGAGTGTCATTATAATCGTAACACTGCTCACTCTCCTTTCCTGCTATACATACACTTGATCATCGTAGTTTGCAAACCCTTATTATCTAATGAGCAGGTGTTATCTCGACGAGTTTAATCCCTCCAGTGTCCATGCTATTCACTAGGCGTTTGCACTCGTCGGCAGTGCTATTCGGGAGGCACCACTACTACTTTGACGTCGTCTAACCCCAAAACATCCGCTCGGTTTTCCCCAGGCATAAAGTTGCGACACACGAAACTTTTGTGAGGGTACCGGGAACGAGACAAGAGAGAAGGCACGCTTGGGTTGCCAACCCAAGCCATGTGATCTCCGAGGCGAACCGCTGACCATTTATATCGCATACAGGGAGACCCCAGTGGGGCGACGATAGCCAATTCTTCCAACGCAGGTAACTCCAACTGATCGAGCAACTCCGCCAATCTTGCTGGGTCTCCAAAGTCGAGCATGTCTTTGTTGAGACAGACTTCGAGCCTTTGCAAGGAAAGCGCGATGATTCTGGGGCTGTCCTGGGGTGGTCGACGAACTCGGAGTGAGCCCCGAGAGAGGGAGAGTTTGACGCTGAGGTGATGGAGGTTGGGAAAGTCTTGGAAGAGGAGGGCGAGATCGAGGGTCATGTTACAATCAAAGCTGAGATATGTGATCTGAGGGAACATGGTAGGGGAAATGATGCTCATCGATGACTCTTCTCCAGTGAATGCGATGCTTCTGAGATTCGGAGCAGCGATGAAACGGGTACGTGGCTCCAGCATGCGAGCACCGTGAAGCGAGAGGTGGATAGATCGTAGTGTGGGCAACGTTGTGCTTTCGATGAAGTGAACGAGATATCTTTGGTTGACGCTCAGGGATAGATCCCTCAGGTGAGGACTATGCGCGATGGCAAGTCGGAAAATGTCAGAAGACAATTTGGTCTGGTCGTACCCGAAATTGGTGTGGGGAGAGCATGTGATGCTCATGCGGATAGGCCTCGCGCGCGAACGACTGAGCCATGCCTTTATCATCTCTACTTCGACCTCAGGATTCCATACCCCACGGTCGTGAAGCGAGATGGACGACCACAGCTCAGAAGTCCCCTGTGCAATCACTCTCCACCGACGACAAACATGTGTCAAAAGAAGTGGTGCAGACCGAATGTGGGGCGCGAGGTAGTGACTATCCGGTAAGCAATGTCTGAATATCTCTTGGATGATTTCGTCAGGAAGGGCACGTAGAGGACTGAGTCTTGCACGGTGGATGGACATGCGGCGTTCGAGGACGCGACGTTCGCGTTCGAGGAGACGTATTTCAGCTTGGGCGCGAAGGATACGTAGGTGACAATCTTCGAGACTTGTATCAATGAGATGAAGTTTGTCGGTGTCTTTGGCGAGCGCATGTTGAGCAGAGATGTATTCGGCTGTGTGAGGAGGGGACATGGAGTCGACGATGTCAGGCATCTCTTCCGGGTCGAGTGGAGGGCTCAAAAATTCGTCAAGCGGCCGGGAAGAGGTTCTCGTATAGATGGTTTTGAGCATGATCGAAGCCACTAGAAATCTAAACCAAAGCTCATACCGTTTCCTGAAATTCGAGGAGGAGGAAGCTTACCAGTACAGCGAGTCCGGGATTCACGTTTGGGGGTACGTATAGGATCCCTAGTCTGCATTATAAAACGGCGACCTGTATTCGGCCGCCATAACATGGGGAAGGGCTTGGCCTTGCCTCGACGCCGCACAGCGTGTTGACCAGAGATGATCCGGGATGACTTGACATACCTTAGGTTCATGCACGGATAACGTCAATTCTTCTACGTCGCCACGTAGAAGAGGGGCCCTGTAGTGTTGTTCGATACACGCTGCAAGCAGAGAAGTTTGGAGAGCTCCAAGGCTTCTAGCACGGCTCGTGGCCGTTAACCGAGTCACATCGATCGTATCATGTTGTCGAAGACGGCATGGCGAAGCCAAGAGTTGGCCAAGTCCAGAGTCTAACTGCGGAGGTTCAAGTGCGGTCAAGTTAGTGATTGATTACATCCACTACTAAAAGCTTCCGAGTCGAAGACCGTCCTCTTAATCATTGAACTACTTTATCATGACATTTGGCTTCTCTTTCATAGACACAACATACACATGTACATCCAGAATACATATTTTAGAGAAACAAGACGAGAAAGTCCTAGATATCAAATCTACGCTCCTCAACCCCTCTTATCCCACAAGTCACTATCCGTCGCTCATCGAATACAACAGTACCCCGACCGCTCGCTCGCTCGAACCCGTCCACCGACCCGGCAACTTCTATCCCATCCCCTCCCTCCAAATCCCAAACCCAGATCGAACCATTGACGCCAAGACTAACGCACCGACCATCAGCCAGGGAAAGTGCTGACACAGGTCCAAGCGGTCCATGGAGCGTGCGAACGAAGCTGAGTCTCGGCGCGTGCGAGGAAGAAGATGGAGGCATGTATAGCCGGTACAGCTGCAATTGTGTCGACGTATGACTGGGAGGCGAGACGAATGGGGTCGAGGAAGGTGATGAACTGGACGAACTCGAGGCATCGCTCGAGGATCCTCCGTCATATGACGAGTGTGTCGGCGATTTCGAAGCGTCGCCAGGTGCGAGGACGACCCATTTACCGTCTGTTTGCGTATCAGCAACGTGTTTGACTTTGCGCCCCCACTGTTCGCGCATCGATTTCAATTTCTCGTCATCTATCCAGCCTTGAGGAACGTCGAAAGCTCGTGCTGAACGTGTCCTCGTGACTGTGAAATTAGACGGGGATGGTGAGATTGCTCCCGTGGTCGATATGATAAGCTCCGTGACGCCAACACTCCAATGGGCGGGATAGACTGGGATCGCGTAGGCCAATATAAGTTTATATGATGACGACGAGGGCATGGCGGAAAGGATCAAAGAAGTGGGTGGATGGCTCGTAAACGAGCTGAGTGAATGGGTGTGAGTAATCGTGTCTCCACCAAGGTCAAATACCATGAGTGTGAATGTACGAGACAAGGTGACGAGCAATGGATGATGGTATGCAGCCTGCATGACATGGTTGCGGTGACGGGGCAGGGGAATGTACGCGAGTTTCGGAGAAGTCGAGGGTGACAACGGGTCATACTCGTAAATATAGAATTCTCCGGTTGACAAGAAAGCCGAAAATCGAACGACGCTATCTTGTTTGGATGTCCTGGACGACGGAGGGGACTGGTCGATAGCGATAGTGGATATGGCCACCGGTGTGGAGCTAGTGCTGGATCTGCACTTGATGGAAGTAACCAGATCCGGACGAGCTCTCAGCAGAATGGTCGGTTGATATGACATCTCGGAGGAAGCAGAGATGGTGAGAGATCCGGCCAGCAATACGTGTGACTTGGAACTGGAAAACGATGGTTCCTCAACAACCACTGATTGAGAGGGGGACTGCGTCATAGGTACGCCATCACTCAAGCTCTCTACAGCGCAGCGACCTTTGTGATGTGGATGAGATAGCCATTGTGAGAGAAGTCGCCTTGATGATGCCCACCGTTTCTCCAATTTGAGCTTATGCGATACATCCACTTCCAATTGAGACTGTCGTCTATTGGTAGAGACGCACGGGAAGGAAGTGGCTTTACAACGCGACCGTCTACTCGGCCGTAGAACCCCTTCCCGCCTCGAAGACGGGCTTTGCCAAAGTCGCTAACATACATTGTCTTCCAGATCTACACAGAAAGTATCATATCCCTGACGTTCAACATCCGTCTCTTCCTGAGGTAACGTGTATGAAATCACCTGTTTATCGCACGCGAGTCTGGAACAGTTCTTGTTGGCGGCTTGCACTGCACATAGATCGCTCGAGTTCAAGAAGGAGAATATGAAGAGTATGAGCTCATCATAGAGGGCGTTGTCAAACGACGTGAGGGTTCCCCGCGCAGAGGGTGGATATACACCATGCTGACGCTTTGAAGGAGGTAACGAGGCTGGAGATAATTGTCGTTTCCCTGACCTGGACTCCATCGCCGTAGTAAAGAGAGATCACCACTGCTCACAGCGAGCTCACAGCGGCCTCACGGTGAGCCGTTGCCATCAAATTACCATGTATGGCATCTCGCCGCCGCGACCACGGCCCGTCCGGAGCGTAGGATATTATGACCTCCGACCTCCGATTCAGGGGTACCGTACCTCCACAGTTCTCCTCGTGCTTCAACCGGTGGTGGTCAGCAGGGCAATGTTTGAAAAAAAAAAGTGAGAACTCCGGCCACGTTCCACTTGAAACCGCTAAGTAGTCGTCGTGTCATTGCCTATCGCATGACTTTATCTCTGAACTCAATCGAGATCCACGTATTACTGCATAGAGTTCAATCCGTCGACGTACCACGGCCTTCCACGGCGTGCAGAGAACTCGAGTTACAATTTTCTGTCCACGAGCCCGTATCCAGGCACGTTCATACTGCTTAACCCTTAACCCTTCTGCATGCGCAGCTACTACGGCCTTGGAGAGCTTGAGTGTTTGCACTGGTACCGCGCGGCGTCAATGATACTGCTCCATGTACAATATTAACAGTATGATATATTCCAATCTCATCTCCTCGAACGCGGCGATTCACCTCTTCCATATTCAAATACCTATCGTTCACAGATCCAGATCGTAAGTCGTCATTTCCTCCCATCCTTTGCGAAAGGTACGAATCTCGATTGCGAATAGACGCGTTCTTGGCTCTTGGCATGCTCCGGATTGACCAGTGACCATGCCTTCCGTCAACATTGTCTCATTCGGCGAGACAGGTGTAGGCAAGAGCCTATCATCATCGACCTCATCGCTGGGCGGACTGTCGCCAACATCAGCCCCGATGTCAGGGACGCACTCTAGTCTCCAAACGATACAGTTTCTCCAGTCATCTGGGACACCAACCTGAAATGGGTGCTGTCAGCTACATGGCCGCTATCGAGGTGCGCTCGCGTTACCGTAACGACGCAGAGGAATTACCGGCTGTTTTATGAGGTTCTCTGTCGTTCGCACGTCCCCATCGCGCTCGTCGTGACACATTTCGAGCGGGAACCGACATGGAGGCGTGGGTGGACGCGGAACTTGCCGGGTTTGGAGAAGTATGAGATCAGCGCTGCGGGTCACGCGTGTGTTAAGTACTGGCCTGCCGAGGAGCAGTAACAGGTACGCTCAATCGAAAACGAAGATCGAGAGGATGCTGTGCGTGTGTAACGGACCCACCCGAGGCGTGGTTCATCGATTAAAGGTCTTTGGGATGTTTGGGCCCTTGAAGAAAGACCTGAAGAGGAAGGAACTGACGAAGGTTCTTACGGAACGTTGCAACTTGAATCCGAATACCGCAAAGGACCTCGCAGAGAAGTTACGACGCGCGTGACGACGACGTTCATGTGTCTGTGTTCGCGCAGTAGCTTAGCTTGAGATATCATACCTTTATCATAATCGGAGTCGACACTTATTGAATCGTAATCTTCTAAAACATCGTCGCATGCGGAGACAGTGGCATTCAGAAGGGATCAGTGAACAATCTGATTGTTGGGGGAAAGTGCAACAGTCTATAAGCGTCCAAATGTCAGCGGTCACATTCTTCGTATCTGGAACGCACCTCCATGTCAAGGAGTCTGGAGAGTGGACGCCTCGGATTCAATTGCACACTCACCTTGCAACGTTAGCGAGCCCTCGAGACGTTCCAATGCAGTGCGGCATCTCACAAACGGCAAGATCGCAGGAGAGGTGCGATGACTCGGCGGGATTCGGCGTGACCGATTCATCGCGTACCTGCCCACGGGCTCAATCGATCCCTCCTGAAAAGACACGAAAAAGGCGCGTACTGCTGGTGTAGTAGTCTGTCAAATTCGGTGCTGCCTTGCAAGGTTCAGGAGGACTGTACCTGATAGGGAGAGCTTCCTGGGGGAACGAGGCAAGAATGAGGTGAGGTGAGGTGAGATGAGATGAACAACGAAATCCGATTAGACATTACTTGCAATTCACCCCTGAGCGCTGAGCCCTTTAGCTTCCGACCTTTTCCCTGGACTGTTTACGACAGTTGGTCGATGACGAGGCACCCGAGGATGATCCCCACGAGACGATCCTTCCATCGCCTCGCCTTGTCGCCACTCGCGGGAGTGACCCCCAACTGCGAATGACGCGCACTGCGTTTCTCATTGCGACGTTCGAGATATCTGTATGCTCCTCCTGCAGGTCCCGGGGGGTATTTAGACATCATACGAATAAGGCTAGCATAGACAGCGGATGTGCGAGGTACGAGGAGAGTGGAGTCCGGCTGTTCGGAACGGTCGAGTTCAAAGGGTGCAAAGGAAACAAAGGAGGCGGGGAAGAGGTGGATTGGCACTCTAGAGATCCGAGCTCGGTCCATCGGGTGATTCGATAACGATAACCCTTGGTGTGGAAGTTGGTGAGAAGTGAGAAAAGGGGTGAGGAAAGTGTGATCCTACCCAATGGTATTGGCAATGGGAGAACGCGGGAAATGTCGAGGCTATTTTCGAAGATGATTGGCTCGAGTCCTGTATCACAGAGTTTGTGAAGTGCTTGGTGAACAGTTCATGAGGCGGGTGTCAAACGGGTCGTCGTCGTCGTCGTCGACGATGACCAGGTTGTGGTTTGGACTTTGCACAGCCTTTCTAGCGTTGTTCAACTTGTAAATAATCAACAACGCTCCACATCTACATGGGCCCTTCACGAGGTCCCCAACCCCTCGCCCGCAAACTACACCAGACACTCAGCAACCACCGAGGCACAGTCCACGTCGTTCGCTACGCCAAAGGAAGTGCCAAATACATTCTCAGCGGTGGTCAAGACCGAACGATACGACTATGGAATCATGACTCGGGCGCAGAGATCAAGACGTTCGAGGCGCATGGGTACGAGGTGTTGTCGATATCTGTGTGAGTGACCCGTTACTCGTCGGTGGGTATGGAGTGGGGTCGCTCAATGGCGCATATGGGTACAGGAGTCACGACAATGCCAAGTTCGCGTCTTCGGGAGGGGATAGGTCGGTTTTTCTTTGGGACGTTGCCACTGGGGTGACGACTCGTCGAATGGCGGGACATATGGGTAAAGTGCACGCGGTCGAATTCAACCCGGACGCCAGCGTGTTAGCGAGTGGTATGCATATCGTCCCGTTCTTTGATTAGCAGATGGTGACGAGCGCCATGATTAGGCTCGTATGATGCTACGATTAGGCTTTGGGATATACGGTGTGTGTCTCTCGTCTTGTAGGCGCACACTCCGCCGCATGCTAACGCTCGTAACAACCGCGGCAGATCGCAGTCCCGTGCACCAATACAAGTTCTAGAAGATGCACGCGACGCAGTACAAGCTCTCCACGTCGGTGCGACGACGATCATCGCCGGGTCTGTAGAC
Organism: Chalciporus piperatus; assembly: GCA_038093975.1. NCBI lineage: Eukaryota > Fungi > Basidiomycota > Agaricomycetes > Boletales > Boletaceae > Chalciporus > Chalciporus piperatus. Next base: position 285,952 of record JBBPTG010000009.1, read on the forward strand.
GGCTACGTCCGCACATACGACCTTCGCAAAGGCGAACTCCGGGCAGACTTTGTCGGACGTGCGTTGTTCCCTCTGCCCTTCTGCTACATGACAGACAACCCACACCTTGCACAGAACCGGTGACGTCTGTCGTCCCGTCTGCGGATACGACGACGCTCCTGGTCGCTACCCTCGATTCACATGTGAGATTGTTCGATGCAGCGACTGGGAAGCTTCTGAATGCGTTCACGGGACATGCGCACGAGTCGTATCGGTGCCGTGCGTGTTTTGGCTATGAGGAGGCGAGTATCGTGTGTGGCGATGAGAACGGCCGGGTGTGGGATTGGGATTTGGTCGACGTGCGTTATCTGGTTTTGTCTTGGCGTCATCCTGAATAACCCTCCGCTTTTCGGTCGTTGTAGGCGGCGGTTCTCCAACCGAATCCTCCTCCCAAGGTGCATAACAAAGTGATCACTTGGACAGAACACCATCCGAGCGAGGCTGGCGAGATGATCACTGCCAGCGCTGATGGTACTGTCAAAGTGTGGAGGCAGACATAGCTCCTGCGTGGAGCGGAGAATACGAGATTACAGATCCGTAGGTACCTAACGAAGGAGAATGTAATAATACAACGGTCTGTGTCAATGACCGGATCCATCCACGACTGCCTTCAAGCGCTGTCTGAGCATATTCCTCGGACCACCAGATTGTGATTCTCGTTGCTGTTCTCTCTGTGGCTCGGGTACGGAGCCAGCGCTTTCCCAGTCAGAGAAATTGGATGTGGTGGGTGATACGGCGCCGGCAGTGACCATGGAAGAGGTATTTCCACCACTCGACGTGCTGAATGCACCCGAGTCGCGTATGACGCCAAACTCTCCGGGACCGACCAACTCGACTGTTTCCGTGAGGATTGCAATGCGCGTCCAGCGACGATACCTGGTGTATTTGCCCATCCCACCCTTGCTGCTTGGACCTTCCCACTTGTTGTCTGCATACACCCACCCCTCTGGGTCAGTGACGATATCGTCCTCTGGTGCTAGAACAATGGAAGGATCGCTGAGGTGTTGATCGGTAGCAGCTACCTTGTCTCTCTCTGGGGATTCGCTCGGACCGCCGCTAGACGAGTCTCTCCCTCTCGCTGCGCGCAATATCTTTGCAGCCGTTCCTGCTTCCTCGGCTCCGTCCTTGTCCTTTGGTGGCGTCTTTTCGATTCGCCACAGACCGTCTTGTCCTTCCTTGTGTGCGACCACTCTCCATTCTGGTTCCTCCCATGTCCATCTCGCCATACGTTTTGCTCTTCCGTTCTTACCGACGGGGACAAAGGATGTGGTTGGAGGGGGGAGGGAGAAGGTAGAGGGCGGTGGGAGAGGGACTTGGGATGCGCTGCACCAAGAAGGACGTTCACCTGGTAGGAGAGCAGCCGTCCAATCGAGACCCATCCACCATCTCTGGTTCTCGTACACTGTGAAGAGGAAACGGAGGGGTGGGGACGGACGGGGAACGGAAGGGTCATCAGTGGTTGCATGTGACGATGCAGTGGTGTATTCTGTAGCGCCAGAGACGGGCCGAGAGACGTATTCGGGTGGGGGTGATGGTGTGATGGGTGGAGGGAGTGGAGATCCTGATATGAGCGCGAAGATGTCGTATCCTGCCCAGCGGAGATGAGCGCTTCGAGTGAGAGCGGCACGTGCGTTACGGGCCCAACGGGCACGGTGGATGAGAATGAGGGAGCCGGTGATGGCAGTGACGATGCGGAGTGGGATGAGGTATGTGAGGAGGAGATAGGGAGGGTAGATAAATACGGTGATGCGGAGGAGTGTTAGGGAGGGTGGGGAAGAGAGGGGAGTTGGGAAGGGAGAGGAGGGAAGGAGGGCATGGATGGTAGTGAGGTCGTCTAGGACGGTGTGGACTGTCGTTTCGGTGGTTAGAGGAGGTGGGCTGAGGGAGGAGTCAGCGCGTGAAGAGGAATGTCTGAGACCGAGTACGGATATGAGAGCGATAGGGAGGAAGAATCTGCGGAGAGGATGAGCATACGAGATAGGGAGAGAGCAAGGAGCACGTTACTTGAGAGTGGGTTCTGAGAGAAGACAGAATGACCACCAGGCAGCGAGGAGAAGCCAACTTTCTTCCCAGTGTGATTTCCAGCTGAGAATCTCTGCTGATCGACGGACAAGTTTGAGGTAGGGTGCGAGTGCGATGAGCTGGATTGTGAGTTGGGCTGGAGTAGCACTGACAAAGTCGATGAGCGTCGCAGGTCCGGGTGGTTGGGTTGTCTGCACCGGAGATGTGTTGGTAGCAGCGGGCACTGCCTGGGACGACGACATTTGCAGAATTTTGGGTCGAAACGACGACGACGCCATCCGACCTGTCAGTGCTGTCAGTGTTCCTCGTAGTGTAGTACATAGTCACTTAGTCATACCCTACACTCACATTGTCGCACTAATGGCGCCATCTCTCTGGTCCTATACTCTTCTCCTTATTCACCCCTCTGGTCCCCATGGACCAGCCCCTTCAAGAACCATCGTCCATGGAAAGCTCTGCTAGCAATGACCAGCGCCTCGCGAAGCCATCCGAAGGTCTACATCGTGGTCTCTCCGCACGACAGGTGCAGATGATAGCCATTGCTGGCACAATCGGTACAGGTCTATTCCTTGGCACAGGAAGGTCCCTTGCACAAGGTGGTCCTGCCAGCACACTCATCTGTTATGCTATCGTTGGATTCATCGTCTACGTCACGCTACTTCTCCTCGGTGAAATGGCAACCCAATATCCCGTTGCAGGTATGTCTCTCCCCTCCCTCCGTTTGACTTCCCTTCACATCACGCGACCACTTAGGTTCATTTAATGCCTACACAACCCGCTTCTTTTCTCCATCCTATGGGTTCGCTCTTTCATGGAATTATTGGTTCAATGACGCTGTCTCCGTCGCTTCGGATCTTACCGCGGCTCAACTCGTACTTCAATTCTGGACCCCTTGGAACCCTTGGATCTTTAGCGTCATCACATGGGTCTTTCTCGTCACCGTGAACGCTTTCCATGTACGAGCCTATGGAGAACTTGGTCAGCTTCGTCGTCTTTGCCCTTATTACACCCTTACACTCTCACAGAATATTGGTTATCATTCCTCAAGGTCGCAACGATCATCATATTCATCATCGTCGGAATATTGGTCAATGTCGGTGTAAATCCAGCTCATGAATTCATCGGCGGTCGATATTGGTCGATACCCGGCGCTCCATTTGTAGGAGGTTTCGCGGGATTCGCCAAGGTATTCGTCACTGCTAGTTTCGCATGTGAGTTCCCTCCTTCCACAAATCTCTGCGCATGTTGAAACATCCTCTCCAGATGGTGGCACAGAGAGTCTCGGAATTACCGCTGGAGAAACAAGGAACCCTTCACGGAACATGCCAAGAGTCGTCAAATATGTATTCTGGCGGTCAGTTGATCCCGAATTCATACTGTCCTAATTGTATTGATATCCCACTACAGTATCTTATTGTTTTATATCCTGAGTATATTGTTCATCGGTCTGAATGGTCAGTTGGAGGATTGATCGCGGTGTCTACCTGGTCTCACCATTCGCTTAGTTCCATGGAATTACCCCAACTTGTCAAACAAGACCACCACCACCTCTCCATTCACCATCGTATTCCAAATGGGAGGATCAAGTTCGTCTCTCCTTCACATTTTGATTTGTTGACCTTACATTTCGGACAGCTGCCGCTGCTTCGTTCATGAATACCGTCATTCTCACGTCCGTAGTCTCCGCCGGCAACCATGCACTTTTTGCAGGAACAAGAGTTTTGTATGGCCTTTCGGTTGTTACCCCTCACAGACACGCACCTGCCATCTTCTCCAAGACGACAGCGGGTGGTGTTCCTATTTTCGCCTTGCTAGCGACCAGTAGCCTCAGCATTTTATGCTTTGCAAGTAGTTATATCGGCAGCGGACAGCTTTGGGGTTGGCTACAGAACATTGTTGGTGTCTCCACCCAGATTGCATGGCTATCCATCGGGCTGGCGAGCTGGAGATTTAGAAAGGCCTGGATTGCCCAGGGTCGATCAGTCGACGAACTCAAGTTTTATGTGGGTTGGACTTGGCCATGGGGGCCGTATTTTGTGGTACGTCACTCCTATGTTGAACTGCTCATAACGCCGACTCTGTTTTAGATCCTCACAGTATCCTCATTGATCCTCTGTAAGTTCCGACTTACCTCCCTCGCCACCGAGTGACTAATATCTCCCAAGTTCAAGGGTGGTCCTCCATATTCCCAGCATTCTCGCCAGTCGATTTCGTTTCATTTTACGTCGAGATACCCGTCATGATCCTCATGTATATCGCATGGCTGCTCGCCAAGCGTACATTCACACCCATACCAGAGCCAGTGACTCCGGCTAACCCTCCTCTGGAGTCCGCTGATGAACTAACCCCATTGATCCCCTCCGGTGTTCGTCGCCGTGGAACAGATTTCCGCAAGGCATTGGACATCGTCGATATTCATAGCGTCGATCTGTACAGAGATGAGCACGTGGAGACTGCTGAGGACGAAGAGGAGGATGAGACGAAGCATATTTTGGAGGGTCGGTTTGGATGGTTGTGGAGGTTGTATCATCTTGTTGCATAGGAGCGGCATACTGGTACCCATTGTGATGGGATGATGGGATCTTGTATGTCATGGCACGCAAAAATGTATAGTCACTTTGCCGGAGTGGTTAACGGGATCGCCTGCTATACAGCAAAGCGGTTGGTCTTTGACCGCGAGTGTTCGAATCGCTCAGGTGACGATTTTTTGCATCTTTCTGGCTTTGGGGGTTTGGATCTGCCTCTAGTTGGCAGCGGAAGCAAACTGTTGTGGTCACTTTGCCGGAGTGGTTAACGGGATCGACTGCTACTAGCATATCGTTTGGTCTTTGACCGCGAGTGTTCGAATCGCTCAGGTGACGATCTTTTTGCTGCCCAATTTTCTCACATTACAGGGTGCCATCAGTGGACATTCGCGTTACTGGTCGATCTGAATCCCTTGACATATCCAAATCATGAGCGCGAACAAGTACGCCAACCTTCCCGATATCGTGCGTTCTGCGTCTCTTTCATCCTCGTCCGTCATTGATCGTGCCACTACAGGACACTGCACCAGATGTCTATGAAACAGAGGACGTCTTTCCTTCATCGCATGCCGACGTACGTCTCCTCAGGCGATTGACGCTTTCAACTTGTAACTCTCGACTTTCACTAGGGCGGGGACTCGAGCGACGACGAACCCTCTGCCGCGCGTGCACGCGCCAAAGCTGCAGACGATGCCACTGTAGCAAATCCTGAAGAACTCGACCTGAGTAATCTCATCAGCCCTGAAGAGGCGAGCAACCATTTCCGAAAGGCCGAACGTGCTCGTACGTCTCTTTTTCGTCCCTCCATATACCCCGTACACATTGTCTGATGTCGATCCATGGGAAATGTAGGCCGCCAACAACGCGCACGAACACGTTACGTCTACCCTCCCTCCACATCATCCAGTCGTTCTCGGGATACCTCGCGTTCACCAACGCGCGCCCTACCGCTTCCCGCGCGTCTGCGCTCTCTCCAGGCTGAACTCGCCGCGCTTGAAGCAGAACTCGAGGATCCTTCGAATCCGGCGTTGTTGGCGGGAGAAAGGGAGGGCGAGGGTGTTGATCCGGGTGAGATGATTCGTGGGCTTGTGGATGTCAGGAGGCGGTTGGAGAAGGTGAGGAGAGGGAGGGAGGGGAGAGGGAGGTTGGTTGGGGTTGTTGTTGGGGAGGGTGAAGGTGAGGAGCATGAAAAGGGAGGGGATGCCGATGAAGATGAAGAAGAAGAAGAAGGGAAGGCTGGTGCGGGAAAAGTCCCGGGAAAGGGAGACGTGCAAGAGGTGAGGAATATCGTCGAGATGGACAAGAGGGTAGGGGAGCTCGAGAAACTGGTCGGATCGGTCAGTGCGACGTTGGATGAGGTGAGATCGTATGGCATCGTTGCGCTTACCCGCGGGCTGACAAACATATGGTTTCATCAGACGACTCCCCTCACACCACCACTTTTGCCGATGCTCATGCGGTTGAATAACCAGCTGACGTTGCTCACCCAACCACGACACATCGATTCTGTCTCTCGGAGACTTAAGCTTCTGCTCTCTGATCTCGAACGAGTGTCTTCCAGTCAAGCTCAGAAACGCCAACAAACTGGTGGTCAGCCAAACGGTGGCACCGCTTCATATACGCCTGCTCAGGATGCTGTCCTGCCCCTGCTCTCGCGATTGGCACCATCTTTGCCTCATATACCACACATTCTGACGCGCTTGAGGACGCTATCTGCGTTGCACGGATCTGCTGCTGAGTTCCAGACTAACATGGCGGCTCTAGAGGAGGAGCAGAGACGAACGAGAGAAGCATTGGAAGCTCTCAACGATGCGATCACCAACGTGGAAGCTAGTTTGGAGGCGAATCGGAGCACGGTTGCTGGCAACGTGGGTAGTCTCGAAGATAGGGTGGAGAAAGTCTTGAGCAGATTAGAACTTCTTTCGAAATAATCCGTATTTGAACTGCACCGCTACTACTATGTCGATACCAGTGAATGGAGCTAATTTTGAGAAGAAACAGTCGTGACTGCGACAGCTAACGACCTTGATTACAAAACGACATTCGTTCACTCTTCCACCGCGACCCCATGTTCCTTGAGATACTCCATTGCGTGTTGCTTCGCCTCTGGCGAGACACGTGGGTCTTGCGGAATGAGTGGTCAGCGACAACCCGACATTCAAGAAACAGAGCGTACTATGGAGAGCTGCCTTATAACCGGCGAACACGCGCGTTTGATGCTCTTCATCTGTATGACCTGGTTGTCTCTCATGAATACCAGACGCTTGAAGCACCTCCTCAGCATGATGCTTTGCCGCCTCTGAGGTATACGGATCTCAAGCAAAGTCACTAAACCGACACGAACGCTCAGCGCTGAGACTGAGAAAATGCTTACTGCTCAAAGTGGCTTTGTAACCCGCTGCGACACGGGTGGGATCATGTTCGGGTGCGGCGTAAGTTGGGGCTGGCGCGGGCACTGGCTCGACCTCTTGACCCATTTCCTTCAGTTTCGCCATGGCCTGTTCTTTGGCGCTGTCCGAGACGTTGGGGTTGTGAATGGCAGCTTTGAGACCTGCTGCGACGCGAGTTGCATCTTTGTGTTCTGGGAGTAAACTTAGCACGGTCCTTGGACGGAGATGATTATAGACACACCGGACATTGTCAAGTAGACGGTGTAAACTGAAGTAAGAGAGAAAGTTAGGGTGAGGTTGTGTTGGACAACTCCTTTATACTCCTAGCCCCGATAGGGGGAATTTATCCAAGAAAGGACAGAGACTGACATCACGATGACGTCTCCCCTGTTTGCGTCATATCTGCTGACTTTAAACTTGCATCCAATTCGTCTGCTCAGTGACACCCAGATTCCCTATCGATAAACTGCCGTCAGTACTAGTATCAAGTGAGCACTCTCCTGCGCGCATCAGTCGGTGATTCGCTTGATTTCATTCCAATCATCCTTTCCACAGCAGCCGTTTTCAATCATGTTAGAATGAGTGAAACATCCTTACAACGCCTCAAGCTTCACCTGAGCCTGATCCCAATTCATCGCGTCGTCGTCATCGTCGTCCACCTCCCTCTCCTCGTTACCAGCTCCCAGTCCCCATCCACCAGCGTTAGTCTGTTGTTGTTCTGATAGTGCCGACGAAACCCCTCTTCGGCCACGGTTATACATCGTTCCGAGTCGCGGTGTCTCGTTTCCCTCATCGCCACCCTCGTCTTCAGCGTCAGCATCCACACCGCGTGCAACTCCGCTTCTCTCTGGCGGAAGCATAGACACGGGCCATCCACCAGCACTCAGAATCATACGTTTCACGTCGTGTCCCCCGATTCGGCCGCGGCGATCGCGTGGAATGCCAGCGGAGAGGAAGCTAGGTGTAGCAGCACGGACTGTGAGACCACGGGCGAACGATTGACGTGGGGCGTGGTGGGGTGCTTGTGCTCGAGCATGGTGCTGAGCTTGGGAGATTAGCCGGAGTAGATCAGCTATAGCTGCTTCTCCTGCATTTGGTTGGACCTCTGGCGCACGGAGCGACAGGGTCGGCGAAGGTGGACGCACGCGTCGCTCCGAGGTAAGTACGAGTAACCTGCCAACTATTCGTCAGATTAGAAGAATCACTGCGACTTTGGACAACCCACATTTGTTGTAGCCTCGGCTGACGGTACGACCCGAGTCTGATGAGAGTCTCCTTACACAGTGGTGGAGAAAGGAGCGTGTGCAGCCAACTATGCAGTGGCACGACGACGCGGTCTCGGAAGGCACAAAGCGCAACACTTCGAACATCGATGATTGGAGAGAGTGCCGAGAGTGATGATAGCGTTGGTCCAACTTTGCCGCCTTGACGCACAGGCGAACTAGCACGATGTTGCTTCGCCGTGCGGTGCAAAGACGTCAGCAAAGGGTCTGTCTGTAAGGGAAGTAGAACCTGATTGTGATCGTCTTAAGCAAGAGATATCGGAAACGGTAGGTTTTGCTCACTCCTTCAACATATGGTAGTACATGGTCCCAAAAGAAGGACCAAAGCTCGACCAAACGAGTCGGGAGCAACTCATCTGTCAATCCAACGAGTTTCGCGTTTATGGTGACCATTCCTGCTCCGATCAGCTCGCGCGCGTCAGTGGCAAGAGTTGTCAGAGCCCTTGATGGCGAGGCAGCCAAGACCGTCTGGATATGACGTCTTACAAGGTCGTTCAGGTCTTCTCTGGAGAAGTTGTCAACATAGTTCTGTGAAGAATCCAGCAAAAAGGCTCACATCGGCACACGTAATGGTTCTTCATTGAATAAGGGTAGAACATGCACATGCAGCGTGCCCCATGGGTTGTCCTTATCGGACGTCGTTGTACCAGATAGGGCGCTTATGCCATGGCTGTGCGATGTGCCAGGAACGAGTGTGGCCGTCGAAGGTGATGTGGACGGAGCAAGGGTGAGCGTCGACACAGATGCGCTTGATGAGAGCGAAGTTGGGAGACCGGGAGTGAGACCCGCAAGCGTGCCTAGTCTGTGCATCTCGCGCGTGACCAGTTTTGAGTCGTAGGTGCGTGTCGAAGGCTGTGAAGAGTGGTGATCGGAACGCTAAGTACAACAATTGGGGGGATAACTCCGCCTAAACTCACCTTCGTGGGGGATGTATGAGCCTTGTTGTTTACCGGAGTTGGGCAAGGTACAGAAGTCATGTTTGGGACTAATATATCTCTTTGCGCGGTTATTTCAGATGGAGAGTGAGAATGTGATCGTTCTTTGTCGACGTCAAGCTGAATGCGGGTTCGAGACGGCGATGTCTTGCAGTGACTGGACGTATTCGAAGTGAAGAAGCCCAGTCGCTTCGATAGCTGCTGTTGGTGTTGATGGGACGTACTCGACAGGACGGGTTCCGAGTTGAGGATGTCGACGTCGGTGTTATGACGTCCCTGCGGTGCCGCGTTGTCGGGATCTAAGTTATTATCAGTCAATGTGTCAAACGACGGGCGACGATGATCAAGATGAAAGCCAGACAAACCCAAGGACGGCCCAGCGACGCGGGGCAAGGCAGCTCGTGGACGAGGCGTTGCGTCACTCGAGGACGCTGAACGTTGGTGATCGCCACGACCATGCCTGTTTGGGCGAGCTGTGTTCTTGTCTCCCTTGCCGTTCCCGTTGCCATCACCAACCGATTCGGTAGCAAGTGGGGGCGATGAAGGCCCACTTTCATAAGACCTTCGACCGAGACCAAGGAGCATGTCTACCCCAAGGGCAAAGCGTCGATGGTTGTGATGATGGCCCGTGGGTCTGACAGCAAGACATATGTATTATTACCAGGAAATGTCTTACCACCTTGAATTGGATAACCGCGACCACTGTGGGTAGATTCGAGGACGTTTTTAGACGCTGTCAACGACGACGAGGAGACAGGCAAGAGTGGCTGTGTAACACGGTCATGGCATCCCTCTCAGATAGAATAGACCATCTCACAGCGACAGCAAAGGCAATACGAGCATCGGCGACCGCTGTCGTCCCCAGCGAGGACAATCCAACACCCAGCGCGATCCCATTTACGCGCGCTGTCCTCGAGACCGCCCTCGGTGATCTCATTCGCGACATCGATGCTTCGGAACTCGGCCTCTTCACCTTGATACCCGCCCCAGATGCAGACGTTCGAAAGCAGGCAGACAATGCCACGCGGCGCGGAGAGATATCGCGCGTCGAGTTCCCTGGGGCCACTCCACTGAGAAAGCAGCCCGCCAGGCGGGATGACCTGTTCAGACCCAAAGAATACGACCCCGAGGTGTATGCTCATGCTGCACTCAAATACTTGGATCGATAGTACGTGTACCACCCTGTTCTTCAACGATCCATAACATCGTTCTCGTAGTCAAGCGATCCGGCGAATGCCCCGTGCTCGTGCTCAGGTACTTTCACTCATCGACCAACTCGATCAAGTTCGCGACAATGTCAAGAAACTTAACGAGACTTTGCAAGAGGTGTGTCATCCATCTCGCAAATACGTTCAATGACTGACTTCTCGAATGCGCAGCTAACGAGTTCTGCAGCAATGTCGGCTCTAACATCTCACGGTTCTGGTGTTGCTGAGGAAGAGCGGCGGATCATCGACCTACAGAACCGTCTCTCGGAGTTACGAACACAGGTGTGCATATCCCCAGATATAGAGCATTCAGTTGATCCATATGGCTAACAGAAAGAGACGCTTCTCAAACCGGTCTCCCCAAAACGAACTACGAAGCCAAAGGCAGCCTCCAAACCTATTGCTAAACCACCCCCTGTACTGTCTCCGGAGCCAGAAAACCATGAAGACGCGTTCTGGTCAACTCCCGTTGCTTCAGCACGCACATTACGATTCACTGATCGACTCCTGGAGGAAGAACCCGACTTCGGTGAAGTATCTGTCCTATCATTCGACAGCCCAGGACCTGCTCCCAAATCGGTGTTTGCACGCCTGGCTGCTGGAGATAGTCTGACAGAAAAGGGTTTTAGTGCCATGAAAGACGATGACGTGTTTGGCGGAAATGAGAGTCAGGTTCAGAGTCAGGTTCAGGAAGCTACTGAAGAAGATGCAGATGATGGCGATCCGCATGACAATTCCAGTCCAACTGAACCTGACCCTGAACTCGAACCTGACCCTGCACCCTCTGTCATGGAAGCTCCTGACGATGAGGCACCCGAGGAAGAGCCAGATGAGGAAAAGACCGTTATGCTCTTGAAGCTTCCGCTCCCCACACCAGAAGATCCAGCTGAATCCTCGCCTGTGGAAACAACGTCACAGCTGGCTACGCATTTGGCCGAGGCATCTACAGCGCCCTCATCAAAGGCACCTAAACTCCGGGTGACGCCAGAACTGGAACGCATTGCGGTGAGGATCAACTGTTCTTTTCATGGCTGGTTTGTATCCTAAAGCGTTACGCAGGCTCGAATATGGAACACTGTTGGTGAAATCCTCGTCCCTGGTAATAGCAATACGAATCCGCCTCGGGCAAAGGAGACTCTGTAAGCCTCGATGGCCCCTTTGTACACTGCGCCACTGACCATTGATGTTGTAGTGCTCTTATCGAATCGTTGGCCGCTCGATCACCTTCTCCTGGCTCTCCCACGTCCTCCAGCGTTTCTTCCTTAGCTTCGGCGACTGCTGGCCCAACGTCTCACCAAGTGAACACTGCTCAGCTCCTTCATGTGCTGCTAACTGCGCCCAACCAAGCGATGCCGCTCAACCAACTCAAAGCCGCTATCGGGAGCACAAGGGCACTTTATGCGTGCGTTGCAAAGAAGCTCATTCGAATTGATAGGGGAGGCGGAGAGCAAGTTGTCCTGTTTGATGCGTGAGTCTGGAACAGGGTTTGGGGCATTTCCATTGTTAGCGGAACCCATCCGTTCTCGCCGGCTCACCGCCGTATAACACGTTGCACGAATCACATTGTCAAAGTGGCTCTCATGGCAATCTTACTCTATCGCCCTTCTACTCCTCCCATCCTCCGCGACTGCTCATTTGGCCTGTCCCTTTAGCAGTTATGACACTTGACAGCACTCATACCGTCACCGAACTTCCCCCATGTCGCAATATCGTGATCTTTGGAGAGATTGGCGTGGGTAAAAGCTCTGTGGTCAACCTCATCGCTGACGAAGAGCGGGCTAAAACATCGAGCAGTGTAAAGATCTGCACGCAACACTCAGAGGAGCATGTCGTTTCATTCGGATCTGTTCGTTTTATCCTGCATGATACCGTTGGTCTACACGATTCAACAGGGAAGAAGAACAAGACTACGCCGAGTGCCGTGAATCAAGCCTACACGCTTATCTCCAAACTCGAGAGCTCAGGAGGTGTTCAGCTTCTCTTGTTCTGTATGAAGGGCGGCGGACGGATCTCCACCACGGCACAACAGGCGTACAATCTCTTCGTGGATGTCTTGTGCAACCGTCAAGTCCCAGTTGTTATCGTCGTGACGTATCTGGAGACGTACAGCTGTATGGAAGAGTGGTGGAACAAGATGGAGAAGGAGATCCAAGAGCACGGACTCGATTCCGTTGGACATGTTTGCATCACCGCTACGCGCGGTTACAAAAACCGCTTGGAGGATAGGTACCAACATTCGAGAGACGAGATCAGGAAGGTCCTCCTCCAGTACAGCAATCTCAGATCGATGGAGACCATCCGAATCCATCATGATAGACCACGGCACACGCAGCGGAATATCCTCACACGTCGCTCGGATGTTCCGAACGTTAATCAGATACAGAGGAGTCTCGTTGATCGCTATGGCTTTCCTGTGGAATGGGCTAAAGATCTAGCGAGAAGGATGCAGACGAGCAGTGCCGAGATTCCCTTGAATGTGAGTGGATGTTGGATGCAATAGTATTCCCCGTCGATGTTCACTGGAATTTGTAGGTGGAATTCTCAGGAAGCAGCCCTGTGCTTCCTTCGTCAATTTCGCCCTCTGAAGGCCGTCCGAGGATAGAGGAACAGCAAGGGCAACCTCATCTTGACGTGGTAGTTCAAGACGATAATGCCAGTGAGGCCACGGAAGCTCTCCCGAATGTTGTAGATTCTTCCCGACCGTTGTCATCTGAAACTGATCAGCCACCCATCCTGTGCCAGAATAATTTTCCGTATGAAGACCTTACCTCGAGGATCACTGGCAAGGGAAGTTATGCAACTTCTTATGGCGCATATGGCGACATCTGGAAGTGTGATCTAATTTGCGGGGATACTATGAGGAAGGTTAGATTGTTTTCTAGATTTTTTCATCTGCTGGAAAAGTTACTGTTGATTTAAGGTGGCTGTCAAGGCCGTTAGACCACCCGCTGGCGAGGGTAATGATATGGATGCAGTGGCAAAGGTGATTCTCTTCTTGAATATGATTCGCGTCACCCTTATCTGATGCATGAACTACATTGATGTATTCAAGAAGCTCCGCAGAGAGCTCAAAATATGGGCAAGGCTTCAGCATGAGAATGTGATACCACTCCTTGGCGTTGTGTCCGGCTTTGGACCGCTACCGAGCATGGTTTGCCCTTGGGTTGGCAACGGCACTCTTTCTGGATATCTTAAACGATGGGATGCAGATCTCAGGATAACCCACAGACTGGCTCTGGTAGGCATTTCGTAAAACCTATCAAGAGAGTGACTCTAAACACCATCATTTCCTCTTCAGCTCCATGACGTGGCTGTCGGGCTTCGATACCGTATGTTTTCGATTGATCTGCTTGTTTCCGTATCTCCTAAATGCCTCTTGCAGTCCATTCACATGAAATGCCAATTGTGCACGGTGACATTCACAGTGTGCGATTTTCCAGAACTATTATGTCGGGGTGTCTCACCTTCATCTAGGACAACATACTGATCGACGAACATGGCAAGGCGCTCTTGTCAGATTTTGGACTCTCTCTTGTCATCCAGGAGTTCCTGGGGACATCATATCTACAGTCTTCCGTTTACGGATGCATGCAATTTGCCGCACCAGAGTTATTTCCGTCCTTCGAGGCTGGCCAAAGTGTGCTTGTTTATCCGACCAGTTCCGCAGACGTGTACTCGTTCGGTTGTGTGATGTTGCACGTAAGTCTCGGGTTGTCCACCGAGCAAGTGTCGATGACATCAGATTGGTCTTGCAGGTCTTATCGTCACAGAAGCCCTTTGTTGGGATGTCAAAAGGACCAATCTTGATTAAACTTACCCAAGGGCAGCGACCTCCACTTCCCGAGGACCATGGACTGCAGCCTGACCACCACGCCTTCATTCAACGGTGTTGGGGAGCAGCAGATGAGCGCCCTTCCGCCGAAGAAGTCGTCACGTTCATTCATGCCCAGCTGACTAGTTCACTTATCCTGTGTAGGCAATGGACTGGTCCCGGTTCGAGGCCGATATTTCCGATTTGATGTTTGTTGTTGTAGAGTGGTGGGTCCGAACTTCGCGGCTGGGCGCAATCACTACTTGGGTTCAGCTAGTGGCGTGGCGGTGTGTGAGCGTGATGTCTGCGCTGGAGACAGTCTTGCTCTTCCAAGGCGTCAGTCAAATCTCGCGCACTACTAGTACGGCGCAACAGAATAATTTCCCCTCATCACGGACTCAGAGAGCAATCCAATAATTGAATCCTGCCCGCCAATCATCCTGTACCCAAATGATTACCCTAAGGCTACACGAGGCCAAGTTTGAACTTAACCCAGATGGTGGTCAACCCACGTTATTTAGGTACTATCTGTATCTTCGACCCACAACTTTCTCCCCGTGTTCCGAGGAGATGGGCGCTCGGCGCTCAGTTGGCCAACGAGGTCATCGCGAGGAGATTTGGCTGCAACGCTCCGCAGTGGCAGTTCTTCTATCACCAAACCTTCCGCCAACTGTCGAAGAAGCCAAGAAACCATCCACCCGAGACCACCCGCTCCAAGCCTTGTGCACTCGAACGAACACGCCGCAAAGGCAGTCCCTGCCACGAATCAAAGGTGGAATATTGTCATTCCACCCTTGTTCCACCCTGCCCCCAGCCTGATCTAAGGTCCATGAAGGCTCTTGCTCTGAATGTGAGTAAAAGCATACCAAGTTGTTACGATTATTATTCCCATTTACAGACTTGGCAATGTCTTTGCGGACCTCAACCTTGGCCATGACTATTCTTTGCTTCTTCAGCCGCCCATGAATATAAGTATCCCGCCCGGAGAACGCATGTTTGCAGGGTCCGTTCAAGATACTCCACAACTCAAGTTTTGCCTTCTTGAGTATCATCTTGACTATGAGGTTGGACGATCCGATGCGATATGGTTAGATGCTGAGGCGGCACTGCACTGGCACTTTTGCTGCGTCAATGTCGCCAAATGCCATCATGGCTCTCCATCCGGGTCTCAACGCGTGTTTTCCATTGCCACCTGAGTGTCAAGTCCTTCGGCACGCCTTATTGGCACTCAGATGGTGATGGCGTTGACCACCAAACCACGGACCTCTAAGCTAGACCACTAACACAGATAATCCTTCCTCCGAGCCCGCCTTTGAGCCCTTCCATCCTACCTCCCTTTCCTTAGTATTTGCTATCATTCGCTGGTCCTATAAATCCGCCCTCTGGGCTAATCCTTGTCGCTTCACAGACCCAGCGTGTCATCGTGATACGCGTAATCGCAAATATCTTCTCTGTCTTCCTTAGCGAATAGCTTTGGCCAGGGTGACTAAATGTCAAATGACTGTAAGGTTTGTCTGGAGTTTTATGTCTTGTTCATCAAGAGGCTGACATGAGAAGATCCCCCGTGCCCCAAGGAATGTCGTCTTTTTTGGCGAGACTGGGGTCGGAAAAAGCTCCACCATCAACCTTCTCCTCGAGGCGGGAACTGTCGCCTCTGTTTCAAACGATTCTCAACCTTGCACACGAAGCAGCGACCATTACGAGACCAAGCTATGTGGTACACCATTCACCCTTTGGGATACCCGTGGTCTGGGTGAAGGCTCAAGCTTTTTTCGAAACTTGTTTGGCGGCCCACGCTCTGAGAAGGAACTGAAGAAGTTCCTAGAACAAAGACATCGCAACAACGAACTCGACCTCCTCGTATACTACGTTCGTGGATCCAGAGCGACCAAGGCGTCACTGAAATACTATAACACCTTTTGCGCTGTGACGCGTCGATTGGCCGCTCCGGTAGTCATTGTGGTGACTCACCTAGAGAAAGAGGTCGATTTGGAGGATTGGTGGAAGCGAAATTCGTCTAGCTTCAAAGGCCTTGAGATGGAGTTCGATGGTTACGCTTGCATCAGTTCTCTTCCAGGTCATGCTCGTTCAGCTGAATCCAGGGAGAGACTCGTCGAGCTTCTCTGTAGGAAATATCGATGGGAGGCGAAAGGGCCGGGATCCTATTTCGGGTCCCCAGTTCAGCGAGCCGTGACCGCAGGCAAGGGCCCAAACCTTCTCCGGTCCGTGCTCAGGCCCTGGGCGACCAGGAGCGACTCTGAGGTTCCGTTCCCTGGCCGGAATGTGGTTGATGGCGCAGTACCTTCCAGTCCGGCATCATCGACAAGATATTCCAGCTATTATACTCCTGCTGAATCGCCTCAGAAGTCCCGACCGTCGACGCCGGTGGTCCAACCACCGACCCCGACTACCGAAGAACAGACTGCGGTGATCCAATCATCAATGCAAGTGCTTCGACCGCACTCCCATAACTCTCTTGCGGCGGTATCACCTGTTGCCACGTTCTTGCGAGTCAGCCGTTCAAGATCTCCCCGCGGCGAAGACACAGACAGTATGGAATCCGATTCAAACTCCATGTTTCATGAGAGGTGGGCAAGTCCGGCTTTGTCCTCAATTGTCTCAGCTGAAATCACGTTTGAAGTTTCCGCAGTAGTGACACTTCTGAGGCTCACCTCCCATGCAACGGAGAGAATGATATCTCTTGCGCGAACGATGGACCTAGACCGAGTGTCTTAGAGCGCCTGAGTGACATGCCTTACAAGCATCTGACTGCTACAGTGAGAAGGAAGAAAGGCTACGCCACTCGAAGCGGCTCCTTCGGAGACATCTGGGAGTGTGAACTGATCGAAGGAGAACATTCTCGCATGGTTCGGTGTCTTCGACTGCTTGTCGCTTTTAACGCATCATTGACGAAGGTCATCAGGTTGCCGTAAAAGCTGTCAAGGTACAACCCAGCACTAGCTATGGCTTCGAAGAATCGCAGGCCCATCATAAGAGGCACGAAAAAGTAACGTTAAAACCATATCGATGGTGTTCTGTGCTAAAGGAACCCTAGAAACTTCGCCGGGAGCTCAAAGTTTGGGAGAGATTGCAGCACAAAAATGTTGTACCCTTGATTGGCCTCGTGGCTGGCTTTGGGGACTTGCCGAGCATGGTCAGCCCTTGGTACGCGAATGAATCCCTGACACGATACCTCGCCCTCCACCGCGAAATGGAATTGCCTGCAAAGTATGCCCTGGTGAGTTGTTCGCCTGCCATCCCGTGGATATATTTTAAACGTCGAGTGAAATGTTTCAGCTTCGTGATATTGCAGCCGGGCTCTGCTATCGTGAGCGCCTATTCTATGATAACTGTTACATATGTAAACTCTGTGCCCACCAGTCCACAGTGAGGATGTCGTCCATGGTGACCTGCATAGCGTATGATGTCTCCCAAATACCGTTTGCTGCTTGGCTGACTCTTCTGAAGGAGAATGTCCTTATTGACGAAAACGGGGCAGCATGCCTGGCCGACTTTGGTCTTTCGTTCGTCAACGATTTTGTGGGCACCTCGTATATCAGATCGAACGTTTGCGGTGCCATCCAGTTTGCAGATCCGGATTTCGTCAAACAAGCACATGAGGCCCAAGATAAAGTGGTTCACCCGACGAAACCTTGCGACATCTACTCGTTTGGAGGATTAATGCTCCATGTATGTGACGGTTGGAGGCTGGTCCGTAGCGCCCGGCTGAATGCACTCTGAATAGGTTCTCTCTGGCACAAAGCCGTACGATGGTCTGAAACAACCCGCTCTTTATGCCAAGGTTCTAAGAGGAGAACGTCCCGACATTCCAAAGCCCGATGAGCCTTGGCACGAGTCGGAATTGTTGATTCGCGCGTGTTGGGATCCTGAAAAACGTAAGCGCCCGTCAGCAGACGAAATTCCTAGACGGTTCCCTACACATCAAACGCCAACTATTCAATAAGTTGTAGCCTGTCTCACGGTGAGGATGCCCGTTCTCCCTTGTCCAGGCTCCTTCGTGAAAGCTATCCGCTCTATAAACGATTTCATTCTATCACGTAGTTTAGTAATCTCGATCATCACGATCTGATAACCATAGCGAAGCTAGTGCCATATCATTAAGCTTGATTGTTACATTCATGTTGTACTCGTAGTATCTTGCACCCTATGTTATGGCTCACTCGAAGCTGTAAATATTTATGCAGCATAAGATGGGGCTCATGCAGTTTCAACCAAGGTCACACTGTGACGCCCGCCAAACCTTGGTGGGAATGTGACGGCCCCACAATCCTTGCAAAGCCATCAGTCGCTAAAACTTGCCTCACATTACATTGTCGAGAAAATGAAAACTGTAGAAGTGATTTAAATAGTCGTACACACAACGCCATTTTCTGCAAAATGCTGTTGTCAGCTTGGAGTAAGCTTTGTCACGCCGTTGGTTGAAACTGCATGAGCCCTATCTTAGATTGATTTGGACGCATCTCATTTTGTGCACTACTTTGACAATGTCATCGACAGCCAAGGTCTGGTTTGGTGAGTTCTTACAAGCACCTTCTGTAACTAAGCTGAAGCCGTTCCAGTGACTGGTGCATCCAGTGGATTTGGTCGCGCAGTCACGGAACATGTATTGGATATGGGAGACACCGTCGTTGCGACAGTCCGCACACCGGGGGCACTTTCAGACCTCCTGCCCAGATATTCCTCCCAGCTTCTCGTTCTCACCCTCGATGTAAGATATCCAGAGCAAATCGGTGCAGCCTTTGAGAACGCGGTGGAAAGATTCGGGAGAATTGATGCCGTCTTCAACAATGCAGGGATCTGCATCATCAGCGAGGCCGAAGGTATGCCCGACGAACATGGGAGGGATTTGTTCGAAATTTTGTTCTGGGGTGCTGCAAATGTCACCAAGGAGGCTGTCAAAGTTTTCCGGGAACGCAACAATCCGCCAGGAGGTCGTTTGTTGCAGATGTCTTCTCGGACTGCATTGAAAATCGTGCCTGGTGCTGCACACTATGCCGCTGCGTATGTCTTGACCCACATAATCTGGCATTATAATTGACTCTTTTCAAAGCAAAGCTGGTAATGAGCAATACCGCGTTTGAGAGAAGCTAACTGACTGGATCCAATACTAAGCTCTCGAATGTCTCTCTCAAGGTTTGGCTGCCGAACTAGATCCTAGCTGGAATATCAAGGTTTGTTCCACGTCTAGTTTTCAGCAATCCTACTAAACCACCGTAGATATCCATCATCCAACCAGCTCTCTTCCGCACAAACGCTCCTTGGAGCAACACTCTCGAGCCCATCCACCCTGCATATAGTGATCCCAACCTTCCATCCAGAAAGGTTCGGGATCTTTACCCAGGCGAGCGAGCAGCGCGTGGGTCTGATGGAGATCCGAAGAAGCTTGCGCAAGCGATGTTCCGTTTAGCTTACATGGATGACCCTCCCTTCTACCTCCCGTTGCATCGGGTTGCAGTTCAAGCAGCAAGGGAGAAGGGAGAAGCACTGATCCAGGCAGCGGAAGAGTACGCCAGTTGGTCCGAGGATGTGTACTTCACTGTCGGCCAAAACTAGTACACTGGTAGTTGATGTTACCCTTTCAAGGCGGAAGGTTTGAATCTAAAGGGGATGTCATGTGCAGAGTACACATGATCCTGTTCTGACACCTCTCGGGATGCCCGATGCCCGATCGATACCCAAGGTTTTTCTTGCTATCTGCCTGCACCACATGGCCAATGACTGACAAGATTGTAGATATCCCCTCATCCCCCTTTCGTAACATCGCCCAAACGTTCAGCACGCATGGCATCCACACAATCTCCACTGGTCTCTAAGGTATGGTTCGGTATGTCGTTCGTAGATCATGCGCCTCTACGTGGCCTTTGATCGTATTCACAGTGACCGGAGCATCTGCTGGTTTTGGTCGTCTCGTGACTGAGCGTGCCCTGGAGCTTGGAGACCGTGTAGTTGCGACTCTTCGAAAACCATCCACAATATCCGATCTTTCGGCCAAATACCCTGCGTCTCAACTTCTCATCCTCAAGCTCGATGTCTCGGTGCCATCAGCTATCACCGATGCATTCAACCAAGCAATCTCCATGTTCAGTCGAATTGATATCGTCCTTAACAATGCAGGTTACTACGTGGTTGGCGAAGTCGAAGCAATTTCAGACCAGAGCTCGCGATCCATGTTTGATGCCATGTTCTGGGGAGCGGGGAATGTGATGAAAGAGGCGATCCACTGCTTCAGAGACGTCAATAGCCCTATGGGCGGTTGGTTGTTGAACCTATCGTCTCGCACGGCGCTTGTCCCGCAGCCCGGAGGTGTATTATATGCATCTGCGTGAGTCGGAATAACATAGGTGGATCACTGAATCATTGAAGAGTACATACAGGAAGGCAGGTGAGTGATCGAGTACCTGGAGACTTTTGTAGTGCTGACCCGGATGTGACCAGCTCTAGAATCGCTTACAGAGGGTTATGCTGCAGAACTCGACCCAACCTGGGACATTAAGGTTGGTGCGCATCCCGACACATCATATAACGTGTTCAACGTGTCATTCAGCTCGTTCTTTTGGAACCTGGACTTTTCCGTACGTCTGCAGTTTCCAATTGCGTGATCGAGCCTCCCCTTCCTGTCTACGCCTCAAATCCTTCCCTCCCATCGATGATGTACCGCGCACTCTACCCCGGCATTGAAAGCACACATTTCGATGGTGACCCGAGGAAGTTTGTAGATGTGGTTTTCAGGCTCTTGGAAATGGAAAATACTCCTCCTCTCATTCGACTGCCCGTGCATCGAGTGGCCATAGCTTCGGTGAGGAAAAAGGGAGAGATGCTCGTAGAGGCGGCAGAGAAATTAGCAGGGTGGTCGGACGATATCTGCTTCGATGAATCAGTTCCACAGTCGAGTAATTAGGGTAGGAATCGAATATGTTGATTGGGTATTTCAAGTTCAACTTGGCGCAGCCAGATGGGATGTTGTTCAACAGGGGACTTTTCCCGATTAGTAGACCCAACCCAAACTTGCTACCCTTAGAATTAAACAAGTACAAACAACCACCCCTCTCCTGCTCCGTGCAATATGGCCAACTTTCCGCCATCTGCCCCAGCGAGTTCCGCAGCAGACGCCTTTGCGGACGACGACCGTGTACATTTCTCAAAGGAGACTGGGACATGGAGACTTGAGCAAGAAGATGGGACCGAACTTGAGTACGATACAACCAAGGGACAGTGGTTGCCTGTGGTCAGTGATGCTGCTGTGGTATAATCCTGGCATTGCCCAAACTCACTCCTCCTTGCAGGTCGATGAAGACCTTATCCGGAAACAACAAGCTGCGTACTCTGTCTCGGGTGTCGATGAAGAGGTATGAATACCTGTTGTCCGATCTGTGCTTCGCGACGTATCCCTCTCTGTGTGGCAGACTCCAGCTGCACCTGTATTAAAACGTGGCAATAAGAAGCGGAAAGAGCCTGAAGACTACACTTCCTCCGCCCCACCGCCAGGACCGTCAAACAAGCGTGGCAAGAATGACGAAAACAAACCACAGCGCTCCAAGAACACGGCGGTCTACGTCACGAATCTGCCTGTTGACACAGAAGTCCACGAGATTGTCGAACGCTTCGGCAGGTTCGGTGTTATAGAGGAGGATGACGAGGCCGAACCCAAAGTGAAGTTATACGCGAGGGAAGACGGGACGTTTAGTGGCGAGGCGCTGGTGGTATTTTTCAAGGAAGAGAGCGTGACGCTTGCTATTAGCATGCTCGACGATGCGGAACTGAGAATTGGAGATCCCTCCACGGTGTTGAAGGTGCAGATAGCCGAGTTCAAGCACAAGCACACGGGTACGGAGGCAAGCGGGCAGTCGCAGCTGAGGAGAACAGTGGACAAGAAGAAAACCTCGCGACGGATTGGGAAAATGCAAAAGTATGTCGCATCCTTTATGTGATTCTGACCGCAATATGGACATCTTCTGTAGGAAACTGCAAGAATGGGATGATGAAGACGGCTTTGGACCTGCGAAGACTGAAGAAGATAGCATGAAATTGCCCAACAGGAATAGCAGGGTCATCGTATTGAAGCGTATGTTTTCTCTGGAAGAACTCGACGCAGATGCATCTCTTTTGCTCGATCTCAAGGAGGATGTTCGCGACGAGTGCTCGACGTTGGGAGAAGTTACCAACGTAGTGTTGTATGATGTACGACGTGACGACTTACTTTCTCGTGCCACTTGGCTGACCATGGCGTTGTTGTCTCACAGAAAGAGCCAGAAGGCGTCATGACCGTGAAATTCAGGGATCCTTTGTGCGCTCAAGCATGTATCTTGGTGAGCCCTCTGATCTTCTGACACGGCCGGATGGGATGCTGATCACTCTTTTTTTGACAGAAAATGAATGGTCGATATTTTGGCGGCAGGCAAATTGAAGCGTCACTCTATGTCGGAAAACAGCATTTCAAGCGAAGTGGTGCTGGGGACGAGATTGAAGGCGACTCCGCCGAAGCCGAGAAGAAGCGTTTGGATGACTTTGCAGCTTGGCTCATGACCGAAGGAGATTAGCTGAGGGCATCGCTTCTTCACCTGAATAAGTCCTTCCACATCTTATGTGAGCGTGTATTTACAGATGAGGCCTATTATCTCGCAAATGAAAGTATTCATTCGTATGTATGCCTGCTTACAGAAGCCAGGGATTTTGAGGATCGTCTGTTGGTAACACTGTTGCTGTACTGGTGCGTGATGCTTTGTAACTGCGAACAGATGATCCTACAATTTCTACTTACCACAAAAACGAACAGCGACTAACCTTGGTCTTAACAATGGATTACTACCGACACCGCCGCTAGCCCTGACATGCCTAACATTGATCCCGTCTTGCAGCAGCATGGAGTTACTTGGTACTACCGGTGCGACCGTTGTTTTTACTGGGCTTCGACGTTTCAACACTGAAAGGCGTCCGCTAAAAACGGATGATTCTCTAGCTCCTCCGCAGTTGCTCTATTTTTAGAATCAAACCGAAGGCAACCCCTGATGAACGATGCGGCCTTTTCAATCTCATGATTAGGCAGTATGTTGTAACTTTCATTTCCCTCTCCAAACTGACTTAGATAAGGTCCTTGATGCGAAGCAGATTGCCTGCACACTGAGAGGACCTTCGCCATCAAAATATTCTTTGCGGCGCTGAGCACGGTCGAGCATAGACACCGGGAATCGCTCGCCAGTGAGCTCCATCATCTTGGCTAGATGATCATCTTCGATGCTCCGGTCTTCACCTTCTTTAGGATGAAAAGGGCATCGCCCAACAAGCAATTCGAACGTCTGGAAGTATCCAATAGTCAAATCAAGTGTTTTCCATCACCACGAAACCAAACAACTCACGGCACAGCCAACGGCCCATATGTCCAATCCAGGCCCGAAGTCTGAACGGAGAATTACTTCCGGCGCACGAAGTGAAATATCGCCGAAGCAGTATACTGTGGGTTGTTCTCCCGCCCCGACCGTACACCTGAGCCCAGCGTTCTTGAGACCTTGTAGCGGCCTTCCTTGAGCAGCTGGTTTGGACGTGCGGGGTAGTAGTCTTTGAAGTCAACACTGCGGACAACCATTTGATGAAACGGCCTGAAGGAAGCGAGACCGGGAGGTTCGAGGCACATCTCCTATCTTCTCCGATTGCACAGGCTGGATTTCATATTTGCCAACATATGTACCGTGTCACTGTCAGCCCATCCTCGTCTTTCTCCGCTCGGGTTGTTGAGTGTTGAACGTCCATACTACACATTTCACCAGCGAACTCTCGCGAGACTCAGCTGGAACCATGGGAGAACAACCGCCGTCCCCCGTAGTCTGGTGAACAGCCTAATGGATCATTTTGCGGAACGCTAAATCATACGTCGATCTTAAGTATTAGAAAACGAGTGTGTGGTCTACGGTATATGTACTTAAGGTATCCGGAGTAATGCGACTGAAGATAGTCCACAGAAAACCAAGAAGGATATGTTCCAGACGAAGGTGAACAAACTAACATATGGCCATAAAATATGCCAGCAGACGAGATAGCAATAGAAGTGAGCAAAACGAGCGAAAGGTAACTAACCCGAGAGTAATCTAGTCGTGATGGAATCGTGAACGAGAGTAGGGTAGGCAAAGAACCCACGAGACGCGAGATGCCCGTGGTATGATTAGATCAGTCCGTTCTTCGCCCAGGAACCAAGGAATGGATGGAGACAAGAGTGGGGTGCACATCAGTGGCCGAGCGCTTCACCGTCAGCTTTGTGACCGTCCCCACGGATGCTGTCCGGCGAACCATCGATCGATCCTGGAGAGCTGACCACCAGTTCTGGTAGAACGGGCGGTGCGCTGGAGATGGCGGGACGGGCTTCCTCTTCGTCTGCTGTTGCCTCAGAATAAGCAGACGAAGGACGCGCAGCGCCGGTAGGGATGTCTGCGGAAGGCTTGGGTGTCGCAAGGGTGGCGGAAAACCGCCTGACAGAAGGAGACGTCGGCGTGGTCTGCCCAGCTGGTTCCATCTCAGAGGGGTGAGGTGGCGGATCAACAAAGTCCCAAGCACGGGGAACGAGTGCGACGGGGATAAGCCACGTCGCAGTGCAAACGACACCTTTGCCCTGGTCTGACCTCTTGATGATGCTCCACTCGCTTTGCACGAATTGAGCGATGTAGCGAATGAACGGAAGGATTTCACGCGTGCCCTCGTTGAGGACCGCGAGCGCCGTGAGAAGGTTGAGGATGGCGGAGCTTGGGGACTCCGCTGCTTCGAGGTGGGCGATAGTCGGAGGTGGAAGGCAGACCTCCAGTCCCCACCAATCTGTCGAAAACAAACCGTGTCAGTCGTTGATACGGGAGGCATGTAATGGTACTGACATGTCAGCACGGATATCCTGTCGGCAGGGACGATGACACCTTTGTGGTCTGGCAGAATGACTTTCCCTGTGGCGTAACCCAATGCCATGAGCTGGGGAGTGACCTGTTCTATCCCTTCGATAACCGTCTCTGCAGTTGGAACCGCGCCGGCAAAGAGGCCCTGAGCAGTGACTGGTGCACCGAAACCCATATTAGGGGCAGTGAGAAGGTCGATGAGACGAATATCGGCTAGCACGGTCGATACAGCTGATACAGAGGCAGTTGCAACGGATTCGAGCTGATAGAAACATTGCACCTGCACTTCGTCGTCGGTCATATCGAGACAGACAGCATGGATAGGGACATTGGTATTCGTGGTGGTGTCGTTGGCATGAGCGGGAAGTGCCCTAAGCTGAGTGATCACCTTGGCTGCAGTCTTGGGATCGAGAAGTTGGGTTTTGACACGGGCTACGTCTGACTTGGAAGGTGCCTTTGTCTTGTTTGATTTCGCCTCAGGAGGGGTATTGTGGTCACCGATGATGATGGCGCGAGCGATGACGGCGGATTCCCTTGCACGCTTCTCAGATGAAGCACTTCCGAGCGTGAAAACATACAAGGCGCGACCTGTCTTGGGTTTCTTGTCCGAGACCTTCTTTACGTTGACTGTTGCTTGAGTCTGGATAGGGGGAGGAATGGAACGTTTACGTCCAGGCTGTGACTTGTTCTGCTTTGCATCAGAACGAAGGAAAGCAAAGGATGGGAAAGAAAAGCGGCGAGGGTCCTTTCCATTCGCAGTTACGGCTGGGGATGAATACGGCAACGCAGACTGGCTCTGGCTCTGCATTGGTCTAGCGCTCTGAGTGGTGGAGTCGCTGTTCACGGAAAAGGTAGAAGGCTGCTGCGTTGAAGACAAAGGAGGAGCGAGAGACACAGCCGGGTTTGGCGAGTCAGGGAGAGGTATGGAGCGGGGCTGCGCTGGGGTCAGTGAGCCCTGAATGGTAGGTGCAGAGTCAATGGTGGGCATAGAGGCTATAGACGGCCTCTCTGGCCTCTCCGCGCCCTCCTGCAATGGGTCGGGTGCTTCAGGTTCATTGGTGAACTCGATGGAGACGTCAGCGACGGGTGGTTGTGCTTCCTCTTGTTTCTCTGCAGTCGGAGGCGACTTTGGTTTCGTTGCGGGGTTGACGGACTTTAGGAACGACAGCATCGTTGAACGCCACGCAGCACGATGGGGGAGGAGAAAAAGAAGGAAGAAGGGCCACAAGGATGGTGAAGCGAGGGCTAGACTTTATATACGTACTCACTGAATGGTAAGCCAGCGCGTGAGAAAGGGGAGCGAGGGGAGGGCGAGGGGACAAGTACAACTTGGGTGGTCCTTGGGCCTGGGCTGAGGTGACAGGGGGCTCGAAACATTCTCGCTCGTGTACTGGCTCAGCTTCATTGGACGTGTATAGATTCCTCGAGCATTGTGAAACACAGGGGGTTTCTATCTATGGAACGGCATCAAGTGGTGTGACCGTGGGAATGCGTCGGGTTCACTGTCCATCTCGACCCGTCGACGTCGATCCCACAACGATGTCGCTCCCAGTCTTGAGAGCATTACCAGGTCTGTCTGTCCCTCGGTCTAGTCAATACCAACTAACAATCCCTTAGTCGCCCGTGCTACTGCACTGCGTCCTGTACTAGGCATATACGGTATCCATGTTCGCTGCCTCTTCATCCTTGTGCTCAACTCTCTCCGTAGCCTCCCGTTCCGTACATACCTCAAAGTCCGTACATGCCCAAGAGCCAATACCCACATCTACTACCGAACCCACCGAACCCATCACCGCGCTCGCAAATCGTGGCTCAAATCAGCACACTCTCGAAACACCTCGCAACAAGGCTGGTACGTCCGCTCACTCGCTCGTTCCTCTCAATTCCACCAACCCGTGTTTCTCTCAGAGTATGTTCTCTCAACTCTCGACAAACTCGTAAACTGGGCACGTCAAGGTTCAATGTGGCCCATGACTTTCGGTCTCGCTTGTTGTGCCGTAGAAATGATGCACATGGCTGCTGCTAGATACGACCAGGATCGTTTGGGTGTCGTGTTCCGTGCCAGTCCCCGTCAAAGCGATATCATGATCGTCGCAGGAACACTCACAAACAAAATGGCCCCTGCCTTGAGAAAAGTTTACGACCAAATGCCAGAACCGAGATGGGTCATCTCCATGGGCTCATGCGCCAACGGAGGTGGTTACTACCACTACTCCTATGCTGTAGTCAGAGGATGCGACCGTGAGTGTTCCGGCGTCATCACTTTCAGGTGCTCAGTGTCGCTTTTCTTTAGGTATCGTGCCCGTCGATATCTACGTCCCTGGTTGCCCACCTACCGCCGAAGCTTTGCTCTACGGCATGCTTCAGCTACAGCGTAAAATGAGGAGAAACAGGAAGAGCGTATTGTGGTGCGTACCTCATGCTGCATACACCGTGACTCTATATCAAGTTCGTTTTAGGTACCGCAAATAATTCAGTATGTGAACCGGGGGTGAAGAAACACGAAGGGACTCCTGGACTTAGACTACCATCAGTTCTGTACATCCCCTCTTATCTTCAACCATCTTTCCTTTCACCCCGAGCATCCCGCTTCACACACTCGCATGGTTCGAGTGTGTATTCATTCTCTGACTGGCGTGGCTAAATTCCAAATAACCCAGATTGTTGACGGATTTTCTGAGCGCGGTACTGTATGCACAATGTATGCATGCCTTGTGTGCTTTTTGGGAGGAAATGACGCTTGCACGTACGTATGCGGCATCTTCATCCCCCCGCGTTCTGGGTCGCTGAGCATTGATCTTGACATTCACGAACTAGACGCCATTCAGAAAGGTTAGTCACACATTTGGCCAAAATGTCCAGCTAACGGGATGAGTGTTCAAGTGGTGATCCAGAAAATAATCCCTTGGACGAGCGAGTTGGCTAAGATGTGTTCTGAGTGCCTCTCTTCATGGTGACCACATTCATTGATTTTCAACTCACGTGATGCTTCGCGCACCGTGTTCGACAGTCTTCGCTCCGCGCTCGCATCACGCTGTCATACTCGACTCTCGTTCCTGCATATTTCACTTCCCATTCGTTATACCCGTCGCCGGTGACCACCCCATCTACTGGTTCCGGATCCGCATAATGCATGGTCACACAGCAGGCCTCTACACTCCCGCCACGATCGCCGCATGGCTACTCGCCTCGGGCCTGGCCTCCCCGCCCGTTCTTGTGCTCCTCGGACTGACGCTTCCAGACTCCCGCATCCTGAATGGGATAGCTGGCATCGGGATGACGCTCGCAAATATCGCCGACCTCATTCCTTACTTGCGGCAATCCACCATCGACACCACTCACCCGAACGATGACACGCCCGCTTGCGAGATGACCACTCTGAAAGATGGAGTTTGGTCGAATGGGTCTCGTGTGATGCAGGGACCTCTACAGAGTGCGGCGAGTGTGGTCTTTGGGACCATATCGCCCCGCGAAGGAGAGCATACACGCGCTTCGAGCGGCCAATCTGGATGTTTGACGCTCACAGAGTCTTTGAATGGTCCTGCTATCGACCACCAAACGCCATTCGCCCTATCGGCACCACCGTTACCACTTCGGGGGGAAGAAGACGAACATGTTCTTGTCGAACTCAAGACCTTCCCGCCTGCTAACTCTCCCGGGATCGATCTTAATACCAACGACACGAGTGTGCTGGATGATGAGGCCGCCCAGCTTATCCCGCTTCCTACCCCAGATACAATTGAAGACGCCCCTTTCACAACAGGCTCTGTCTTGGCTATCAGTGATTCGCGAGAAGGATGTTCTACTAGCGCTCCTGTGGAGGTATGTCGTGTTAATCCATTTAACTGCCGACACTGTGGATATACAGGCTATTATCGAGCAGAACAGTCTTCTTCTCGCTGCCGACTTTTCAAGTACTTTGTCCACGCTAGATTCGACCCGAGATGTTTCTCCGGTTACAAGTGCGGTATGCCGTACTTGTCTTGTGTTTGACGAGGAAAT
Organism: Chalciporus piperatus; assembly: GCA_038093975.1. Lineage (NCBI taxonomy): Eukaryota > Fungi > Basidiomycota > Agaricomycetes > Boletales > Boletaceae > Chalciporus > Chalciporus piperatus. The sequence goes on from JBBPTG010000009.1 coordinate 315,056, forward strand.
CTAACGCTTTGCCCCGCTGGCCAGTTCGACGAGAACGAAGGCACGACATCCACCCCTAGGAAGATTTCTGTGCAGGATGATTGTGACCCAGAGGGAGGTGCCAGTCGGTCTGATGATTCACACGCTCAATGCCGCGTCCTGGAAGGCGCACAGACGACGCAACGGGAGGATGTGAAACCAGAAACGGTGCGTCTATCCTATCAACTCTCGTCGCCATAATCTGATGACACGGGGATATTCAGCCTTGGCGGCCACGTCCCGAAAGCTTGGTATTCATTCCCCAATCCGTCATACGACGATTTCCCTCGGCCCCTCTGGCCTCTGAGACACCTCGTTATGAATACCAAGCCTTCGGATACGATGTCATGTCAGTGCCTCTGGCTGCCTCTATCGATCAACAGGCGATGCTATTCGAGGAGGGAGCGAGAACCAGTACATGGGCTAGTAGTGTCACTTTGGGAGAGTACCCGCCTCCTTCCCGACTCTTCCAGTGGGAAGATGCGTTGAACGAGAATGGCGATGTTACTGCGGAAGGACCACCCATCGGGGGGCAGGGATCGGTCCCTGGATCAGCCGCAGACCAAGCACCCCTCGAGAAAGCACCGACCTCACTGTCATCACAGGGGCCCACGCCGGAGGCTCATACTTTACAGCTCAAATCCTCGTACCAACACCGACCTCATTCTGGACGCCGACTGGGTGTCCTCGCACGCGCTGCCCTCCGTAATCGCCGGCACAATCGCGTTAGGAGCGATGACTCTCGCTCGACCGATGGTGACTTGGAATCTGACAGTGACTCCCAGTCATCGGGGGGTTCCTCTGCAGATGAAAACATGCTTCCTCGCATGCTTGGCTCTGACCTCATTGCCGCTATCGATGCCAACAGCGAGTGGGAGCTCAACCTGTATGGGTCTAGAAAGACGGCGCCACCACTTCCTGACATCCATGAAGCTTTTCCGGCTTCCGAAGACTCTACTGCAGATGTCAGCCTCCTCCTGCACGGACCGTCGACCATCGATGCCTCTGATACCGATGTTCGAGCTCCCGCGACTTCCCGTTCCCTCACTTATGAGGATATTCAAACCTGGGCCACTGGAGTTGTTCATACGTGCGTTAAGCAGGTTCATCGCAATCACGCTCCCGTGCCCCCACTCTCTCCATCACAGGCATCGGATGTTTGTGCAGAAAGACCATTGATTCCGGGCGTATCCCAATGCCCTTTGGCCGGCCACCACTGCAAACCTGGAGCATCCGTGGCGGCGGACTCGGAGGCGCCAGCGCCGAAGATCACGAAAACAACAGCGTCGGTGCCACAACCAGCCACTCTGCCCACTCGGAAGCCGTTGGTAGTGCGAAACATACGTGACATTCCCGAATTTGTGCCTCGCCAACGACCCATCTCAGTAGTCATTTCGAAGCGTGTCGAGAAGCCGCAGCGTTCTAGGACGCGCTCGATGGTTCAAGTTGCTCTTCCGCGAACAAGGGACGCTGCCGGCGAGGTCATTGCGAGAATGGAGAGTCAGGTTGGTTTTGATACCCGGGGCCGAAAGGAAGGCGGGAATGGGGCGTATTGGACGCAAGGAGAGTTGGAAAGACATACTGAGCGGTCTCGTTTTCGGTTTGCATAGACTGGGTGGGTCGTCGTCTTTTTGTTTTCTGCTCGATTGGACGAGGCCGGTAAGTACCAGACACAAGAACACTAGTCTTCATAGGATGTATTCTCGTTTTGTTCTCAGTTTGTTGTACCCTACTAGATCTATCGTTTTATCTTCCGTGTTTCACCCTTTTCGACGTCGACTAGGTCATGTTCTAGGTAATCTACACACGTTCATTGCCCTAGCTAGGGCGACTGAGACCTTGCTGGCTTTAGGGCAGGTGTCGTGACCGCTAGATTTTTGCAGCACAATGACATCAAGGTGAACGAAATCCTCGATGACTGTCCAAGCGACATGACGTTCATCTTCTTCACGGTGGGCGAAGACTGCCGGCGAGTTTTTCGACACGAGAATGGTCATTTTTCGTACATCTTTATTTTAATTTATTTGTTCTATTTCCTTCACCTCAACTCGTATTTCTTACTGTTTAAGACGAGGGAGAAGACCACGGCTGATGAATGAACGTGCGTCGTGTTGCAGAGAAACAGAAAGCGCAAGTGTTGGTGACCGAACGTCTATGTTAACGCAGCTTATTAATCAGGTGACCCAAAAATGCTCTATTTGTTGTTGTTTAAAATCTGCAGAATGCATGATACAAGGTAATCTAGCGACGTTGCGATGTGCAACCGTCCACAGTGTGATATCGGCGATCGATTGATCTAGATCTCCGATGAGCCACGTTGCACTGTGCAGTGGTTGGGTAAACGATTTCGTTGCGGTTTCTGAGGTGACGTGACATCTTCGCTGAAATAGATCACAGGATCTGCACTCGGAGCACTGAAGAGCACTGATTTCCATCAGCGCTATCAGCTTCCAGAAACTTGTGACCACGCACCACCATCACGTCCGGACTGGCAGACCGGCTGATCAGTCTGACAGGAAGTATGAAGCGGAGTCTCTCGCGGCGTGGAGCGATGAAATCAAGAAAGATGAAATGTCACGAGTTGAGCCAAGCTGGGCAAAATCAGATGGGAGGGGCATCTTTTCCTAGTCCGCACACCGCAGCACACCACGTTCCTATCAGCAGTTCTTATCGATCTGTGAGCGGTGTTTTTTGATGTTCGATTGACAATAATAACAATCTGAGCGTGATTACTTAACTGACTGGGTTGCGAGGCTGAGAGATATAAATTGGCCCTATCGACCCCATCTTTGGGTCCCCATCTTGTCTTTGTTTTCCATCTTGATCTATCTCATTATACACCATGGGTTTGTTCAGCAGCAGCGAAGAAGCTATGACGGAATTCGTGCGTCCTCCCCTGCGTCATCGTCGGCTTCGTGGTGTACGCATATTAATGTGATTCCGTCCTGCAGGACAACACGGAGCACCACCGTTCCATCACGCACGACTTGCTTGGTGCTGCTGCCGCCTACAAGGTCAGAACTCGTATTGGGGTTAATGGTGCTTGTGGCTTATACGACCTGTAGGCCACCCAGATGTACATGAGCCACTGTGCAGCCAATGGCCAGCCTGACAGCCACGCCACGGCCAAAGAAATGGTGTAAGCATTTTCTGGTCTTACCCAGTTTCTATTGTGAACGATACCAGTGCTGCTCTGGTCGGTGCTGCGCTCACCGACTTGGCCTCAACCAAAGGGGTAAGCTAGACGGTCTGTACTGGTTCACGTCGCATTATTCTTACCTATCATCGCAGCTTGATGCTTGGGATGAGCACAAGCGCGAGAAAGCCCAAGAGCTAGGTATGTCGATGTCGATGTGCTCTGACTGGCGTATGGTTAATGTGTGATGGAATTATAAAAAAGCCGAGAAACAGGTGTTCGATAGTGTCCGGGGCGACGAATACTAAAGTGGAATATCGATGACATCTTGGCCGTCGATTTATTGTTAGCTGTATCATTATGTGTGTATATGTGCTCAAATATTCGATGAGGAAGGCGTTTTGGTTCACGAGAGCGCAACTTTTCGTAAAAAAAAAAAGCGCGCAACACTGAGTTCATTGAGCGAGTACTACAGTCGACTCTGATATAACCCATACGTCGTATAACCCATACTCTCGATAACCCATGCCTTTTTCAATTTCCCGAGTTGGTATGCAGATGTTTTATGTCAATAACCCATAACTCTGCCTTAACCAATACCCATACTGATTGTTGGTCGTCATAACCCATACATGTACCCGGATATCCCCGACAAGATACTCCATTAGGCAATTTGGTCATGTTGTCATCGTTTTTTGCGATGCCCAAGATGGTAGGACAGACTTGGGACAAACCCAAGAGTGTCAACTTCTCAACTCCTCGCCTTATGAAACCTGTCGAAGTGCTAAAAAAAAGGCTTACGGAAGCTTCGTGATCAGGTCCGGGAACGGAAAGCCAAGCTTGAGGTCGAGCTGATCTGGAACATACTGGGGCACTCCAAGCCTCGAACTGAATGGATATCACGGAGCTTCTCAACCCGGCTGCGGAGATGCACCATGCATTCGAGGCGAACGACCAAGATATATTCCGAGCCGTGATGGATGCGAAAGGACTCGGAGTGGGGGGAGTAATGGTGAAGGTAACAGTGATGAGGTGGATGCCGACTCGGAGCCTGTTGAACCAGGTCCTACCCGCAACGAAGCACTCCAGGCAGTGCTGTTGGTGAGAAAATATATCGAGGACCTCAACCATCCATTTGCGCGGAAATTAGAGTCGATGCTGGGCTCGTTCGGGAAGCAGACAAGGTTTATTGACTCGGAGATGCGAAACTTGAAGGACACAAAATTGACTAGCTATTTCAAACCTAAGTAGTTGGTATTTCAAGGCAACACGAGCACATTTGAATGTATATAGATGATACAGATTCTCATAACGAACTTTGGTTGTCAAGGGTCGATCTCGCTCGGAACCCATACATCCCAAAACCCATACCCCTTGGGCCTATCCCGAGGGGTATGGGTTATATCAGAGTCGACTGTAGTACTCTGTGGGACTGTGGATTTCCTTAATTAACTAGGGTCAACTTCGTCTCCAGGGACCTTGCTGGCTTTGCGTTATTAATCTTAGTCAGCGGGAGCCTGATCGTTGGGTCTCAGTTCATTAAAGGTCTCCTGCTCTGATCAGTGACCTCCCCCAATGAACAGCCTCGCCATATTCCGTCGTTTCAAAACGCCATCCTGCTGCAGCCTACTCACCTCGTACGCATACTTCCATACTCCCAGCTGCTCATTACCACTCCCTCGCACGACCCACCATGATCGCTCGCGAACACATGCACGCTATGCACGCTACATGTCCACTCCAGCGACACACACATCCACCACCACCGAAATCCCCAAAGCACGAAGCATACTCCTCACTTCACCAAATGTCTCAGACCTAGAAGCCCAAGAACTCGACACAGAAGTGATACCCACAGACCATATCAACGTCACCCTCACCACCCGCGCAGCCGAGGTATGTCTCCGTCTCTCTCCGAGATGGGCACCTTGTCCATCCATGCGATCACACACTCACCCACCTTGCAGCAACTCCAACGAATATCCACACGGGAGAACAACCCAGACATTGCCCTCCATATCTCAATCGAATCAGGCGGGTGTCACGGATACCAATATAAACTCCAACTCGCATCAACACGCGCCCCAGAGGACTAGTACGTTCTTCTTTTCATTTCCCCACTCCTCCCTTTTTACTCACCCCCCGTCACCCCGATCAGTCACCTGACACACCCAGACATTCGTCCCTCCAACATCTACATCGACGCCATCTCCCTCCCCATGCTCAACGGCTCCACCATCGATTACGCTACCGAACTCATCGGGAGCTCGTTCCGCGTTACTGGGAATCCTCAGGCTAGAGGAGGCTGCGGCTGTGGTGTCAGCTGGGAGTTGAACGAGTCTTGAGACCCTTTTTCAGTTTTCAGTCTTCGATTATTTGGAACGAACCGGACCCCTCACAGCTTAGTCTATTTCGTCCTTGTGGTATACTTGGCACTATGGATTGCTTTCCCCAATATCTCAGCACGGCGTCATGTGTTCTCCCGGATATTCTCATCAGCGCGGACAAGGTGCGACGATCGTTCCGCTTGCTCACAACCTTGTACGTTCATTTGGGAACTCGCTCGTGGTGGTGCATGGTTGTACACTGCGATAGGGCGCCAGAGGACCCGCCAAAGTGCGTCCTTCGCATTTATATCGGTCCCTTCCAGACACGAGAGATCGATAAACGAATACACCGAAAAAAAACCATCACGCCCAATGCTCTGTCCATCGTTCTTCCGTTCCATCATCGTCACAACAACTATCCCACCACCACCACCACCACCACCACCACCATCCCAACGCCAATCACCAAATCCCCTCCCAATCTCACGCTCGGCACCCCCGCACTCTTCGTACTCGTCTCCAACCCGATCGTCGACCAATACCTTGTCAAACACGTCTCACAAACCGCACTCCTCTCGATCCCACTCCAATTCCTTGCCCGTCAACGATGTGATCTTTATCGCTCTTCACCAGAATGACTGACGCTCACAAGCCCACAAATTTTGGGTGAGGATGCAGGGGGAGTCGAGTGTCTAGGTGCAAAACAACAGGAGCTTGAGTCGTCTTCGACGGTGTTGAACCTAACCAGAAACTTATCCACGTTCCAATCTCGTTCAAGGTACAGTAGTGCTCGTTGAATCTATGACGGCTGACGAAGCACTCACGACCCGCACAACGTTGTGCACAAGTGATTCACGGCCGAAAAAAGCGGTAAGCACTCACGTTCCACACTCCTGACTCTCGCCCGGCTGGCTCCAGGTGCAAGATTCTTGAATTGGATCTGCGTAAAAAAGCATGACAACATGAATATCTGGAGAGAAACACCGAGTCTGAAGGTTACACCGTCTATCAATACATATATATGTATCTTTGCAGGAAGCCTCATATTGAGCACAAAATCATGAACAGAAACCGTACTCCTGTCGTTTTGCTCTATTGCATGCCTAGTCATTGCAGGTTGATGCCGCCGCCGCCGCCGCCGCCTGCTTTCTGTGCCGAAGGATAAGTTGGGTAAGGATGAACATGACAGTGCTCGCGAAGATAAAACACTGGGAGGAATGGCAAACGGTCAAGGGCGAACCAGAGGAGATCTTTTAGGCGCTTACCCCGCAAAACACGGCGGATCTCCACCAGTCATAGTTTGACGTCAGAAGCGCGCCTGCCAGCGGGGTTCCTACGCACGATCGACATTAAGACCTGGAGATATTAGCTTGCGGAGATCTTACCTATCAAGCCGCCGGCACCTACATGCAAGTTAAAGACCGATATGAGATGTCAAAATCGTTGCCACACACCTATCATGGCAAGTGAAATCCCTATACGTGCCCTTTGAAGGAACATAAGCTACGATGACACGTGGTGCGCAAGATAGAAACGTACCCAAGCTGAGATAAATCATCGGTTAGGGATGCAATAAGGGGAGTAGAGAGGGCGACGACTGATACACTTTTTAATCCTCGACCGATAGAAAAAGGACGACACACTGACAAACTCCCGCAAAGTATCCGAAGAATATACCAATGAGTGCGGCACCAGCGCGGGTAGCGAGGGTCATCATTGCAAATGTCACAATGCTACAGCCCAAAGTAGCACCAATGATCGTATACGTGATGCCGAGATATCCAGAGACGAGGCCAGCAGTCGCACGGCCAAATGCGTTGGATCCGCAGAGGATGACAATCTAATAGGATGAATTGGCACATACCAGTGCATGATTAATGGGTGGACTTACAGTGTAGAAAGAGAACTCGGTTCCCAGTCCATGAATGGACGAGTCTAGCTGGATGTAGAACATGGGGAAGAATGACCCAACAGCGGAGAGAAAAAACCTATCGAAAATGAGTGCTAGTAAACGGTCGAATAATTCAATAACCAACCCAACAGAAGCAACCAAGTACGCATAATCAGATGATGATTTCTTCAATACTTCAGAATAGTCCACCACTCTCTTTGGAGGAGACAACCTGGTGCGCATGAGTGAACAGCCGACCAGGAATAACATACTGGTGATCGCAGCAGTGATCTGAATACTGTGGGCAAAGCCAAGGCTCCCATGCAGAAGGTTGTTGAGCAAGATGGTGTACAGAACTGCCCCGGTTGGCGCCCCGCTGGTAACTACGGCCATTGCGATGGCGCGCCTTCGTTGAAAGTGATGGGACAGCACAGTCAGCGAAGGTACATAGCTCATACTCGTTGCCAACCCGAAACCAAGGCCCTGGCACAAAAAAACCTGAAAGGGTTCAGTTGTATCCGACAAAATATTATGACGAAGACTCGCTTGGTAGAAGTGATTCCGTTGGGTCAAAGACAGCATGAAGAGGCAAAATGATTGTAGTGTACAGCCACATATTATCAACCAACGGCTTACACCCGCATGAGTACAGATAATACCAAGGAAGTGGGACCTACAAATATCCTCGGTCATAAAGCGGTCCAAAGATCAGCCCTCCGGACAAGATTAAGCAAGCATTTGTGCTTCCTATCCAGCTATACAAAGGGCTGTCAACGGGGCAACCGCGTGGTGCTAGAATGCCTTACGAAATAGTCGATGGTGAGACATTGGTCAGGTAATGCTGAGAGTAGAAGTCTACACAACATGATCAATTGAAGCTGTTGGAGAGGGGCATTAAATCACACCTTGAAATACGCCGAAAGCACTCGTGAATCTAGACATTCGGTGAGTAGCTATGCTGTTGCAGACTAGAAGTCCTACCCAAAACCACCGAGTTGGATGAGAAAACTTTGGATAATGCGTGATCGGACGTCATCATATGCATTGAGTACGGAAACTTACGCGCCGAGTACAGTAGCCCACGCAGTCAGACCACCCTCTGGAAAGTCTACCTCGCTGTCGGCTGGCGGAGGCTCATCGGAATTGCGTAGAGTTACTGATTTCTGGTCAAAAGAACCATTGGATTTTTGGTCTCTGAGGGGGTGGGGTGGGGGTGGAAGAGTGTCAATGGAGGCCATTTGGATAGCTGAGGTCACTATAGACGCACGCGCTGTATAAATGTGACCCCCAAACGGTGTTGGAATGATTCCGGTTCGCGTCAGATGCCATGAGGACCTCTGGCCCAGCATTGGCTACTTACAAGGGTCCCCATCGACCGAGGCTGCCAGGTGACCTATGTAATGAATGGCCCCGAGTGTTAATGACGAGAGCTTTAAAACAGGGACCATCAACTTGACAACGGATGATGTAGGCTGTGATTGACCTGTGAATCACGGCGTGAGTAATTCAGAACGTATTGGTTAGTGAATGATCTGTATGGTCGTCTGCGAGGAATCAAAGCCGCGTTATGTACGAGCGTTGTTCGAGTGTTGTTCATTAGCCAGTCTTCCATTCCAGTTATTTAAGGAAAACCAAAAGCGTTCAGGTTGGCCTCGATGCTTGCCCTCGTACGTCGTGGCCAGCTCGCCACCGCGCAGGGCGATCTCACACTGCGCGCAAAAGGCCAGTGGTTCCTGGGATCTTGGTCTGTGAAAGGGAAAATGTTTAATGTAGCATGAATCAAGGGGAACCAGCCCGGAGAAATCCGAGACATGGGGTTGCCACTGACGCGCTCGATTCGCGTCATGCTTGGCCCGGAAGATGCACAGGGGCCTTGACGATCTGACCCGGTCCATTTTTTCGCAGGCTGGTCCCCTGGTGTGAATAGTGTATTGTCTTGACAGTTGTCCGTATGTTCTGAATCGGACATGCCATAATGTCCTTTGAGGGAACACTAAGTTGGGTAAGTGAGCCCGCTCGAATGCCGGCCTGATGGAGTCCATTCGCGATCCCACCATAAAAATTGCACAAGAATTGTGAGTCATGTCATTCTGTGTACGCGTTTTCTCGCTTCGGCAGTTATGCGATATCTGGTTAGCTTGTGGACCTTGCAATGGCATTGACGGGCTGAGTCGAGTGGTGGCAATTGTTGGGAGGTCGTCATGCAATGTCCCGCTAATTACCGCGCAGATACTTGCTTCTGACTGCCAGGGCCAGGGCCCGAACATGATTGAGATTGCGCCTCACTCCGACACATCCATTCGTCTGACTTTCATGATTCGCCGTGATCGCGTTATTGGATATATCGGAGGGAGTCGTGTGAGATGTGGCACTTTTGTATTGACTGGATAACAATGTCTGGCATGACTCGGGTTTTCATGGCATTCTCATCCCGACCACATGTCAAGAGCCACTGGGTTTGAGGCAGCAGGCAGAGCTAACCAAAGTGAGAAATTAAAGGCAGGAAATTGTAGAGGCGAGGAAGCGAAACAGACCCAAGATGTGAATGGTGTAGATGATGATCAAGGCTGCGACTGTGGGGAATGGGAAAGAAATACCTGAAATGGGAGTCTATTTGGGGTCACTGCCCCAGGTTGAGCGTTCCTCGTCGTTCCCTGTAAAGTACCGACTTTGGTTGCTCGTTGCCAACGTCGTCGTCGGACTCGCAGTCACCTGCGGTCGTGGTCCGTTCGCAGGGCAGGAAAGAGGCAATACCTTTCTTGCTTTTCTGGCTCTAGTCTTGCTTTTCCTTGTCAGTTGCCCATTCTCATTTTCATTGTTGGTTCTTTTCCCTCGAGAGCTCTTCTCAAGGTCAAGTTATTTCCGGCTGATTGGTTTATATATGCGATGGCCACGGTCTCAACCTTCCACCCCTCACGACAAGATTCGACAGTCTCTCCGAATCTTTCTCCGAACATCCGTCTCAACTTCCTCCAGCACGGACTTGCCATTTCAGATCTCGACTTCAAGGACAACAGATATCCTTCTCTCGCTCTCAACTCAAAACCAACAAACAGAACTCCCTCCATGATTCCCACCTCGGGCGATACACACGCTCGGGATGCCGTTCCTGTCTCCAGCGATAGCCAAAGACTCTCTTCGGCTCCTCTCGCCCTCCCCGGATCACAAAGGGTGGATGTTCTCAGCGATGCACGAACTCTCAACGACGAAAAACACAACAATTCGCATCCTTCTGACCCCGACGCACTTCCTTTCAACACGGGCTCTTATCCCTTTTCTCAAGGATCAACTCGTCGTATCACCGAACGGTACAGCCTCGACGATAACAACAACAACAACAACAGCACCATCATCGCCAACACTACTCCCTTGCTCAACGGCTCCAGCTTCACTGAGTCATTCAAGTCCTTTGGAGAGTCGCTCACACAGTCTCCCCCTTCCCCCCCTCCAACAATCGGCGCTCGCGACATCCCTACATCCCTCTACCCCACAAACGTGCACCAACCATCGCATCCTCCACCAGACGGTGCTACTCTTTTCAAGTTAGCGCCTCCAAATGGTCTTTCATCCTCCCGACCATACAGCCCCGCGTTAGCTATCCCAATCCCCATATCAACCAACCCCCGTGCCAACCCGCAACACCCAACGTACATCACTCCTTCCGCGGCTACTCCCGATCCTATCAATCCTATTCTCTCTCCAAACCCTCCACAACCTCAGGAAGAGATATGTGTCGAGTGTGCGATGCGAGACCAGGATATGGCCGATGTCATCGTTGTTGGTTCAGGTATTTGGGACAGAGAAAGCGACGTGCTCTATGAGGAGCTACTGAGAAGGGAAGAGGAAGAGGAGGCTCTCGGAAATCTGCCTTCTGAATGTTCTTCTAGACCTCGGGCAAGGGGCGGGCGTTTGACCGAACAGAGTTTGAAGGTATGGACTTCAATGGTACGTGCATTTGTTGCTATTGCTCTGCGGAAATACTGATGTCTCACCATTGCAGAATCCAAAAGAACCCTTGGCGAGGCAGCAAACTGTGGATACCTATGTGAAGGCTCAAAGATCACTGCTCGAGGCCGAGGCGTTGGCTCATGCCCGTGCTATGCAAGAATCGATGCAGCTGGAGAACAGTGTTCGAGACACATATTCCCAGCTTCGCCGTTCGGCCTACGACCTAGGCGCTGTTGATGATAACGCGTTCAAACTCAAGCCGCCTCGTGCTCCAGTCCCGACCAACGGAGTTGGTACAAACCATATTCGTAGATCGTCTCGGGATATCACGCTTTTAAACAACGGACTCATCGTTGAACATGTTGATGTCCGACGTGAAGAGAGGGAGGAGAAGGAACGTAGGCGGAGACAAGAGAAGCGCGACCGTAGTCGACCGCGCAAGTCCTCTCGAGGTTCCGCGGTGGATGTCACGTCGCTATACTCGTCGCACAGCGTGGCACCTCTGACGGACAGCGGCCTTGGTGCAATGCAGAGCTCGAGATACTCTGCCGTCAGCATGCGGCCGGCGAGCTCGTTGACTGTTCCGATAGAGGTTCAACCTAGTCTGGGACAAGTTTACTCTCAAGCATCATTCTCGGATGCACATAGCCCTGGCTCTGCATCACCTCGGCGGTCGCGATTCTTCGGGTTCAAGAACCTAAGTTCTGCTTGGCGAAGCCAGGACAGTTTAGCCCCTTCAGTGATGTCAGGAAGTATGATTGACATGCAGTACGTGTCTTGATTCTGATCTGTGTTTCATTGAATGATTCTTTTTCCTAGCGTGGCCTTGCAACGCGAGGTTAACCCACCTTATCCACGGTCGCCAGCGGGACAGAGAAGTACGCTATCCACCCAGAGGCACAGTCAACTCTGGCCTCCGGCCACCAACGAGGAGGAGATGTCCGCAGCACCCGCCGACGAAAAACCGAAGAAGAAGCGCAACGGACTCGCCAAGATTTGGAAGCTGGTCAAGGGTGGCTCTTCACACAAGGATGAGGCTCAAGCAGCTAGTCGCACCTCCCTGCGTTCTTTGGACCGCCCCGAAGATGATTCCCCTTTGGCACCCCCACCACCGTTATCGTACCTTGTGGAGCGTGGTCCTGGGGAACACCTTGGTGGTGCGGGAGGTCGACATGCATCGACACCTTCATTACCCTCCTCGTCATCCCCACGGAATGGTGGGTTCTCCTCCGCTGGTATGTCACCTTCCACGGCTCCATCCAGTCTTCTCCCGTCACCAACGTCTTCCCGCCCCTCAGGCGGTAATGGTGATAGCAACGAGAGGAAGAACAGCGGGCAAACAGATGAGAAGGAGGTACTTGATATGTTACCTGATGAGAATGGCCGACTCCGGGTGTCCATCCACCCAGTCACATCCGAACCGGACATGCGTCTAAGGCTCCAACAGACGACATTCGCTTCCACGAATGGCATGACATTGCCTAAGTCTGCGGCTTCGCGTCCTCAGCTAATAGTCTCTCGAGAAAAATCGCTTCCTCCCCTACCAGGGGAGATGAAACTTCGAGCACAGCATGGCGTGACTGGAGATTCACGACCACAGACACTCTACTCTTATGACCCTCGCCATCTTCTCCAAGATACACAAGACCTCGCACCTCCTCAACCACCCTTCCGTAATGAATCAAGACGACGATCGTTTAGCGGAACAGGGACTCCCAACCTGGGAATTCAGACAATGCCTCTTGGTGGGACACCTAGTGGGATGTATAGTGAATTCGGCATATCTCGTCGCTCTCTCGGCCGTCTCGGAGACATCGAGGAGAATCCCCCCGTTCCCGCTACCCCTACCAAGCGGAAGAGCAAGTTTGGCTTTGCCTCACTCCTTGGCAAGAAATCATCCACCCCAGTGGATAACAATGGATACAGCTCGCACGAATTTCCTCGGCTGGTGTCGCCTGCACTTGATGGAAATGACGATGGTCTGGCTGTCGCGTATACTGGCTCGGTGTCTCGTCAGAGTGCAGCTCCCCGGTTGTCCGTCGCTTCTCGCAAAGCCATCGAAGCACGCGTAGAACGGGATAGAGAGTTTGTGGCATACCGTTATCCCTCGCAGACCCAACCACCAGTTGATCTAATCCAGTGAGATGGCGTATGGCTCATGGCTGACGCCTTTTCGTTTCCATCCCAACAACGTTACCCCTGCATGTTTGCACTTGAAGAATGTATGTCCATCCCCATTGATCCACTTTCTTTTGTAGCTCGTTCCTACCTATCCATCCATGACATCATCATCTTATTTACTCCATCCTCCACATCTATTCGAGTTTGACAAGCCAACACTCTTTTCTGGGACAATGCTTTGCTTTTTCAATCCACTCAGACCATAATCCAATCTTTGCTCTGGACTACGTTTGCACGGCCCCGATTCGCTCTCCTTGCGCTCTCTATGTATAGTCTTCGCTCAACACGATCATCACTCCTTTCCGCTTACGAGGTTGGCAGTTCATTAACATTTCTTGATTTCGTCGTCATTACATAAAATTATGGTATGAGTTGTATATGAGTACATTTTGTTTCCTCTTTGCTTTCCCTTCGTCGTTGAGTGAACAAGTAGGTGTGGTACATCATGTGACAAGACGCGTCGCGTGCGTCCATCTCTAATTCTTGACAGCTTAAGCCTGACTCTTGTGTCCCCATCGCTACATACTGATACGTGCCGACGACAATGGTGCGTGATCAGAGACTTGCAGTACAGCTACTGACCTTTTCAGGCTCCCCGAGGTCTATCTGCTGAAGAGAAGCGCGTCAAACTCCTCGAGATATTCCATGAATCGGTATGTCTTGATCTCTGTCTTCCTACCGAGAGCTAACTCACTGGAGCAGAAAGACTTTTACCAGGTAGGAGTGTTCTCATGGCCAGGACCATACTTATCATCCGCGCTGGAACTAGCTCAAAGAGCTAGAGAAGCTTGGACCAAAGCTCAAGGGCATCGGTAGGTCGGCCTGTCGCGCTCTCCCTTGACACTGTTGTGATACGCTCGACAGTGTCTCAATCTGTCAAGGAGGTATTGCAGTCCCTCGTGGATGATGGTCTCGTTCAAGGCGACAAGATTGGATCTTCTAACTGTAGGTCCACACGGAGGTGGATATATGCGCTGATCCTTGATGAATATAGTCTTCTGGAGCTTCCCCTCTCAGCGAGGAAGCATAGTATGGATGAACAGTGTATCTTGTTGCATCGTTGCTCATGTTCTTTTATAGCTTCGAAACAGGCTGGAAACGGCGAAGGAGGCGAAGGCGAACCACGAGGGCCAAGTTGCGGAGCTGCGAGCGACGTTGGGACGGGAGAGGGCGATGCGACCCGAGAGCGTTTGTCTTCCTCCAATTTATCTGATAAGCTGATGCAACGAGCGTTATCCTCCTCACAGGCTACGCGGGCCATTGCCCTGAAAAATGTTGCAGAAGCGAAAGAAAAGATCGCCGCACTCGAGAAAGAGCTCGAGGAATACGGTGCCTGCGATCCTGTGAAGGTGGAAGAGAAAAAGAGAGCGATCACGCTTGCACACGAGGCTGCTGTTCGGTGGACTGGTAAGTGAACGGCTCGTTGAATTTGCAAATGCGGTCGTCGATGAAAGCGATGCAGACAACTACTCGATCCTTCTTGCGCACTTTACACGCCAGAACGGAGTCGACCCCCAAGAAATTCGCAAGTTCTTGAGCGTTGGCGAAGAGTACGAGGATATCTATTAGGCTGGTTACAGGAGTCATGGACGTGATACGTCATATGATCATGACATTGATAGCTTCGCGGATGTATTTTCTACTCAATTCCGGAGGTATCTTGCCACTGTCCGAACTTGTCCATGCTGGTGATTACCGTGTATCTTTTTACTCGTCGACAAAGAGTCTTTGTTGTTGATATGAAAGAAATGCGCGGACGAGGGTAAAGGGCGGGTGCCAGTTTCGATCGCATTGTCGATCGCCGTGGATGGTATACCATTGCATTCCAACTTTTTTCCAACTGACAATTGGTCGGCTGCTCATGATCTGGTTCGTTTTATCTCCTCCTCACTAGAGACGCCCCGAGACGGCTCTGTCCAGTTCATTCCCCCATCTCGTGTCCACCTGCGCATCTCTTTCCTGATTGATGGATGCACGTCCGCCCCAAAACGACGGTGAGTCTTATGCCAATTTGCCAGGCAGCGTCATTCCGAGTCCTGTCATCAGAGATCGTTCACCGTCATGCCCGGGCTTCCCCCCAATGCGGCCAGTTTTGCAGTCATGGTGAACTCCTCGCTGGCGAGTGCGACGTCTCTCCTCTTCCGCGCGACCACGATTGCGACGCAGCTCCAGCGAACCACTCTGTCTGCTGCAGACCCATCTCATCCGAGTCCCATCCCCCTCGCTTGGGTTCTTTCGAGACGGCCTTTTCTCCCGTCCCAGAAAACTCCCTTCTCTTCTCCCCTGACGACACGCTGTTGTCGCCGATTCCCCATTCACCCCATCCCATCGCCTCTCTATCGCACGAAGACCTTTGTGCAATAAATTTCTCTCCTCGCTTTCCACCTGGACACCATCTCGATCCAATGTTTGCCCAGAGATATCTACTTGGGGATGAACTGGGATCTGGCGGTTATGGCTTCGTCATGACTGCATTACATCGCCGCCTCAAGTCGGAAGTCGCAGTGAAGTTCGTGATCAAAGCGAAGGTACCCGAGCAAGCATGGATCGACCACGCCATTCTGGGAAGAATCCCGATGGAGATCATGCTCCTCAGGATCATGAATCACGAGAACATTGTCAAGTGCATCGACGTATTTGAGGACGAGCTGTTTTTCTATGTCGTCAGTCTCTCGCGCTCTACTTATCCAATCCGCTGACTTGGGTATATACTTGTTTAGGTCCAGGAATTGCATGGAACGCCGTGGCGCAAGAGGGAAAAGTCGCGTCCTCCTCATGTACACTCCTCACCCCAAATGTCGACTCCGTCCCTCTTGGCCTCCACTCCTCTTCTGTCACCTGCAGCGTCTGAACTCTCCGTGGCCGAATCGGGACCTGAAACCCCTCCTCAGCTTTGCGATCAGCTCTCCCCCATAAATCTCCGACTTTTAGATTTACCGTCGCCCGACGATATCCTCTACAACACTTCTGCCCCTCAGAAGAAGCCAAATATTTCGCTGGAGGTCCCAAAGCCTCGTTACTCCCGCCGCCCTTCGCACGACCTCTTCGAATGCATCGAACAAACAAAACATCAACGCCTTTCGGAAAGACAAGCACGATATATCATAAGTCAAGTCGTTGAGGCCGTCTTTTATCTAGACAGTCAGGGAATATCACACCGTGATATCAAGGACGAGAACTTGGTAATAGATAAGGATTTCAGGGTGTGTCTCGTTGGAAGCGCGATAATTTCCGAAACTTACTTTCAGATCTCAGGTCAAACTCATAGATTTCGGTAGCGCCACGATGGTAGATCCAACCCAGCCCCGACCGTTCTATGATCTCTTCTTCGGCACAACGGCGTATGCCGCCTCGGAGGTGTTGCTAAAGCAGCCATACCAAGCAGCACCAGTCGAGATCTGGACTCTCGGTGTCTTGATGTCATACCTGCTCACCGGCATGTCACCCTTCCCCACAGTGCGGGATGCTATTGAAGGTCGCATCGTTCTCGCTGAACTGCCGGGGAGGAAGTTGAGCGAGTTGTGCTTGCATCTTATAACTCGGTGTCTGGAACCGGAACCATCCCTCCGAGCTGACATTGAGGAAGTTCGAACCCACCCTTGGTTCACAAGTGCATTGGAAGGACTCTGACACTTTTTCGTCTTTGCAGTGATACCACTCTCTTTAGATCTCAAGTTTGTAACTGGGCTTTTGGCGTCGTTTGGCTAGATAGTTTTGTACCTTGGTGTATGTATCGTTAAGACGTTCTCCTGTAGACTTTTACCTAAGTACGTATGTCTGAATCCTGTTTAGACCTTTGGGAACTCATCCCAGGTTGGGCGTTTCCTCTCACGACGGTTATATTCCTGCACTAATTTGCCTTATACTTTATCCACCGTTCTCATTTTCGTGAACAAATCAATGTTTTTGCGTTACATCCTCAAAGGTCTCGTGTCCATTTCCCTTGAGCACCTTCCCCTTCAGGGTTGGGAGGATCACGGGCATACGTACCCCTAAGTATGTCAAATCCCCGCCCCAACATTCAAGTTGCTCCAACATGTCATATATGAGACATGCAACATTATTTTTAGCACCTGGTCGCGTGCTCCGTCAACTAAAAGGCGTGTTAAATCCAGGGTGCCCGTAAGCTTCAGCATCCTCCGTGCTTTCATGAGTGCGCTCCCAAATGGACGAGGTAGCAATGCGTCGCGCAAGAGAACCTCGGAATATATAGTAAGGTAAACAACTTGCTCTCAAGTTGGCAGGCGCAGTTCACTTACATGACACAGGCATTTCACGCCTGGCTGGTTTGCAGTTACGATGGGTGAGTGAAACATCCTAGGAGAGAATCACGGGGGCGAACACCAAAATTGTGCCCGTGAGCTGGCGCAATGAATATACGACGAAACTCACAAGTTCCTGTTGATATTGCAGGGACCGGATCGATTTCTATCCTTTTCCATACCTTTCCGTACGGTGCAGGCTCACAGGCGATGAACGGCTTCTCTCTGGCTTTCTTCTTCCTCAACCTCGCGCTATTCGTGCTCTTCACAGTGGTCAGCGCGGCACGATACATTCTATTTCCTGGCATCTGGAGTCGGATGTTGCGACACCCTGTCCAAAGTTTGTTCCTGGGCACATGCCCGATGGGTGCGACAACATTGTTCGTGGTCTCGATCTCCGTGATTTACGACACCTATAACTTTGGGGGTCGTTCCTTCGTTTACGCCATATGGGCGCTCTGGTGGTTGGATATAGCAATATCCGTATGGTGTTGCTGGGGTTTAGTACACGTTATGTTGGTCATTTTACATCGTAACCAGGGTATGACCGTGGACTCATAGATGTTAAGGATAACCCACCAAGAACACTCGCTCGAATCCATGAGCATTACCTGGCTTCTCCCCGTTGTCACACTCGTTGTCGGGGCATCTACGGGAGCGGTCATTGCGCAAGCTCTCATACCATACTCACCAGATGGTGCGCTTGTCACAATCATCTTCTCGGCATGCAGCGTCACCATCGGATTGTCACTGACAATGATGCTCCTCCCCGTATACCTCCTTCGTACCATCATATATGGTTATGCCAAGGGGCCTGCAATTTTGTCCGTCTTCTTTCCTCTTGGACCTGCTGGGCAGGGTGCCTATGCCATCCTTCAGATTGGCTCTGGATTGGCGTCAATACTCCCTCTGGGGTACGGGAGACCGGATGGATTCCTGAACATGTCGAGCACCGGTGAAACTATCAATGCAATTTGCGTTGTAACTGCATTTGCATTGTGGGCGTTCGGGACGATGTGGATGATGTTTGCTTTTCTCGGATTGTGGCATACATTACGCCAGACCCGCATCCCATTTCGATGGACCTTTTGGTCGATGATTTTCCCAAATGTACGTCAGTACTCGTCAGGCGTCCAGGCGGCTAAATTATATCCGATCATAGGGAGTGTATGCGAATTGCACGCTCGCGCTGGCCACGACATTTTCTTCCCCGTTCTTCCGTGTATGGGGTTCGATTTACGCCGCTGGTACATTGCTTTTGTGGGTCTATGTCGCGGCGCAGACGTTACGCACGTGTCCAAGTGGCCAAATTTTCGATCCTTTGCCAATGGAGGAGGACATTGGGTGGAATGAAAGGGACATCATTGCAACAGAAGGAAAGGCACGGTAACACCGCTGGTTACTGCAATGTGGGGATTCACTGGTGATTGGACTAAGTTATTCCGGCGGTCTTCGGTCGTATACAGGGATGATGTAACCACTGAGGTTTAGCAGCGGATCATCATCATCATCATCTAGGGGAACGGCCTACCATGCCATGTGGGAAATCTTGGGCTCTATCGTTCTCACCGATTCAGGAGACACCTTGATGCGCTAGGAAATCCCATCTACTTAATTCTGAATTTTTACCCCGCGTAGGATTGGTGCAGGATACAGTCTAAATCAACATGGGTTACTGATCAGTGCGCTTTTTTGGGGGGGAAATGTCTGACGGTCGAAGCAGGCCAGTAAGTTCACGCGTGTTTCTCTCGGATTGGTGTCCGAAAGGTTGCTTGCCAGTGGCGATGCTGTTGTGATGCAACTTCGGCGTCTGCCGAAATGGAGCACTTGAAGACTTTGTTCGGAACAATGAACTTGAATGAAGCGATCATCCTCTGCAAATCTAAACCGGTATATATTGACACTCTTCGACTTAAGGCATAGGAGGCCAATGGGAGGCTAACCTTGGGCCTTGAGGTGGTTCCAGTTCCATTGCGTGTGAGTCACTGAAGTGAATTCGGAATTCGCTAAGGTGGGTGCTTCGTCCGATTCGTGGAGGCACGGGGCTTGTCAAGACTCAAGAGGTCAGGTTTTCGTTCTGCATTTTCCCAGTCACTCAATTGAAGGATCTCCCGCTTCACTCGCGATGTCCCCCAGCGATAAGTCTCGCAAGAAGACATGGAGGGAGTGTATCAGGTAAACCGCGCTTCCTCGTTGGCCTCCAGAGTCACTGACATCTCCCCCAGGCATTTTACCCCCGCCTGGCATACAGTAATAATGGGTACAGGTGCAACATCCGCTCTAGTGCATAACTTTCCGTACGGCAATGGGAGCCCCGCTATCAGAGTCGTCACACTTGTCATCTTCTTCATCAACCTTGCTTTCTTCATCTTGATCAGCGGTGCAACCGCAGCTAGATATGTAATGTTCCCGGATGTCTGGGATAAGATGTTGCGCCATCCTGCCCAAAGTTTGTTCGTTGGAGCTGTTCCGATGGGTTTTGCAACGTTGATCAACATCGCACTTGTAAGTAATAGTAAATTTCTACTACTCCAAAGTCGTCTGATCAACTCGCCAGGACATGAATCAAGAAACAGGCTTCGGCGGGCCGGGATTCCTCTATTTCTTGTGGGGATGCTGGTGGCTTGACTCGCTAGTTTCCTTCTTGTGTGCATTCGGAATGGTGTATACCATGTAAGTCTATGACACATGTCTCCATGACTTCTCTGATATCGTAATAGGTCGCGCCTGCAAAAGCATAGTTTTTCAAAGATGGCGGCAGTTTGGCTTTTGCCAGTCGTTACACTCATCGTCGCGTCGTCCACTGGTGGTTTGCTCTCTGCCGCGCTACGCCCGCATTCAACGACTCATGCTCTTGCTACGATGGGCATATCTTTCACGATGGTCATCATTGGACTCAGTCTCGCCATGATGATGATTACGGTGTATCTTGCTCGATTGATCGTCTATGGGCCGCCAGATGCAAACTTGATCTTGTCCGCCTTCGTTGTTCTTGGGCCACTGGGTCAGGGAGGATTTTCCTTACTGGTCAACGGAGCCAATCTTGCTGCAATGCTGCCGCTGCATTCGTCCGGTGAATTCCCCATGTCCTCGATAACAGGACAAGTCCTCTATGCCTTCTCCTTCTGCGCGTCATACATCCTATGGTCGATGGGCATATGCTGGATCCTTATCGCATTGCTGTCCATATATAGTGTTTTAAGGGAGTCGGGTACCCCACCATTTGGACTCGCTTACTGGGGTCTTATTTTCCCGAACGCAGTGTACGCTCTATTATCGGTCCAGCTTGGTACTGTGTTGGATAGTGGATTCTTCAAGGTATTTGGTGCCCTTTGGTCATGTGCGTTATCTCTTCGATTGTCCTCCGGGACCCCGCTAACAGTACGCAGGCATCGTTTTCCTGCTATGGATCACAATCTTACTACGTACGATCCATACACTCATCGATCGCTCCATTTTCAATGCACCCTGCCTTGCGGCTGCCCCTGCCTTGCCTCCCGCCTCGGACGTTGAGGGAGGTAGTCAAAATTCACCGTGTACCAACGGGGCCACGTACTGTTCGGTAGGAGCTCCGTCGAAGAAGGAGTGAGGATCCGAGATTACTTTCATATTTCATACTTCTACTTCGGTATTCCATAGGGTGCTCAAGAATTTAGAGGAGAAGGGTTTGGATAGTTGGTAGTTGGTTTATTATTACCATGCGTGTATAAGTTATATATAATACCTTTCCAGGTTGAGCAGGTTGAGTCTGAATCGTGACGTTTACGAGAGCGGTGTGCGGTGGCAGTACACGTGAAGTTGGCGTGGTTGCGCGCAGGTTCTCCTAGTCTCTCGTCCTGTACATCGAGGTGACACATGTTGTTGCGCATTCGACGACAGCCCTCGTACAGTTCGAACCTAGATCTTTAATCTTTCTCTTCTCCCCCCAAAAAATATGCCAAGCTCCGCCGGGTACGAGGCCTTACCCCAGACTGCAGAGGAAGACGAGGAAACTATCCACGGTGGCGAGCACGACCAGGTAGCTAAACCCTCACGCGGACGAACCGGCAAGCGCCCATACAAGCCTGGAAACATAGACTTGAGCAAGCTAGACAATGCTTTCAAAAGGTGTGTATCGCCATCCCCTGTCTACCTCTAGAGCTGACCCGGGGGTAAGGTGGACGGAGTCCATCTCACAAAAGGTGAAGCGGAAGAAAAAGGTGCAGGACCATTCGCGCAGGGAGATATGGCAGAGTGTCTTTGAACCCTACGTTCTTCCCTACGGAGCCCAAGAGGGGGCAGTGACTGTAGTGAGCCGCATTCTACCTGCTTATGGTACCCCACACGAGCTTTATATGTTTCCCAAAGGTCAAAACCTTGGACCATAAGCCTCCTATGACACAGGCTGCCTTTGACAGGTATGTCACAACACTTCAGCCTGGTTTTTGCATCTCACTGACAGTGGTCAGCATCACGCAGTCCGTCCGGAATGCGATTACCGCAGGCATTCATCCCAAGATGATCGTCAAAGGCTCATCCGGTTCCTACTTTGCTCGGGCGAAAGTGGATGGCAGGGTTCAAACTGTTGCGTATGTCTTGATTTACATGGTTTCCTGACGCTTTTCGTTGAGCATCACGTAGGGTATTCAAACCCAAGGACGAAGAACCATATGGGCGACTTAATCCCAAGGCAAGTGAACTGTCGTTATTGTATGGGCCAGCTCATGTGTCATGACAGACTACGAAATGGCTTCACCGTCAATTCCGCTGGATCATTCCGTTTGGTCGCTCGTGTCTCATACCCAATTTGAGGTGATTGTTACTATCTTTCCACTGCGGTTCGACTCACACAGAGAGTTGCTTTCAGCTACATATCTGAAGCAGCTGCTTCCTTGCTTGATGAACGTCTCGCACTTCATATTGTGCCGCGCACCCAATTAGTCTCACTGTCCAGTCCAGTCAGTACATCGCATTCCCTTCAATGTGACTCGCTGTTCATACCGATCTAGGCATTCTTCTATGATTGGCTCGACAGAAGTGCAGCAAAGAAGGGTAAGCCACTTCCGGGGAAGATAGGCAGCATGCAGCTCTTCATGCACGGATACTCTGGTAAATCCTTTCCTATGCTAGATATACTGTTTCCTTACTTTGTTATGTTCTTGAGATGCTTCGGACTTCCTACGGAAACACCCGTGGCCAGGTCGCTCACTTGCCGATACCTTCGATGACTCCCCCCATAGAAAAGGGCTACCAACGAAGAGGTTCCTTTCGACACTAAAGATCATTTGCGGGAAGACCGGTAACGAAGACTTGGAAGAGGAAGATCCAGAGGAAGAACGTGCATTGTTCGACGCGTCTGAGGAAAGTGATTCTGGTCGTCCGTTCTATTGGTCGAAAGTGCTCCAAAAGAGCTTCAGGGAAGAGCTCGAGAAGTAAGTCTTGTCTCAGTTCAATGAGTTTTCATGTGTTTTACAAACATTTGATGGAAAGGCTAGTGATACTAGGTACTTTCGATCCCTCCGCTTGAGAACAGGGTTTGACTGCCGTTTAGATTACCTCATGCTAAATACCGACCGAGGAGCAGATAATTATATGATCAAGTATTGTGAGGGTGACCACGAGAAGTCGCTAATCGATGTGGCTCCTCAGCCTTCTACACGGCCGCAGATGTCCCTGGCGAATGGACTTCGACAGTCGGACAACTCTATGCAGTCTCAGACCGTAACATTCGCACACGCTATTCCTCCATCTCAAACATCGTCATCGTCAACCCTCCCAAATGACTTTACACGTCATCCCCATATCCACATCGCCGCAATCGACAACTCGCTCTCCTTCCCTCACGAACATCCACAAGGATGGCGGTCGTATACCTACGGATGGCTTTACCTCCCTGTAAGTGTGATTGGTAGACCATTTAGTGAGAAGACGCGACAGCACTTCTTGCCGCTTTTGACGAGTAAAACCTGGTGGGAGGAAACGACGTTCCAACTTCGGAACTTATTCGCAGTGGATCCAGATTTTCACCCCAAGATGTTCAAAGTGAGTGTTATAGCACTGTACATCAATAGTTACCCTGAGAAATTATGTTGCCAGAGGCAATTGGCCGTCATTAAAGGGCAAGCCTACAATATCATCGAGTCCTTGAAGCATGCGGTAAGTCGTGGTTCGTATCAGTTGCTCCGTGTCCCGCTAACTATGTCCATCCCATTCCTTAGGACGAGGGTTTGTTGTGATCTTGCATCGCTGAACGTAGTTGCTTATCCACGTGCAGGTCCGTTGGAGTTGACTCGGCGACAAAAGGCACTTGTCTGGGATGACGAAGTGGAAATGATGGAAGAGATAGTACCCCCTCCAGGCGGAGGACCTCTCCCTGCCTCTCCTCGCCCATCAATAAGCAGCGTGCCCCTTCCCCGTCGCGCCCGCAGTCTCAGTCATTCAAGCGAATTTCCTCCTCCCACGCGCCGACGTTCGTCTGAGGTGAACCGGCCAGTCCCTTTCTCCGCCAAGTTCCAGAAGGTTCATCCTGGCACGACGGGTGTCACTGTTCTCGAGCACCTTGAGCGACTGGATGCAGTCGAGGCCAGCTTGCAGAGACTTGGGGTTGCAGAACCCCTGATTGAAGAGGATGAAGAGGTGGACGTGGGCGAGTCTTCTGCGCATCGCGAACGTACACCGCTTCTTGTACACACGGAAGAGGAGGCGGCACCACCCCAGGACTTGTCCGCCTCGGCCCAATTTTCGCCGCCTGGCAGTCCCATTGACGAGCCGTCCTTGCAAGGTGATCAATCGCTCGCTGACTCTGTGACAGAGGAGGACTTGGCAACTATGTCTAAATCCATGTCTCACGTGGAATCTCCGCCGTTGCGACACATGAGATGGAATAGCCATTCAGTACGCTCGAGACAACACGTAGAAAACGCATTAGATTGGATGAACGGAGAGGAGGCTGAGCAGCGCAAACGCACGGTTGTCGTCGAGGTTAGTACTACTTTCATTCATAGATTCCAAGGATAGTAGACTGATGCTTTATGAAGCGTCTGGAGATGATTGAAGCCAAGCCTCTGTTTAGCTGTTGGTGACATCTGATCGGGGTTAGCACATTAGTGCATTAGTAGTCGATATTGCATGTTGTCGGTTTGCTTTTGGTTTGCTTAGATTGTGGTGGTTGCTCGATCTTTGGCCCGATTACTAAGCAAGATACTTACCAAGTCGACGTCGTCAATATTTGAATCATCATACCGTCACCAGAGATACTTAGCGACGTCGACGAGGCGTCCCATTAGTATTTGCTCATACTCGCTTTCGAGTCCTTCAGTTTCACAACTCGCTGCGATGTCTACCCCTGGCACTTTGCCGCCCCCTATTCTGAATGTCCACACACCCACTTCATCCTTCGCCACCATACATTCTTGTGAGTAGAACGACACATTCATCGTCGGGTTCGACATTCCAACTCCTTGAATACAGTGAAGGATGAATCACTACTGCAGCTTTTTGACAAACTGACCCGAAAATGCCGCGCAGAGTTTCACCGTCAACGGGTGCAATCAGGCTGGGTCAAGTATCTTTGGAATGACACCGTCTGGAACCTCGATGATGGTATTTCTTTCCGGTTCTCTCCTTTGTATCTCATTTTGAACAATGGCTGGCGTTTGCCGCTCCAGACAGTGATTACACGATATTTGGTTGGCGCCAGAATTCCCCTTCGAGTTCAGATCCCACCAAGGTTGAAGCAACCACTCTACATGTCCATGACCCGGCAGGACAGCTTCCAGAGCCATCTGCTTACCGAAATCCTTCATTCTATATGTTCCACGCACCTCGCTCGGTGTCGCCGCGACCAAGTTCTCACAGGACCGCTAAAGGGAGCACGAAAGGGAAGAGCTCAACACGCCACGCAACAGAAGAGTCAGGAGCTGCCAAGCACAGGAAAGAATTCGAAAAGTTTCACAGCGAGAACGGCGTCCGAACTGTCATGGGAAGCATCGGTCCCGTCGATAACGGTATCCCCCTTTGACTTGGCTTGACCCACTGTTACTGACTAACGTTGCTAGTACGAATGCTCCTAAAGAACGGATATCGCCATGTATATATTTCAAGAAAATTCGCCCTCAAGCATGGGTTTATACCTGCGGACGCAGCACCCGGACACTACGGCTATGGCGGACTGGTAAATATCGGCAAATGGCCAATAACACTGATGCCTGCAGCTTCCTTCGGCCCACAAGGAGAGGGAGCTCGTACATCTTCGTATAGCGCCTCTCAAATATCACCCAAACCGAAGAGTGTCTCAGTCACTGTCTACCTTTCCGAAGAACCACATTTCGATGTTGTCCTCGGACGATCATTCTTCGAGCGCAGACAGATACGAACATCTCCCATTGATCCGACAGAGGTTGTGTGTATGGATACGGGAGAGAAGATTGAATGTGAATTGGTGGTGTTAAAGGATGGGAGGGGAGAAATCGTGATTGTAACTTGAGATGGTTGGGGAATTTTTGCCGACTACTTGCATTTGGGCATTCTTATGATTGTGCATTCGGGTATTCTTGTGAAATTAAGGCTGATTTGGATGGGATCGAGCTCATCTCTCGCAGACACATGGTGCAATATGCCCCCAATTTACCTCGAGACTGACACTTGATTCACTCGAATACTTTACGTTGCAGGTTGATACGATGACGTGATGTATAATGTATAAAAGAAACATCTCCTGTAAGCCGTCACTGGGTTGTGACAGTGGAGTCGGCCTCTGATGGAGATGCGATTAGTAGGGTCCGTGAATCCTTTGATACTATCCTTACCGATGGTGATAATACCATTATCATCCAGACCCGGGACAGACATTATCGCAAGCAAGGTTTGCGGGATGATCGCGGTAAAGGTCTGGGGACTTGTCTCAGAACCAGATCAGGGGGAGTAATCAGACAACATACCTGATACCTGCTTATCTCGTGGGTGATAGTCCCGCCGTTGCTGATAACTTCGGCCTTGTACTTGTCGTACAACTCCTGATTCTTGAACGAGACGATGAACTCTGGAGAAGAAAATCGCTTAAGATCTCTCACTCCTGGAGTGGTACAGATACATACTTCCTTGGTTGGACATGTCTCGTAAGATCTCGTGGATGGTTGGTGTTGATGAGGTTGAAGAGAGAAGAGAGATGGGATTAAGGGGGATCGTGGCAGCGTTTTAAGTCTACTCGGCCGTTACTGATATGGACAAGTGCGCAGCCATGGGCGATGAGAAAATCCGATATTTGGACTTTCCTGGTGTCCAGGTGTTCCGGGAATTGATTCCCGCCGTTCGTCCATTTCATAGCTCCGAATATTTGTAACTTGTGTCAGTACTTGCTGTGCCCGGTAATTTCGGAATCGCCATTTCCTTGATCCGGGTCCGTGCACTTCAAAGTCATACTGGAGATTCGTTTTCCAAGTAAGGCGGGACTCGGAGTCCAGAGTGATCGCTACACGGCTCAAACAGATAAGAGGATCGTGGATGGCTCCCAATAACGGATCGACTACATGAAGTTCGCCAAAGTTCGCAGTAAAGATGGGTGAAGGAGGTCCACATTAAACGCTCAAAATAAAAAGGATAGAAAGGATCGTGAAATGGTCTGTCCGAGTAGTCCATGATGCATCAACTCCTCCCTACTATTGTACTGTAGTTCGGCGGGGGGAGTCCGCCTGTGCTGTCGACCGTCCGCACAGTCTCACCACGGCGTAAACGTTCTGAAAGCTTTGGAAGCTCGGCGGAAAGACGTAATACTGCCGGTGCTTCGGGAAGCTGTCTCCGTACTGGTCCTCGTCCCTAATAAGATAGCGTGATGAGTGAAACAATCAACCAGAAATCGGATCAGAGACGTACGTCATCCACTGAAGACTGCGCCGGGGGGTTTACTGAGTCGACCATCACTCGAGAGTCTGATGGGACTTGTGCAGATGTATCGTTCTGTGCCAGATGATGGTTGGCTCCGTATGTCCCCCCAGCATACAGTGGCTGGTACAAGGCATCGTCCTGATGTGAGCTTAGATTGCTTCTGGTCTCCAAGGTTGGGGCAAGGCCAGTTGCAGTCATTGTTGTACTACCCGGGCCCGGGGATCGAAATAGCGGTGTATAACTAATGTGGGGTGTCGCCAGTGCAGTCCTCCAGCGCCAGTAGAAGAAGGCCGCTGCGGCAGCAGCCAGAAGTGCAACAACGCCCTCTACGACTAGACCAGCGATTGCTCCGGAGCTGATACCACTGGCAACAGTGAATGTTAGTGGCGTCATTGGCCGCATCCTCTCGGTGCTTACTTCTGGGAGCTACTAGGGCGGACAATGGGCCTGAGTGAGGTACATCAACGAGTGCTTGGAAACATACCTTGTGAGGACTCCTGGGTTGCTTGCAGGGGTACAAGAGTTGTTCGATGATGAACTGTTGAAATACGTGGCATAATCAGTATCTTGAGAAGGACATCGAAGGAACCGAATACTTTGCGAGCGTCCATAGTTGTGCATAATCAACACTCAACGAGTCTCCGCTTGCTCCTGGGAGATTGGTGAGAACGAGCTGATGTGTACCAGGGCCGAGGTTATCAGCGTGATAGATTGTAACGCCGTAGTTCGTGGGGTAAACATTCGAGGCGTTGTACGTTGTAGCCTGATCACCATCTAGTTGCACCGTGTATGGCCCGTTGGAAGGTCCCGAGGTTCCAAACACTGTCACGGCCTCGCCTGATGGACTTGTGAGATAGGATCAAGACTATTCAAATAACTTGCATGCCCTGCAAAACACTTCAGTCAATTCTGGTTGGTGTTGGGAGAAGGAGGAACGTACTACAAACGTGAACGCAACACTCGCATCGTATGTATTCGTGATACTGGCAAGTTATCCTGTTGAAATCCATTCGCATTCACTCAGCTCCAAGTCACTTACTGGGCTGTGCCATTGTTAAACAGGTTCAGGTTTATATTGGCGGAAGGCGAAGTCGTCCCCCACGCAGGTTCTTGATATTGAAACCGGGAATCCGTGTCCTGGACCAGTTCAGTAACCAGCTGGTCACCCGCACTCCCAACTTCAGAT
Source organism: Chalciporus piperatus (assembly GCA_038093975.1). Classification (NCBI taxonomy): domain Eukaryota; kingdom Fungi; phylum Basidiomycota; class Agaricomycetes; order Boletales; family Boletaceae; genus Chalciporus; species Chalciporus piperatus. The sequence continues at coordinate 343,866 of JBBPTG010000009.1, forward strand.
TGCCACGCGATCTATGTGTGGTTCAGCGGCTCGGTTGCTAATAAATCGTATAAATTACCGACCATATCAATGTCCAGGTATAACAAAGATTGACCACCCGTGTTGACCATGTTTACCGAATGCATTCCTTGGGTCAGGTTTGCGTTGAAGAGCGTTTGTTGGAACAGATTATTTCCAGAACCATTGATGCTCGGATAACTCCCACCGTCTACTTGCACGGTGTAAAGCCCATGGTTTGGTCGATTCGCACCATAGATCCAGAGAGCAGATCCGTTGAAGCTGAATTTCGCCGTCCCTTCCGGTGCACTGTTCTTCTGGAAGGTACCCAGATAATAGCTGGCGAAGAAGTCAACTTCACCCACGTTCGATATTTCCGTGGGACACCTTACTCGACGGCATAGCTGTCGTCTTGGGAGGACCCGGGAAGCCAAGTGGCATCATACGTGATGAGGGGGGACTTGTCGTCAATCACGGTGGTGAGCAAAGGCATCCTTTTTTCATAGAAGAGTGGCTTGAACTGCGGTGGAACAGAAGGCACTTGCCTTCAGGCCGTGGGCCGTGCTTTTGTGGAGCTCCGTGAGGCAATACTACGGCTAACTAAGTTTGGTTAAATTGTCTTAAGCCATTCACCACTGTATCCGAGAGGCTGCACAAGATACCTTGCGTTGCGACTGGTGAACTATTTCGAGATTGTTCGGGGGTATTGCGTGGGGAATGGAAATGGATGTTGCCTATGTCTAGAACAAATAAACATACTTACGATCGGTTAGATCGTCGTCCTTGATAAATTCACGAGTGTTTGCTGACGCAGCCAGAGGAAAGATCGAATCAGTGTAATGATTGGTGGCTAAGTAAAGTAAATACACCAAGACATCGTTTTACATGCACAGTTAGGAAGGGGGAGCCTCACCACGAGGCTCTTGTTGACCCGAGCCTGTGTATGCATTATCTCAACAACCTTGCATCATTACCAATGTAGATTACGTACCTGCGCGCTCTCCGCCTCCACCTCGTCCTCGCCCTCGCCCGCGTCCTCGACCCCTGCCGCGATTCTCACCATCACCATTATTGCGCCAATCACCATCCATGCGGTTGTTGCGGTTATCTGGGGACGAGCGTTTGAGAGAGAAGCAGAGAAACGCTCAAAGTCACTTACCACGATCACCACCCCGCTCACCCCGCTCACCACCCCGCTCACCACCCCGGCGGAAGCCACCCCTGTCACCTCGGAACCCTCCGCGCATGTTGCCGCGCTCACCGCGATGACCTCTCCCGCGTCCGCGACCACCCCGAGAAGTTGGCATGAAACCGTCGTCTTCTGTCCGGGGTGCAGACCGCTCATCCCCATCCAAAACTGGCGCAGACGAGGGTAGATTCACTTCGATCGCCTGAACTACAGGGGTAGCGGAACCAGAGGGGGCGAAGGTAGCTTGGAGATTTGCGATTGAGGGGAGGCCTTCTTCACCTACCTCCGCCCAGTCAATGGGTTGAGTTGAGATGCTCTGTGTGAACAATCAGTCATTGTAGTGAGTTACGGGAACAAGGCACAGACTTCTGTGGGCTCAACAGTGACATTCTCCGTATCGGTTGGTTCTCCAGTACCGTTCTGTTCTACATCAGACTTTTCTACCCATTCAACATTTTGTTCGAATGACGGAGCCTCCAGTTCGCTTGCTTGCATGAAATGGAAACCGCCAGAGACACTCGTGTCTGGGATACCCGTGACAGGCTCACCCGTGACAGACCCATCGGTCACGGCGGCCTCGGCTTCGACAGTGGGCTCTGGCTCGGCTGGCAAAGGTGTAGGCTCGCGGGGAGGGTTGAGGAAAGATTGGACAATGTCAAACAGACGGGTATCTAGGAGTAAAGGTGAGTTGGTCGTGTGACCATCCAAATCACATGACGTACATGGTACACCATCAAGATCGCCCTCCGCTGATAAGAAACCAGCCAGGACGGCTTGCTTGGTATCGCTTTCTTCTCCAAGAAGGGCGTCGCATGCCGTGAAGATGGCTGTCCCTTCGGTCTCGTCGAAGTCAAGTGCCACAGAAGGGACACCCCCAGTCGCGAGCATGGAACGCAAACGAAGCAATGTCAATATTGAAGAAGCATTTGCAGCGTAGGATGTCTGCGAGAGAGAAAGTAAGATAAGAGTTGAACCAGGAGATGAAGACCAACATTTGCGGAGGAAACAGCGTCTTGTACCTTGAGACGCTCTATCCGTTCAATTTCCGCGCGTTTCGATACTTGTTCACGACATGCGTCAGCCTCATGGACCTGCAAGTGTGTTTATATTATCCCTGGCGGTGATGTGCGTTAATCGTACCTCGATTGCTTTCTTAGTTTCTTCAAGCTCTTTCTGGACGGCTTCAAGAGAAGGAAGGGTCTTGAGTAACCGTTTTTGGTCATCGTTGAGTTTTTCATGCTCGGTCGACGCGTAGCTTGCAACCCTGGACTACGAGGAGCGACTTGAGACCACAAGCATTTGATGGGGGAAACGGACAAAGAGACGTACTATTTTCTTGCTCACAGTGCGCATGCGTTTTTGCAGGAGTTCGATTACGGGGCTAGATTTGAGGTTCAGTTCATCATGTGTTGCTGCCTCTGAGGCTGCGACGAGCTCAAGGGGAGTGTTCGCCTCCTTGAGATCGGTCTCCTCTGGAGCCCTGTCTACCAGTGCGGGGGAGCTGGCATCGGGAAGATTGATAGACCCCTCTGCAGGTGAACCTGCTGGCAGTGGGGTTTTGCTTTTGTTCCCTGCCTTGCGCTTTTTCCTCTGAGTTTTCGATGCGGCAATCGAAGAAGGAGCACCGGGGATGACACGAGCAGCAGTAGTGATATCAGCCATGTTCAGAGGACGACGAGTAGAAGAAGAAAAAGTGTTGAACCCAAGTTGAACGAGGCAAACGAATTTCTTGTACAAACAGAGTGCGGCGATGCGAGGGCAATCATAAAGTTCCCACGATATTCACTAGCACATTACACTCGAGGTCAACTACACGTCTAAGTGTGAGAAATATTCAAGACATAAGTGCCGGATGTTATAGCCTGTAGACCCACCCGATACTGACCAAATATATGACGGATACACAGCAAATAAATTGCCGATTCATAGAGGAGATGCCGAATTATGTATCTCGCCAGTGAAAGTCACCGCCTATCAGACGGATGTGGTGGGTATACTCGGACAATATTGAATCATTATAATGGTCAGTTGCCCCACTTGAGGCACCCGCCGGATATAGCCAAGATATAGGATGGATATAGGAAGATATAAGACTATCCTATCTGGTTATACAGCTGTTACTCATTGTGTACAGAGGCATACACAATATCTAGAGTCCTTTATTTCTGCCCAATCCGAGTCCGAGAGCATTCAAGGTATGGTAATGGACTGGTTAATATTGTGTACTACCTAGCTAAGTACTGTAGATGAGTATGCTACAGTCACGAAGGACTTAGCATTTTTTCGAGGACAGTCCACAACAAACACAAACAACGGCGCCTTTCTCGAATCCTACCACGTCGTCTTGACGTTGTCCAAACCGTCAACAAACACGCCTCAAATCATTCAAAAAAACGCTTCAAGTTGCCCAAACACACGTGCAGCATCCATAGATGCAAAGACACTGCCCACGCACTATGACCCATTGCCAGCGGCTCGTCGACGCACCCGCGGATCTCAATTCAATCTTCGGAGGTTTTTGCGAGCGCAACCAACAAGCAGCATTCCCACCGACGCAGTGCACGGACAGTCCGTGGGGCACTCACCATTGACTTGGGTACCTGTTCGTGCGTAAAGTAAGCCTCTAAAAGCATAGCTAGCTTGTACATGTACTCCCTATCCACAGTAACTAGCTCGACTCTTTATTCATCTGTAGACTATTGGATCGAATCTAGAATTTGATGGTTTTTTATTCGAGCATTGCCCGTTCAGTCCATAGGGTAGCATACATTGCATGGGTCGAGATCACCACAGAACCTATGTTCAATCTCGATATACATGCTATACTGGCTTGATATCCCAGCTACATCTGAACTTACATTGGCTGGATATTGGCACCCATGCTATATTTGCTGAGAGAATAAATTATTGATGGGATAAGTGCCGGATGTTATATCTTAGGTATCCGTCGGATATGGGCCAGATACCCCCCCAACTGAATATCAAACGTATACTTTTCCCGACCAGACGTGTACTCGGAGTACTGGAGTAGGCGCAATGCCCGACGACGACAAAGATCTGCCAGTCAAAAACACAGAGCTATCCTTCCCAGACGGTAACATCGTCGTACTCGCGGGCTCTGTCTACTTCGTCGCCTATCAAGGTCTTCTAATCAGACACTCTGACGTACTCCAACATCTCATCAACACTATGGACAACCCACTGGTCATTGAAGGTCGTCCTGTCTTGTCGCTACCAGAACCCTCAGATGGCATCGCGTGTTTCTTGAAGGCATTATACGACGGCATGTCTGTACATTCCCCCCATCTCTCGCGTGTGCTTTGACGTTCCCTAGCTCCTTTTTGACGTACGACAAATCCGGTTTCAAGACCGTAGCAAGTCTTCTCCGCGTCCTCACCACCTACAACGTTCACCCCCTCCGGCAAGACGTCTTACGTGCTCTCTCCACTTCCTGGCCAACCACCCTCTCCCAGTGGGAGGCCCGTGAATGCAGCGTGAGGACCACAGACGATCTACCACATCCCATGTCGGTGCCTTCTTATCGCCGGTTCAGGTTCGATACCACTCATTATTCACAGCGAAGTCATAAATTTAGCTAGAGAAATCAACGCTCCGTCTCTCTTGCCCTCCGCCATGTACGATCTCTCTCGTTCCACCCCGAGTGCAGCTGCGATAGGCGTCTTCGATCCTCAACTCGGTGACAACATCAGGCTGGGCGAAACCGACCTCCACTGCGTGCTCCGTGGACGCGAACTTGCCTCGTGTTACTTGTCCACTTTCATCGTCAACGAACTAGAAGGAAGAGTCCCCTCTGCATGGTGCCTGCACCGGAACGACCCGCGCTCTTTGGCAAAACGCGCTTGTCAAATCTCAATCGAGGCTATCACATTCGAGCTTCTTCGAGACATCAACGGAATCATCAATCGGCGTACCTCGGATCCTCTCTTCGCGATGACGGAGGCCGAAGAGATGCAGACAAGGGTCGGCGCTTCTGAAGACCACTCTGCTTCGATGAGGACGTGCGAGGTGTGCCGCGTGGAGTTCTCTGCCGCGGTTCTTGCCGCCAAAGAAGATTTCTGGTCAAAGTTGCCTCGATGGTTTGGCGTAGATGTTCCTGACTGGAGTTGAGCTCATGCCTCGTGGACATGTTATTTGCACCACTCCGATTAGACGGTTATTCATGTACTCTATTCTGGCTGTAATTGTCGTGCATGTATGCGCTCAGATGTCGACTTGTCACTTGTGTCTCATTCGGTTGGAACACGCGTCGTCGGAAGCGTTTCCACGAGACGCGTTTCACTCGACTCAATCTGAGTGCTGGGAATTCACTGCACTGGTGTGTATAGTATCTCGGGGGCGGCGCGTCTCATGAAACTTGACCTAGAAATTTACTCAGCGCGGCCAGGGATAGGCAGCCTTTTATTAAGGTAAGACAATCTTCCTACTCTTCCGGGTCCAAGGTCGTTCACTCGTACTCACAGGATTCACAGATCAGGGACTAGTACTCACACTCCACTGAATACGTGCTAAACGTCGCGTCCGGAACAAGTATGGAGCCGGAGAAAGATATCTCAAACCCAGAATTCTCGCAACACGAGAAAGAATTGACTGACGACGAGAGCAACGAGGAAGATGATGAGGACAGTTCAATGTAAGCCTCCCTCTGCTCTCTCAGCTATCCCCTCTGAGACTCGGGCGTACCCCGGTCAGTGAGACATTAGAGCGCATTGAGAATCTTACGCTTAACATTCTCGAGAAAATTGTTGCATCGCTCAAGAAGACCCAACGCAGCCGGGAGTGTGATAACGCTTCAACGAAATCCCATCGGCAGAAAGAATGTGGAGTAGAAATACGGATTGCGGACAGACGAAAGGGTCATTCTGCAGGGCAAGTCCTTGTCGTTTTTCTTGCGTCGATCTACAGTTAGCAGTAGGGGTGCTACACGCATGCTCACATACCCCGGACTCGGAAAGAGCAAGGGACCAAGCTCAAGGCCCATTGGTATGTGAATTACCAATTTTTTATGTAGGCGCTTGACCTGTTAACCGTCTATTACTCGCAGCTCAGCTCCTTCAAGTCATGAATCTTGCGCACGAAGCCCTCAGTCAGGATCTCTCACTCACTAAACGGTAGGCGGTATCCTCACCCTTGAGACTAGACAACATATTAACGGAAAAATATCCAGAGATCTCTTCTACAAAGACGTACCGCTTTTCAGGTCACAACAGACCGTAGACAAAGTGAGTCTGAGCATTGTAATGTAATTACATCTGACTAGGCAAGCTTGTGGATGATCTTGCGGCAACCTTGGAGCTCAACAGGGCAGACTTGAACATCGTACGTGTTCTCCCCGTGATTGTATTCATCATTGAACGCATGTGTGCAGCGAGCTACCTCGAAAGGCCTCGTCTGTGGTAGCGGTTTGGTCATATATTTACTGGATGGTCAGACTATATGCGTTAACGATTCCGAGGTACGCAAACGCAGTCTAGCATTCATGATCGTATCCAATACCATGACCACACAATAAGGGTACGTTAATTCCAGCTGGAGAGGATATCGAACGGTTCGAACTCGAGTCCGATGTTAAATGGGTCCTCGTCGTTGAAAAAGAGGTAAAGTACCGAAGATCTGGTTGTGCTGTGGTTGGCCGCTGAGAGGTCTTTTCGATATCCAGGCTGTCTTTCAAACGCTATGCCGCTTACGATTCACCGGGTATCCTGGGTTGCCTGGATGTGGTTTAATCATCACGGTAACATGCTTCCACTCCTTTGCGATATCCGGCTCACTTGGCCCTGCAGGGAAAAGGGTACCCAGATATAGCTACTCGGCACCTGGTGAAGACTTTGTCAGACAACCTTCCAGACGAGTAAGAAGTCATGATTTTTCTTTACACTCCTGAACGCCTTGCAGTATACCAATATTAGGTTTGGTCGACGGAGACGCGTACGGCCTAGACATCATTTCAGTGTACAAACAAGGTAGCCAAAGCCTTCGACACGAGAATGAAAAGCTTGCTGCGCATCGTATCCAATGGCTTGGGATCCGGGCCTCTGAACTCACAGAGTATGAAGGCTGGTTCATACATCTGGAACATTTGCTTTCTTAAATGTTGTCATAGCCTCGACATTCCTCTGGATGCGCTCATACCCATCACGAAACACGACGAGAAAAAGGTTAGTGATTTACTCGTGAAGCGATGTATGTTGTCACATCGCTCGCTGTTATAGGCCATGTCGATGCTACGACTTGATCTTCCTATGGAATGGAGGCACGCGCTCCGTGTTTATTTTCTGAGATATTATTCAATCCCACTCGCAGACAGGAACTCATGCGCATTCTCCACACACGAAGGAAGGCGGAGATCGAGATCTTGACTAGTGGAGGATCGGGAAGTCAGGACGGCGTGGAAAACTGTCGAGGAATTCCTTGCCTTGTGCGTTATCTCAGTCACAGAATTCTTCATTTCATAGAGATGTCTACTTGAGGCGGTAATGGATCCAGTTGTTCTGTTCGAACCATCGAACCAGATTGGTCGTCTTATAGAAGGTTAGGTGTGTTGGGTACCACGCAAATACCCCTGATTCCTGAGGCGCCTAAATGATATTATGTAACATACCCAACTTGTTGATCAAGGACCTCATCCTACACATGCAACATGGCTCACGAGATGGTCGCATTACTTCAGGAAGACGAGAAGTTTTCACTTCCCGCACTAGCGGGCATCTCATCGTACTTTTCCATACCACGGTTAGATGATAAACCTCAAAATCCCATCGTTCAAAGCATAGACCTGCATAGTCACCACGCGTCTGTGCTACCCCCCACACAATCTCATACCGCGGATTTGCCCTCAGACCCTGTGGTAAATTCCTCCAATTCTGGCGTCAGCTCGCTGTGGAATGGCATTTCGCACCTTCCTACCCAAGGCACAGTGCGTATTCTTCTACTGTAGACGCGACGTGGTCCAATGAAGATGTCAGGACCTTTCTGTGTCGTGGGACGCGCATTTGAATGATCGAAATTCTCCTTTTCTGACTGAACAACCCGCTACTGTCTCGAGTCTTCTACAATCCCGGTTAGTTCTCAGGAATATATCTCGAGATGATTAAGTCGGCATTGTTGAACGTTGATTCAGGGCACAGCCTAGCGTGCATTCAACAGCTACGAAGGTCGTTCAACTCTCAGAGAGCGATCCATTTAGTTCTCTACGATTAGTTGTGCTAGGAACTTCGTCCCCATTATACGTGTGGGACGTCCGCTCACAATCGTTTGTACAAAGGGGTCCGTCTGAGAGATCTCCACCCGACTTGCTGGTCCAAACCAAGCACAACTCACTGTCGCGAAGGTTTATTATCCCAACAAGTCTCGTTTACTAGTACTAAACAAGCTTCTAGTCATCTTCAACGCTTCCTTGACCTGGGCACTCTCGTACGCCGGCTGGAAATATTAATCCATGATCTTCGTAGAAGGTAGGAAGTCATTATCTATTCTTGATTTCGAAAATGCAGATTTGAAATCGAGACAAGGACGTATCAATCCCGTGGTGCACGCCTTTGCACATGGCCTTTCGTCAGTACTGACGCTTATTCGAGACCGTTTGTCGCATGGACCACTTTTCTACACAACCGAATCTTCAAATTTCCACTGCCTTGCTACAGTCTGGTTCCACTATGCAGAGCTAGAGCAGCTTGTGATATCTCTTGCTTCGTTGTGTCATAGAGTACGTGCCTTCCGGATCCATTTTCTCCCAGTCTGCTCGTTCTCATCGTGAAGCTCAGAGCATAGATTCGACTCCTGATAACTTTTCGGAGATTCCAACCTCTCCGGTCGATCTGCTGTCCCTTTTGTACGACGCTTTCGAAACGCACGTGGAGCTTCATTCTCCTCGCGACATCACCGCTATCATGGCATACATTCTGACGATCACATCAAAACCATATATCGGCTCCCTTTGCAAGTTGCTGGCATATGGAGAAGGTCGTCGGCTACGCACCCTCAACCACCAGAAAACCCAAGCCCTGGAACTTACCATGCAATTTGAAGGCGAGGAACCAGAGATTACTTTGCTCGAGGAGGACGGTGGGATTGATGCAGACGGTCCCTTCCCGAAATTTATCCTCGCAGATCTGGCAAGTATCATATCGGTGGCGCACAGGTCACTGAAACTCCTCGAAGCTGCTCAGCCGGAGCACCCAATTTTCTCCACGGACGCCACTCACAAAGATATTTCCTGGATATGGGCTGAATCAAGCATCAACACCGCATGGAGCAAGCATGATACTGTCCCTCGAGATCCGGTCCTTGAATCACCTCAGATTCCAGAGGCGCTTCAGGTAGACCTACCACCAGGCGAATACGATCCCGAACTCCAGGATTTCAGAGTCTTTGATTTGGAACCCGGCACTTTTCCATCCCCGGACCGCGACTATCAAGTTATCCTCGACGAGCTCATGGACAAATTCCCAAAAATACTGCCGAACATAGCACCCAGCCCGTCCCTCCTATGTCAGATCATGTTTACCCCCCTCCATACTCATGCAGCGTCGCTTTCCCGTGCGCTCCTGGAAGTATTCCTGGATCGCTCTTCATTCCTTTGTATCGATTCCCACCTCGAATTGCTTCGCTCTCATATGCTGCTCACCTCGCATTCATTCAAGTCGCGACTCACGGCCGCTCTATTCTCCGATGAGGAAGACAGAGTAGACCAGAGTACACAAATGTATAATTTACTGCGGTACAGGTTAAGAGGTGCAACTCTACCCGAGCAACCTCCCAAAGGTCGCTGGCCAGTGGGGTTAGCTCCCTTGCTGGTGACCAGGGATTCTTGGCCTCCAGGTGGCTCTGAACTTAGCTTCATCCTCCGAACCGTCATAGTGGATTCCCAACAGGTTGTGCCCTCGAACGCGGACAACGTTGCTTCTAATTCAGAAGGCTTGCAGCGTGTCGCAGCCGAAGCTGAGTCTCGCTTAGGTTTCGCGATACGAGAGCTTAGTGGTAGAGGACGCGAGCGTTGGCTGGACCCCCTTGGTAAGTACGCCATCTACAGAATTTTAAAAATCCTCGTTAATCGAAACATCACAGCAATCGAGTACGTTTGATTCACATCGAGGTATCAATGGTATTAACGTGCACAGAGCGTTAGATTTCCTGTACCTTGATTACAAGGTCCCACATCCCTTGGATGCGTTGATCCCGACTTCAGCTCTGTCGAAGTATCAAAGAATCTTTGCGCTCTTGCTTCGCTTGACCCGAGGTTAGTAGCTATCGCTGTTCCTCTTCTATGACTGACAGGTTGGCTTAGTCGAGTGTGCGATCCGTGCCGTCTTCCGCTTGACACGTAACATGGCGGACCTCCTCTTCCCTACATTCACGTCTTCTCAAAAGTTGCTCCTCCATTTCCGCTTTGTTGCACATTCCTTTCTCACCACACTATCGACATACATATACGACACTGCCATCGGGGGTAACTTTGACGCCTTTCTCGCCCGCCTTGCTGCATGTCGCGAAAATCCCGATGGACCGAGTGGGTTTACTGACGCATTTGCGCTTGCAGACTGCCACTCGTCTGTTCTCGACGATATCCTCAGTGCTTGCCTGCTGAGGTCATCTCAACGGGCTGCTGGTGACGTTCTGCGAGGGAGCTTGGAGATCGTTCTTGAGTTCTGTGTCTTTGTCGGCGATCTGAGGAGTGGTGGGATCCCAGAGTATCGAGCGGCTCCTGTGCTCGAAGAGCTTTACGTATCGTTCCGCAAGAAGATCTCCACATTGGCAAGTGAAACTTATTTTCTCTCTGGCACGATGATGGCTGACATGGTGTCGCTCAGATAAAGATGATGGACACGATATTGGAGAAGGACGGCAAATCATTACAATTGCGTCAGGAGCAATTTCAGGAACACAGGGACCCTCCAGGTGGTGTGGAATCACTCCGACATCTCTCAACATGTCTGAATCAGAGCGATTGGTGGATAAAAGTATCGAAATAATATGATTTATATAGTCGTACGCATCGATAATAGTCCTGCTCTGTGTGTATAAAACTATAAGCATAAATCTAGAAATCCCATCCTGGATAACATGGAGCGTGAACATGAAATGGCTACAAGATAATGGCAATAGTACAATGTGATGAAAAAAAATTGTTAGTCTCGGGAAGCCTCGTCCAAGGGTTTGTCTGGTATGGAAGGTAGAGCTGCCTTGATGTCCTTGGACATCCGACCGCTCTCCCGGATCCATATTGCCCGCACCTCCTCCTCACGCGGATCTGTATTTGTTGACGTTGCGTCCACTCCTAAACCCCGAAGCACCTCTTCCACACGAATGGAGTCCGCCACTTTGATATCTTGAGCGGTGGCAGCACCTTTGCCTGGTGATCCGAAGGAAGAAGTTCGACCGAAGCCACGGCGACCAGATTTCGAGGGGGAAAGGATTGCTGCACATGACGAGGACGAGGACACGAGGCCACATGTCTCCAACACGCTAACCAGGTCTGAGAATTCACTGCGAGACACGGGAGTGAAAATCCCATTATCCGAGCGTTCAAGGATGGTCACGTAGTAGGTGTAGAGTTGGGGAAGTTCGAGAATTCCCCACTTGGAAGCGAAGCTTGAGCGTTTGGTGGGGGTTCTGAGAAGAGAATTGGAGATGGTTGATAATGGGAGGGCAGCATCCATCCGCTTGGACCCGAGAACGACGGCAAGTAGCACCAATCTCGATTGTAAACCGAGGTTGCGAACCTTGGTTGCTATCTCGCTATTATTGGACACGTGAGGAGCGGAGGGATTTGACTGGGATGGGAGATAAGCCTTGAGTGCGGCAAGGATATGATTAGGCGTGATGCTGGGCACCGGGGTAGCCATAGGGTTCTCAGCTTGTACAGAGGAGGATACTGCAAGGTCGATGGCACCTCGCAGGACCTCAAACAGCATCCTAACATCACCAGTCTGGGATGCGACTTTTTTGGAAAGCAAGGTCAGCGGACCGATCGGGAGGAACGTCTTGAGCTGCTCCGAGTAACACTGCGAGCCATTAATATCGCTGAATGGTGAGAGACGCGCTTGTAAAACGTCAAGCAGCTGGGAGGCTGAGTAGGCGCCAAAATGGAGGGTCAAGACATTGGCCGATTCATCGTCGACGGAGCTGCTTGAAACGGAGAGGGTATGGGTATTTGCTATGCCAATGATGCGAACAGCAGAGAAGTGTTTGCGAGCAAGAGAGAACACGGCAGAAAAGGCATGTGAAGATTTTGCAATGTGATCGAGTTCATCAAGGACAATGAGACTGGTGTGATTCCGTCAGCATAAATAGAAATGAGGTCAAGAGGAGTGTACCATCTTCGTTCGTGCGAGGTAAGAATCTTGTCCAGGAGTCGTTTGCCTTTTGCCTTTCCGGCTTTGGTACGTTTTACGAGTGTGGAATCCTGGAGGCTTTCACAGAGACATTCCCAAAGGTCCTCTACACTGTGTATGGCCATGCAGTTGACCGAGATCACTTTTAGATCGTCGCAGTATTCGAGTCCTGCTATTACTGAGTTTACCAACGCTGTCTTCCCAGTTCCGGGTGTTCCGGATATGAACAGACACGGCTTGGATAGTTGGTCGGAAGAGATGCCGTCCCTAGCAGACGCGATAAACTGGGTGATCACATCGCGTTCTGCGGTCCTGCCAGCGATGGTAAATGTGCCATTGCAGGTTGGTCGTAACAGAGAGCGAACGCGAGCGTGTATAGGTACGAGTGCGACGGGTGTCATTGGGTGAGTTGGGGACAGAGACGGAGCATTACACGATCGAATACAACAACAGCGCGTCAACAACGCGAGACAACGCGTCTGTGGCAAAACGTGAGATTTGTTTAGCTAATCGAGTCTCCACCGTACGTTCCGCTGAAAACGTCCGACAAAACGTCCGATCATAACTTTTACCAAACATTGTAGTACGCAATATACACAGAAGTTGAACGATGGCGGTTGCACCACTGAAGACCCTTCCTCTCTTCACATCACCCATCACCGTCGTCGTGACCTCCATGCCTCTCGTCGCCACAAGCAATCGGGAATGAAGCCTCTGCTTAGGAAGGGCATTGGTCTGCGCCCACACGCTCCTTCTGTATCTCGTAATCTTGCTCATGATGATCCAATTGTTAGCCACTGGTCAGAACGCTGTATTCCCTGTTACACTTATACTAGTCCTGTTCGTGTCGTCGAGTGATGCTTCTGATTCCAATTTCATGCGTGCAGTCTTGCCTCGGTGCGATTAGTCATACCCCCTGAGAGTTCGCTCCGAGCAACACGTCGTGCTCTCACAAACAGACGTCACGTATGCTCGATGAATGGTCCCAAACACTCCTTCAGACCGATCCTATGAGGATCTACCGTTCCAAGAGGGATGCAGCCCACCGAACAGTCACCTCCAAGTACAATATCCTGGGGTTCATATCTTCAGGAACCTATGGAAGGGTTTACAAGGCTCAAAGCGTGGACTCGGATAGTGTCATGTACGCTATCAAAAAGTTCAAGCCTGATAAAGAAGGAGATGTTGTGACCTACACTGGAATCAGTCAAAGTGCGATTCGAGAGATTGCGGTGAGCTCCACCTCATTCCGTTGGACACATTCAAGTTTCAACGTGCCATGAACAGCTCAATAGGGAGATATCCCATGAAAATGTTGTTGCCCTCAAAGAAGTGATTCTGGAAGACAAGTCTATCTACATGGTTTTCGATTACGCGGAGCACGACTTTCTTGTATGTGATCACCACAGACTCGGAACCACGTTGGATCACAATCATGAACTAAAGCATTGATCACAGCAAGTCATTCACCATTACTCTCAAACCCTCCGCGTCCAGATTCCATCTCAAGTTCTCAAATCCTTGATATACCAACTCCTGAATGGTCTCGTTTATCTACACTCAACGCACATCCTTCACAGGGACCTCAAACCCGCTAATATACTCATCACAGCTTCGGGAGTTGTGAAGATCGGGGATCTTGGTCTTGCCCGACTTGTTCACAAGCCTTTACAGCCCCTCTTCGCAGGTGACAAGGTTGTGGTCACGATATGGTATCGCGCGCCGGAACTACTCATGGGTGCAAAGCACTACAACAAGGCAATCGATTGCTGGGCTGTGGGTTGCGTCTTAGCCGAATTGGCGAGTTTAAGGCCCATATTCAAGGGTGAAGAGGCGAAGTTGGACTCGAAAAAGAATGTCCCTTTCCAAAAGGATCAACTCCTCAAGATCTTTGAGGTTCTTGGTACGCCAGACGGTAAAGAGTAGTTCGTGTTCTCTCCAGTGACAACCCTCAGCTAACCAGAATTTCTTTGAAGAGAAGGATTGGCCTGGCGTCCGTGATATGCCAGAATATTCAAATATGAAGCGACTCGATCTGTATGTGAATGGAATAGTTGATCCTGCTGTAACTGAAAGCCCCCGTTCAAGATACGAAAACCGTCTGCCAGGGTGGTGCCAGTCGCGCATTCGATCGCAACAAGGGCATGAACTACTGCGCCAGCTATTTGCATACGATCCAGACAAACGGTTGACCGCAAAAGAGGCTTTGGGTCACAAATGGTTCCAGGAAGATCCCCGACCAACATGGAAGTCAGTCAAGAACGCTTTTCTTCTCCCCGTCATAAGACTCATGTGTCGTTGCTTAGTGTCTTCCAATATGTTCCAGCCCATCAAACCCCACCGCAACGTCGAATTACACAGGATGAGGCACCGTCCATGATGGGTGCTCCTGCGCTAACGCAGGCTCAGACACAACCACAAGGAGGAGCACACGGACACGGACAAGGTCAACATTTATCGCAACAATCCAAACCCGGTAGTTCAACAAGTTTCGCGAGCGTCAGCGCCGGGGCTGGAGCTATGCAAGGATATAATACAGTCCAGGGGGGGTCCTCCAGGAAGAAAGCCAGGCTCGGGTGAAAGCACGTTGTTAATACATAGATTTATTTATTTATTTTTGGGGTCAAAAGTAAATGTAAAATTTGCCAAGATCTTGATATGTTCCGAAGCGGATCATCGAGTGCCTCGTTCCGCGTCACTTGGCAGATGCTCTCATTGGCAGAGTTGTTCGCTTCTCACATTCCATAACTGTATCCAAACCAGCGTTGTATGCTCGCAGCGGCTCGCAACATTCCGATTTTTAAGCTGTAACGAACGGTTGGTCTTTGTGCGATGGCACAAGCCAATGCGCAAAAAAACGGGTTCTGGTCGCCCGAGCTTCTTTGTTACTTCGTGGCCGGAGGTGTTGCCGGTGCCGCGTCCCGGACTGTCGTGAGTCCACTAGAAAGGCTCAAGATTATACAGTGAGTAATTAGCGTATACATCACTCACTTCCCGATGACGAAGCGTCCTTCAGGCAAGTGCAACCACGTGGTTTCGATGGCCAGTACAAGGGTGTCTGGCGAAGCCTTGTAAGGATGTGGAGGGAAGAAGGTTTTGCAGGCTTCATGCGGGGAAACGGGATTAACTGCCTGCGGATTGTGCCTTATAGCGCGGTGCAGTTCACGACTTACGAGCAGCTCAAAAAAGTCCGTGAATAACTCCCTTCCAAAAGCTCAAATACTGACTTACAAATAGGTGTTTACAAACCATGGGTCCAAGGAACTCGATATCCCGACACGATTGATTAGCGGGGCCTTGGCGGGGATCACCTCAGTCTGTGCGTAAAGTGACGAAGGTTTTGATCCGACGTTTCAACCAACCTGATCTTAGGTTCAACATACCCACTGGACCTCGTACGCTCCCGTTTGTCGATCTCTACCGCCAGTATATCTGTCCAGAACCAAGCACCATTGGCAGCATTAGACGCTGTTCCGGGATCTTCTACCACTAGAGCCCTTTACTCGAAGGCTGATCTAACGGTACTTAGTATGACTCTCAAAGTCATGCGCGAAGAAGGTGGCGTTCGCGGATTGTATCGCGGGCTAATTACAACGGCAGTGGGGGTTGCTCCCTACGTAGGCATCAATTTTGCAGCATACGAGGCACTGCGGGGTATCATCACCCCTCCTGGACAAAACAGTATTGCCAGGAAGCTACTCTGCGGTGCTCTAGCTGGTAAGGATCTATTATGGCCGTTCTTTTCGTACTCAGGTTTGCATGCGCAGGGACTATCTCGCAAACACTAACATACCCTTTCGATGTGCTGAGGCGAAAGATGCAAGTGGTGGGCATGCCATCTGGCGGAATGGGATACAAGTACAATGGAGCTCTAGATGCCATGAGAACAATCACTCGCACTGAAGGGTTACGGGGCTTGTATCGCGGACTTTGGCCCAATCTACGTGAGTCTATCCATGAGAACTGCCTAATGACATATCTTGACGAAGCAACGACAGTCAAGGTTGCGCCAAGTATTGCGATATCATTCTTCACTTACGAACTAGTGAAAGATCTTCTCGTTGCATTATAGAACACGATCTGGAATCCTAGAGTAGAATGATTTAATTATTTAATTTTGAATGTAACGTTCAGGGTCCCAGGGCCGTGATTGTTGACCCAAAATTGGAGAGTTGCTTGAGTGTTGCATCAAGTTGTCCATTGCACTGCGTGCGCTGTCTCATACGACGTGCAGCCGTGGCACTGCAGCCTACTGCAGCGTATTGTCGCTCATTCATCCTCACCCGTTAAAGTCTCAGCTGGTTTTGCAGACTTGTTGATGCTCTTGACTGATCATCAGACCTCCGCTGCTGTCAGAAACTGATTCTGCATGGTGAGTTTCCAATCACTATACTTATATTACTGTTGGTGGCAGTGGGTCCTCCACGTTCGTAGCCTTGCTGCCTCCACATTGCCCTTCTCTAGACCCTTACGTCCACCTTTCCTTGCTTGGACTCATGCTGATGAATTTACGCCCGGCTTTTCCACTGTAGCACCGTAATTATCTCGTTCAGCTGATCCTCGACTTCATATTTTGCTAGACCCGATCTGTCTGGCCGCCTCTCCCCACGCCTGAAATCCACTGTCCTGCCCGAGAATACCATGGTCCAGAACAAGCAACCGTTCTCCACGTCTCAGGCCTCGCTTCCGTCCTCGTTTTCTCCATCTGCTGCTTCGTCCATGC
This sequence comes from Chalciporus piperatus, assembly GCA_038093975.1. Taxonomy (NCBI): domain Eukaryota; kingdom Fungi; phylum Basidiomycota; class Agaricomycetes; order Boletales; family Boletaceae; genus Chalciporus; species Chalciporus piperatus. The sequence goes on from JBBPTG010000009.1 coordinate 361,126, forward strand.
TGCTACCTGCAACATCCTCCTCTCATCCTGATATCACAAATTCCGATCAGCTCTCTTCTACCACGTTCAAGAGCATCTTTGGTGTGCCTGCTTCCTTCCCCCAAGCTCGCTCATTCTCTTCCACATCTTCAATGGGCCAGGTTGTTAGCCGGCCTGAGGATACCACTACCTTCCCGCCCACACCGACTCCCTCTTCTTTGGGTACCCCGGCTTCCAGTACTGGGAGTCGGATCAAGCGTGCTTTCGTTGGGCGCCGGAAAAAGTCGGACACCTTGGCGCCTCCATCCCCCCAAATTAACAAGGGCAAGGAATTGCCAAGTGACGATTTATTGTACGGTACTCCGCCGCGCCAGCTAGGAGCAAAACAGCTTACGCGCCAGCTTGCGCAACATGTCTTCAACAAGAGGCAACAAGGCTCGACGACAGCTTCTCCTGCGATGAGTGTCAACAGTCTACCTCCCCCTCTCCCACCTAAGCAACTGCCAGCCTCGGCGCCCTCGAGTCCTCCGCCCTCACGTCTGGCACCGATCCATACCAATATCGATAAGCGCGTCTCCATCCTGACGACATCTAGTCCAATTGCGCCAGCGCTGGATTTCATGAGGAGGAGCGACGAACAGGTGGAGCAGATCGTAGGGAAGGAAAACCAACGGAGAGAGCTTGAAAGGTCGGAAACCAAGGAGATTCGCAGGAAAAGCGATTCCACCCTGAGCCATCACACGATCCGTCCTCCCTTGGGCCCCAGAACTTCACGCCCTGTGTCAGTCGCGGACTCACTACATTCCACAAACACCGTTATGCCTGTGAACAAGCGCCTGAGTGCACTTCTTACAGATGCAGAGTACGCTATGCCAGAGGAGGAGGATGGGGAGAGGCAGGAAGAAAAAGGGCATGCGTTTACTCGCCGTGCGTCTCCTGCCTCTTCGTTGCGTCTCAGAGACAGGAGGTCTCAATCGCTCAATCTTGGTCCACCTCTCTCATTGGTGGTTTCTGGTCCCACTGCTGCCACTGCGACGATGAGCCTGGAAGCGATAACGCTCACTCTTCCTAGAACAGCCCAGGTGGTACGTGATCAAGCGCAGCTGCCTCAAACCACGGCGACAGCTACTTTCTCTTCGTTGCGTTCGGACACTACGGGGGTTTCTGGAAAACCATGCTCCACCGTCAGACCTCCGCCACACCGAATCCCCAAACTGCCATCGTCGCACGTCGAACGAACCGAGCGAACTCTCCCAGATGTTCCGGGGCCATTACAAAGACCGACATTGCCACCACCACCTGACCTTACACCCCCATCCTTCCGCCAAACCGCCATTAGCATGACTTCAGGTTTCGCACCAGCTGCAGGGCTTGCAAGACGTGCTGTCGAAAAAATGGGGCGAGTTTGGGGTTCAAAAAGTTCGTTCTCTGGTCCTCTTGCGTCGCCAGTTGGCATGCCACCATCTGCGTTCTCTCATGGTTGTCCTGGTCCATCATCTCGTGCAAGGCCACATCACTCGGAGTCCCTTCATGGGCATGGCAGAAAATCTCGCCACAATCCTCAGACACCATCTGTCAGCTCCACTAGTTCGTCTTTATCCGATCACGGGGGGGCACAACTTGGCACATGTCTCCGAGGTCCTATTTGTGTATCAACAGGCGGCCTGGTGTTTGGCAGAGACCTTAAGATGTGTGTGACAGACACTGCTATTGGTTCCGCCCGAAGCACCGTTCACGCACAGCACAACCTCACACATTATCAGATTGTCGAGTCGGATTCGGAGCATGTTCGGCAAAGCGAACCCTCAGGGCCTTTAGAAAGCCGATACATTCCTGCGTTAGTCGTTAGGTGCGCGCAGCACATTCTTGCCTGGGGTGTTCAAGAACAAGGTCTTTTCCGGTACGAAACGCAAACATATTCTCTCCGTTTAATTCATGCTTACCATTCAACCCCAGAGTCAGTGGCCGTTCATCCCACGTAGCCAAGCTACGTGCCGAGTTCGATACGGGTAAGGCAGCCATCTTTTTCGGATTAAACTCGGGATTGATCACCCCATTTTAGGAGCCGATTTCGACCTCGCGCAATCGAGTCCTGGGGACTTGGACCCTCACGCAGTTGCTTCGATATTTAAGGCCTACTTGCGAGAGTGTGAGTGAAATTGTTTGTTTTGAGCTACTTGTGACTGATGAATGTCTTCAAGTGCCCGAGCCCATCCTGACGGACCAGCTGATGCCGTACTTTGACGCTGTCATGGCTTCAGAGAGGTCTACAAATAATACCCCAGACCCACTCCCGTCAAAGAGCATTCACCCTGGTCTTCGGAAACCTCCGTCACTGTCAACCCTCGGCATGCCAGTGTTCGGCAGCCCCCATCCTCCATCTGAATCGTTGCGAAAGGCTCTGTCATCTCTCATCTCTCGCCTCCCGCAGGAAAACCGTGACCTACTGTTAACGGTAACGGAGGTCATCAATCACACTTCCAAGAGGAGCTCAGAGACGAAGATGCCACTCAGTAATTTGCTGCTCGTGCTGTGCCCCAGCTTGAGTATCAACCCATCCCTGCTTCAGGCATTATGCGAAAGTCAGGGAATCTGGGACGGTGTCTACGATCCTGCGGAAGCTGTTGATGATGCGACTGCTGGCGATCTTCATCAGTCCCCGGTTGACTCGTCGGGAGTGGTAAATGAAAGTGAAGCTGAAGCTGCGGTTGGTACCGGCGAGGTGATATCCCCGAGATCGTCGAATGATAGCAAGCGCGACCCTCGTCCCCTTCCCAATCTTCCCATTGAGGGTGTTCCTGATGTTCCCGCTCGTGCACCGTTCTCCGCTGCAGCTCCTCTGCTTTCTTCCGAAGCTCCAGGACCGCAAAGTAGTCGCGACCCAGCACACCATATTCCAACTGACTCTGAGACATCCTCGTCATTCACCACCGATGATAGTTCTTCGATTTCCCATTTATCTCAAGGCGGCCGCCCAGTTACCCCAACATCTGTGAATTTCAAGTTAATCACCCCCTACTTCCCACCTTCCCTATCGTGTTCCACCGATTCTCTATCCGTTCCCTCATTATCATCTGGATCACCTATGCATTCAGTTAAACCGCTTGCGCTCGTGGATGAATGCGGCGAGCGACAGTCTTCTACTTCCCCATATTCACCTGAAATTGCGGAACCAATTCCGCTTCCTCTGCCGAGTTTGCGACCCGCGCAGCCTGGACCGGAAGCTCAGTTCCAATTTCCCGGGCCGCGCGATAATGTCACTCGAAGTCCACTCAAACATCGTAAATCTACGCCATCTATGTCATTTTCTTCTTCCGTATCAGCCGAGGCCCGATCAGCCTCTCTGGCTACCCGGGCAAAGCGGATGAAGAAGCCCTCGTTGCACATACTATTTGCCAAACGATCTGCATCGCCGATCTCATCTCCAACAACACAGTCGCCGGTTATCGGTGCGAGCTCTCTCACCACGCTACGTGAGACTCCTCCAAGCCCGTCATCTGCGTCCGAGTCTTCTCCAGATTCTATGGTCACGGCCCCACAGTCATCCAGGTTTAGCTATCCGCCAGTATTGGATACGGCGATCGACGAGTCTTCGATTTCGCTCGCATTAGGCATCGAAGATGACCATGAAGATTATGCAACATCCGTTGTGCATACCATCAAGGACGGTCCGTTGGACTCGCAGGAGATGACGACGTCCAGCCCACCCCTTCCCCTCTCATCTGAGACGACCAAGCAGGGTCGGTTCCATCACTTGGATATCCCCCGTTCCCAGGACGAGTTCGGGGACACTAACTGGACTCAGAGTGTATTGTTGGCGGCTGGTGAGTCCGGGTGGTAAGCGGGACGTGTGGTGGGCCTCGCTGGGAAGGATTGTATCGACGGACAATAAGAAATACCTCTCACACCCGGACTATCTAGCTGCTATACGGCCTGCAGGCAGGTTTCCATCTACGCTTGTGGGTTCCCTTGCAGTCTAATCAGGTTCCCCGCCTGCAGCGCCTTTCCGTTCGAATTTGGAATGATATACTATACATACCCTCGACATACCCATGTTCTTTCTCTTTTATCGACTATTTTTTTTCTGGGCTTTTTTTTGTCAAGTGTCTTTAATGTTAAACGTGATATCTAAATTTCTAATGAGGCTGCATGACGTCAGCTATGGTCTGGCCTTGGGTGGTCTGACCTTGAAGTTGTGGTTGAAACCAAGTTCAAACTCTGTGGTTCTCTCCAGCCGATCTCTGTCCTCTTGTCATGGCTTCAGCTTCCGTCAGAGCGATACAAGGAAAGCTCTTCAGAGGCAGCGAGGACTCCCCAGGCCTAGGATCGACCGATCGCGATCCTCGTCTCACTATCCATATACCCAAACAGACCGTACCAATCTATCCCCCTCTCAAGACCACAAAGGCGAGCCCAAATGGTTCAAACCTCGCAGACGGAGACGACACCCAAAAAAGTTACCGCCAACGGTTAAGTGATAATCTCGGCGCCACCTACCAAGGTGCAGAGAGATACCGTTTGCATCAGGACGAAGCTCGGCTTCGACACTGGAAACGATGGGGCCCATACCTCAGCGATCGACAATGGGTAATTGATCTGTGGGCAGTCTTCGTGAGGATATAGTACTCACGCCTAATCTCCAGGCAACTGTCCGTGAGGACTATTCAGAAAATGGCGATGCTTGGACCCATTTCCCCCACGAACACGCACGATCGCGCGCTTATCGATGGGGTGAGGATGGCATCGGCGGAATCTCAGATAACCACCAACGACTCTGCTTTTCTCTCTCCTTGTGGAATGGCCAAGATCCCATTCTGAAGGAGCGCCTTTTTGGCGTCACAGGCCACCAAGGGAATCATGGCGAAGATGTCAAGGAACTTTACTACTACCTCGACTCGACGCCTTCTCATTCCTACATGAAATTCTTATACAAATACCCTCAGCGCGAGTACCCATACGAACAACTCGTGGAAGAAAATGTCCACCGAGATCGGAATGTAGCAGAGTATGAGATCCTGGACTCAGAAGTCTTCGACGACGACCGGTATTGGGATGTTTTTATGGAGGTCTGCCTTCTCGCCTGTGCTTGTTATCACTGAACTAAATCTAGCCGCGTAGTACGCCAAAGATGAAGATGATCCCAACAACATCTACGTGCGCATCACTAGCTACAATCGCGGTCCGGAACCTGCAACACTCCACATCATCCCCCAGTTGTGGTTCCGCAACACATGGTCATGGCCCGCCGTCAAGCCTCCGATGCCAACTCTCGCCAAGGCAGTCACCGAGAACGATATCCAATACATCAAGATAAAGCATCCTGCAATGGAAAGGTACTTCATGTACTGCTTACCATCTCCACCGCCGGTAAATGCGGAGGGTGCCTTTGTCACGGATGAAGACGTCGTCCAACCCGAACTCCTTTTCACGGAGAATGACACCAACCTCCGCCGCCTTTACGGAGGGAACAACGCTTCACCGTATGTCAAAGATGCTTTCCATGACCACATCATTCCGCGTCATCGACCTGCCTCCGATGGATTATCGTCACAGCCTCCGCACTACGTTAACCCTGAACAACGGGGCACAAAGGCCGCGGCGCATTACACCTTCCAGGACGTCCCACCGAGAGGCGGATGTGCGGTCGTAAGGATAAAACTAACCCCACAGTCGGCGTCAAAGGTTCCGAACCTGGAGGACGAGGCTGCATTTGACGCTGTGGTGGAGGAGCGACGCGAAGAGGCAGACGAGTTCTATAATTCGCTGGTATTTGGCCCGATGAGCGACGATTTCAAACAAATCATGAGACAGGCTCTCGGAGGGATGTTGTGGACGAAGCAGTACTATCACTTCGTACAAAAGGAGTGGATTGAAGGCGACCCTGGTCAACCCCCACCACCTCCAGGACGCAAACACGTTCGCAATAAAGTAAGTTTTCTCAATCGATGGCCATCCCCATTTGACCGCTACCTAGGATTGGCGTCACATGCACATCGATGACATTCTTTCTATGCCTGACAAGTACGTGCTCGTGCGCACTCCTTACTTTTTACTGACAAGGCGTCCATCAGATGGGAATACCCGTTTTTCGCTGCTTGGGATACCGCCTTCCATTGTATTCCACTGGCGGTCGTCGATGCGACCTTCGCCAAGAAACAGTTAGACCTACTCACTCGAGAGTGGTACATGAAGCCAGACGGCCAAATTCCCGCCTACGAATGGAATTTTTCCGATGTCAATCCCCCGGTGCATGCGTGGTGAGTAATACTTAAGATGGGCTGTTCCTTATGATACGACAAACACCAGGGCGACGTTCAGAGTTTTCAAGATAGAGCGCAAGCTGACCGGCAGGGAGGATATCCCTTTTTTGGAAAGGGTCTTTCAGAAGCTACTGCTCAACTTTACGTGGTATGTGATATGCATGAAGGAAATGATGACGGTTCACCTGGTAGCTGTGCAGGTGGGTGAACAGAAAGGACTCTGGAGGCCACAACGTCTTTGAGGGAGGATTTCTTGGGCTTGACAATATTGGCGTATTCAATCGATCCGAGCCGTTACCGACGGGAGGTAGCCTACGTCAAGCAGACGGTACTGCTTGGATGGCATTTTACTGCCTAAACATGTAGGTCCAACAAAACACGCTCGCCCACGAGTTTGTTGACGATGTCTAGGTTGAATATGGCGCTTGAGCTTGCGAAGCACAATCCAGTTTACGAAGATATTGCCTCGAAATTCTTCGAGGTCTGTCGACTGCCTATCCTTCTTAATGATACTCATCGATGACCACACAGCACTTTATCTTTATTGCTGATGCTATGACGTACATGTCAGGAGACAATGAGCTGAGCCTCTGGAACGAGGAAGACGGGATGTACTATGATGTCATTCAGTTCGCACCTGGGAACTCGATCCAGTTGCCTGTGCGAAGCCTCGTTGGCCTCATACCTCTCTATGCAACTCTGGTCCTCGAGCCAGACGTACTTAATCGATTCCCTGGATTCAAGAAACGGGTGGAATGGTTTATCGACAATCGACCTGAAGTCTCGGCTCGGAATATGGCAAACATCAAGGGTAATCTACCTTTTTCTAAGCTACCTTTCTTTTTTTCTCAAATTCTTATAGTTGCTGGTAAGGGCGAGCGACGCCTGCTTGCGCTGGCCAGCAAAGAGAGGCTGGTGCGCATATTGGAGAAGATGCTCGATGAGAACGAATTCCTGAGTGAATACGGCGTTCGATCGTAAGTCGAGTTGCTAGCATTCCTCTCACGAGCTGATGCAATGCTGCGAAGTTTGTCCAAGTTGCACAAGGATAAACCGTGGGGAATGCATGTCCACGGGCAATTGCATGAAGTCAGATACTGGCCAGGGGATTCTCACTCGGGGATGTTCGGCGGAAACTCAAATTGGCGAGGGCCAATCTGTAAGGCCGAATTTCACGCAAAGTCGTCAACTCATGCTCTGTCTAGGGCTGGCTGTCAATTTTCTGCTCATCGAAAGTCTTCAACGGTTCTACCAATACTATGGGGATGATTTGCAGGTCGAGTGCCCTACCGGTAGCGGCGAGTATATGAACCTCGTCGAAGTTGCGGAAGAAATTCAACATCGTATTATCCACCTCTTTGGCCGCGATATTGACGGCAAAAGGGCTATCAACGGCGGCAGTCCAAAGCTAGATAGCGATCCTCATTTCCGAGATTATGTCTGGTTTTACGAAGTAAGGGAAAATCTTTTTTCTTCGCCCAGTAACTAACGCGATCATTGTCTCAGTATTTCCATGGGGATAGTGGCCGCGGACTTGGAGCATCGCATCAAACAGGATGGTGAGGATAGTCTCTCATGAATCACTGTTCTCGCTGAACGACCTCTCTCTTATGAGGTCCGGTCTGGTTGCCTATCATATTCTGCAGAGTGGGGCGACATGTCGCTTGCCTAGAACACCGCGAAGTACGTTCTTGCCTCTTACTTGCCAATACCCCCCTGACCTTTCCTCACAGCCCCTCGGAGCATGGTGAACCACTACTTTGATGTACGTACAGTCATCTCTTTTAACTCGCTGTTCTGAAGAGACCACAGGAAACTATTGATGCGCAATCGGAGTACGGGGACGACGCTCGTTCTTTATACAGTGCCATGAGCGTCATGGACCTGAATACCCTCAGTGACTTGTCTCCCGATGCGCTGTAAACTGAATTCATGGTGGTAGATAGATTTTCTTCCTTGTACAACGACAATAGAGTTGAGTGTTCCTAGACTGATTGTGCGCAATAGACATAATATATTGAGACCCATAGCAATGACTGCAGTATTCTATCAAAGTGATACATGACCGATGTTCCTCCATTTTAGATATGATACTCGACGGCACGGAAGAATCCAAGGAGCTAAAAAGAACGGTAGGGGGTGATCGAAGAATCTCAAGGGTAGACCGGATCACTTCAGGATTCCAATATAGGTTAGAGTTTAGACAGAGAAGAAAACGAAAATAAGACTGAACGAATGTGGGAAGGCAATGGTGTGCGAAACATAAATTTAACAAACGAGTGTGATGTGCGAGGCGAGTCCCAAAGTAAGAGCAAGATGAACGACAAATGTCGTAATGCGACGAGAAGTAGAGAATAGGATGCGAGACTTTACATGACATAGAGAGTGACTTGGCCCCCAGGACGGAACGCCTCGAACGCCATCTGCACGTCCTCGGTAGAACTGAGAGATACCAAGTCACCGTCTTCGTCCTTGTATTTCACCCTAAACGGGGCGTCCTCGCGGCGGGAACCACAGAGCCGGATCTTCTTTCCAACCTTGTCAACAAGGTCGCTGAATTCCGTGAATCGGGGGACTTGTATGACAAAGATATCTTCTTGGAAGTGGACCTTGACTTTGATAGAAGAGGGGAGACCACTGTTTACACCCATACTGTCGAACCTTGATTGCGGGCGCCCAGAAGCTCCAAGGGACGATTCGCTAGAACCGAATGGGGTTATTGGAGAGGAACTGTTCGGTGATTCCTCAGATGAACCACGGGTGGACAGGCTTGAGCCGCTACCTCGTTTGCTCCCTGGTGTCGAACCCTGTGAACGATGCGTCCACGTGGCGTCGGGGATGGGAGGGGGGGATGTTTGAGGTACATATGCACTGGGTTGGCTTGCACTCCTTGATCGACTAGATGGCACAGGGAGAAGGGGAGAGCTGGTGCTGGAAGGGGTGGTGCTTCTGGTATCGCCTTGTTCGTATGTAGCTCGGAGCTTCTGAGAGCTCATCTGTTTGTGTAGGGGAATCCGCGGTGGCCGAAACCCGGGGCCGAAGCTGGAATCCGTAGCACTTGCTGTGGAACTCATGCGCGTAACTTGTGGACGATAGGGAGGTACGGCAGGTACAGCAGCACCAGGAGGCAGTTGAGCACTATTGCCTGATCTCCGTTGAGTGTTGGGGTAGCCGTTCAAGTCTTCTGTTCGAGTTCGCGGACGATCGTATCCGGCGTACGAATCGCGATCAGGCTGAAAGCTCTGTGGCCCATTCATGCGGTGTGGCCCTAGTGGTGTTCCGCGCCCTGATGGCGGCATGCTACTTGATGGTGGGTAGTCCTCGTACTCGTCATCCAGATCAAACTCGAAGCCATCAGCTGACACGTATCCATGGTAGGATCCCGAGGACGACGCCACGGAAAATTGCTCCTCGCTCGAGTAAGGGCTTGGACGGTTACGACCGCTGGCTGGATGGGGCGGTAAGCTGTTTACATATTGCACGTGGGACATCGATGAAGACGCTCGGTCATGCGCATAGGGGAGGGGAGACCGCTGGGTGATCGATGGCGGGAGAGAAGGCACGGCGTTGGGTGGAAGATACTGCGACATATTGCGTTCAGAGGCTCTTCGATTTGCCACTTCCTTGATGAGTCGGTTGATCTGGGTCTCCCACTGTTTCAACTGCTCCTCGGTACGGCAACGTAGAGTGAAGTATTCCAGATCGTCGTCACCTCTCCACCAGACAGCAAGAGAGTATGGATTCACATTGGAAGAACCTTGAAATTGAATGGGTAAGCGAATCAAAAACACGAGACGGTGAATCTTTACCGATCGAATTCCGCGGCGAATTTGGAATAGCCTGGGTGACGTTGTTCAAGAATATACGACCTTTGAGAAGAAGTGGCGTATCCTTTTTCTTGTTGGCCACGGGGGTGGCCGTCAGAGGAGTCGTCGGCTGCTTCTTCAGGATCGAGTTGTTTTTGCCACCCCGTTTACCATTCGGCGGGGGCTGGAGCGACTCCTTGCAACACAAGACAATCTTCTCGAAAAGAAAGACGTGGTATTCACGGTCCACTTCCGACTTGGTGACGGTGAAGACATCATCGAGCAAGAGGTTACCGAAATTCGATAGATGATGGCCTTTCCAGTCTTTCACACGACCTTCAAGGTTTTGCACGGTTTGATTGTTCTCGGCGCGACGCTGGGCTTCATTAATCTTATCTGTAATCCTCTTTGCTGCAGCGGAACCAGCCTGGAGTTCCTCATAGTGAGGGTAATCAGAAGCGGAGGACGCCTTAACAAGTGACTGAGAGGGAGAAAATCAGATGATCCAGACCTGGGAAGTCGATATGGATGCTTACGTCGAGGAGAAGCGGATATTTGCAAATTCTCTGGACTGGTTTGATCAAAAAAGCGGGCAGTTCTGATTTCGCGTTGATGAGATTATTGTGCACCTAGAAATCCAAGTCTAGTCAGATATTCTATTTTTAGAACCACACCCGATGTAGATCGTTGTCACACCAACCGGTGCAAATGGAGCGCCGGTGAGCGAGTGGACACATACCGACAGGTTTTGCTCCTCCTTGATCATAATATCTGCCGCATTGGTATAGTTGCCACAATAAGGCTCATATACCGCGAATTCGTCCTCCTATTGTTCCGGATATGGGTGGAAAGACAATGCGAACACCGAATTAAGCATGCCCTACGATACAAAAAGGCAAGGGATTAAACTCACGTTCTCCAAGAAGAGCAAGCCCCAGCGTTGATCCTTCCATGGCAGCTCTGCAGTACTCTCTAGGCGAATAAGGAACTTTCTCTGGAAGTTCAGTAGCTTGTTTAGACCCGGGAAAAGAAGATGTATGGTATCCTGGTCGATCGTGTTACTCTGCGACAGGGCGGTCGCGTATTTCTGGTCGATGGGTTAGACAAAGTAACCCGAATTGAAATGTCGCTTACCTGCATAACTTCAAGATCCTGCACGTATTTGCGTTCGGTTTCTACCATTTCCCTAACGATGTTGTTGCGGGCGGCGTCCTGGGCATTTCGAGCAGGTGGATTGATTAAAGCTTGGGTGGCGAGAGAATCCATAGACTCATGGGGGGTGAGAAGTTGGGGAGAGAGCGGGGCAGGTTCGAATATCTCTGGAGGTAATAGGTCGACGAGGGTGGTTACGGTACTAACGACCTGCGAGATGGGATGTTTACGGGATGAACGTAGAAGGGAGAATGAGTGCGCACCTTTACCAGACCATCGGTGGAGTGACGGTCCCACAAATCGGAGACAGTGAATCTCTCGCAACCGTCGATTTCAGTGAGTCTCATTGCGAATTTAGCGATTGCACGTTTCTTTTCCTTCTCGTTTGTGACATCGAATGTGGCAGCATCTGTGCTTATCTCGCCGATGGGACGAATTGGGGGAGGGAGGAGGTTGAAGAGGAAGCAGAGGGGAATGCCGAGTGTGAAGCAATCCCAAAGCTGTGTGACTGGATCTGTGGACTGACGAAGGTCACCGTTTGGTGCGGAGAGAATGAAGAAATGAGAGAAATTTGGGATGCGCATGAGACGTGCACGGAGGGAAGAGCATTGCTGGTAGAGGGAAGTGGAAGCGGAGGCGGCTTTATTGAGGATATTGTTATTAGCGACTGGCGTTTCGATTACGAGGCCGGGGTGCGAAGCGATCGATTTTTTGCGGCCAGGGACATTGGCCATGGTGGGGGAAATACGAGGGACGGGGAGAGGAAGAAGGAGAACGGGACGGTCACTGCGATGGCTGTTGGCGGGCAAATTGGCAGGAAACCACCCACTCGATAGATAATACAAATGTAGACTCCGACTCACCTGTTGATACGACCAAACAAAACAAAATAGCCATTGTCCTCAGAGGGGGGGTGACTTGCGGGCCGAACGGAGGTTTGAAAGTCCGATCGCAGGACTCCAACCACTTGCCCGCTTTTTTGTTTCGCCTTCATTCATCAAAACGGTGGGCAAGACCCATGGCACCAGCGCGCTCTACCAGACGCACTCACTCTCAGAACGTAGAGCCGACACAATCCGACACCCAGAATGTCCTCCTCTTCCTCGAGCCCATGATGGGCACACCCCTCACCGTCTACATCGAGAAAGACGTCGACGATAGGGATGTCCTAGTAGACATCATCACCGTAAGATCTCCCTTCACTCCCCTCCATTCTTACCCAATCACTCCATTCCTAGAAACATGGCGGAAACGTCTCCCCTAGTTACAGTGGGACCCCCTACATCTTAGGCATGTCCTCTCCTCTCACCCCTCGCCACAAATCTCATCCATCCCTCAGTCGATCCCCACAAAGAGTCAGGTCAGAACTTGTTTCGTCAATATGCCGGCAAGAAGGGCAAGATTGTTCTTCATGCCCGATGGGTACATGAATGTGTCCGTGCCGGTGCACTTCAGACCTTTCAAACCAACTGGGCCGAGTGCAAAGTAACCGGAACCGAAAAGTACACTCTCGCCGATCCTATTTTGTCCCCCTCTTAACAGTCCTCTTACAGAGTCGATCCACCTCCCATCATCCCATCCCAGAATGACCCCACCTCGTCCGCCCAGATACCTCCTCCGATTCCACCTATTTCCCCTCATACCCAGCCTATCGCATCGATCGACCCGATCGACCCTCTGGTACATGCATCTCAGACCTCGTATCCGTATCCTGTCTATGCACACCCCATCCATCCTCCCCCTCATGGCATGCAGCCCCCTACGGCTGCACCCCCTCAATCTTGGCAAGCGCCCAATGCCATTGCACCGCAGCAAACTCACATGACCCCTCCTCAACCCCCCTCAGGGCTCATTCCACGTCCTCCTCAACCTTACCGAGATGGTCCATGGGTCACCGGTTTTGAGCAGCCCCCTCACATGGTATCAGGTCCAAGTGGACCGGCCTACTACAGGTATAGGGATGAGCAGCCTGATTGGGCTGCTGCTCCTCCAGGAGATTACACCTACGATCCTGCAACGGTCAGTTTGACAGGCAAATGAGTGTGGCAGTCACATTGACCGCGGTTATACAGTACGAGCCACCTTACGACCAAGCCCCACCATATATGCCCGATCCTGGCCCCTCGACAGCTGGCCCATCCGGCGCAGCCACTGAACATCCTGCTGGAGAAAAACCCCGTGGTCGGAAGCGAAGTCGGAACCAGGTAAGTACGCATATACACACATCCGCGGATCTATGCATATCTCTCTGGTGCGTTGACAGTCGACCCCTGCCGCACCTCCCTCTACGCTCGTTCTCAATCGAAGAAATCCCCCTGCTCGATCTCCTACTCCCCCAAGCCGTGTAATCAAGAGTACTTACGGCGGGAATCTTTTTACATCTGATGATGTCTTGTACCTCAAAAGATACATTGACTACTGTCAGGAGCAGGGATTGGTACTAAGGTTTCTGTTCCTTGCCTCTTTGAACGAACTCCGCGAACTCATCTATTGATCATCTTAGCCTGAGAGAAATTTGCGAGAGAATAGCAGTCAAGGTGTGTAGTTTGCCCTCGCTCTCCGCATTGTTGCTCACTAACTTGCCGGTAGGCTCCACACCACACGTGAGGGAACAGGCGACCGTCCATTCCTTTTCGGGGGCTAACAATTTCCCCTCAGATTCTACTCTTGGCGAAGGTATTGCAACAAGCATCAAATCAGGCTTGGTGGTTACTCTATGGACCTTGGCGGATCAGTGACCCCCCAGGACGATGGAGATCAGGACATGGACGTGGAACAACTGCGAGTCACTACTGGCCCCGGAATTATCGCCGCGGCACAACAACGGTTACAAGAAGAGGGTCTCCAGCCGCGTAACCGGTCCCCGACTCCACCTCGGGCTTTGTTCAGGAGTACCACGGGCAAAGGTGTCGCATTTACGGAACAGGATGTGACTTTCTTGGTGCGCTTTATGGAATATAGAAAGTGAGTTGGATGTACGACATGATATACCGGCCGACCTACTTTCACCTCTCACAGATCTCAGGATCGTTTCGATATGGTAGCGTTCTGGAAAGACGTGGCCACCAAGGTAATTTCATGATCGTGATCACAGTCGTCGCTTATCCTTGAATTTGTAGGCGCCCCACCACTCTCGTGCATCGTGGATGAAGTTTTGGCGTCGCCACAAACACGAGCTAAACAGGACTGAAGGGGACGAGCCCTTACCTCAACCACCTGAGAAGAAGATGAGGTATTCTCGCTCGGACGATATTCTTCTCGCCAAGTATTTCTTCACAAAGCCCGAGGGCACGTCAGATAAGATTTTTCAAGCATTCGGACGATTGGTACGCGTTCCGCTGAGGATGTAGGGTCATGTACTGAGTGTGCTCTCCCATTTTAGCACCCGCACCATCCCTGGAAGGGTTGGCAAGAGCATCACCGGATCCACAAAGCCAAGATCGATCACCTGATACAGCGGTTGGCAAATGGAGAGAACATTGAGATGGATGATAATGCAGGAGACTCTGAGGTTTGAGACTGGTCGCTCCTGTAGGCTGTGTAAAGCAAAGTATGGTCACTACGTTACACCCTCTGCTCACGTTTTATGGTAATTGTCATGTAGTATTGCAGCGTAATGATTCTATTTTCCCGACTATATTATTAGCTAGCCTCATTGAGTTGTCCACAGTAGCTGCGTATAGGCTGATCCCCTACGTAGTGTTCCACCTTTCAATCCTAAAGTCGATATCCAGGCCATTGCAATGAGACAAGATTTAGAGTGTTTGACCCAAGAGGAGGTGGATCAGGTTAGTGCCACTCGCCAGTTCCTTCAGATCACAATCGTAACTGTACCGTCCTGACAGTTCTACAAAGACGGGTCAGTTCAGTTGAATGGTGTTCGCTTGAATGAGAGTCGACTGAACAAAGCTTGCAGTTACATTTGCATCCCAGGTTTTCTGACGCAAAATCAGGTCTCATCCCTGCTACAACGATCCAAGGAACTGTTAGATGAATTCAGCGCGGAAGACCACCCGTTTGTGAGTCATGTCGTTGGATGATCGAATCTAGGGATGCGCTGACATCGATCAGACGAGATTCACTACATCGGATAAGAACCATGTTGGCGACGACTATTTTCTGAACTCTGGGGACAAGATTCGTTACTTCCTGGAGGAGGACGCCGTCGATGAGGGTGGTAAGCTCACGAGGGATAAGGCAAAGGCCGTGAACAAGATTGGGCATGGTGAGATACAATCCATGTCACATAGAAATGGGCTATTCACTAGGTTCGTTTGTCACAGCACTTCACCTGCTCGATCCTGTCTTCCGGAAAGTTACCCTAGAGAACGACAAGCTTAAGGCTGTAGTGAAAGATCTCAAATTTCATTACGACCCCGTCGGTGAGCTTGACGTCTATTTGATCGAGGCACTGCGGGTAATTAAATTTCTCGCTGCCCCAGCCCTTCAGTCAATGGTTATCTTCAAACAACCTGAGATCGGTGGTGCAGGTAATCACCTTCGTATGATCAGTTGTCGATCGTTCACTTAAAGTCTTGCAGTTCCTGAACACACAGACTCGTAAGTCTACCGATCTGATGGATTTTCTCGTGGATTTACCGGAAATGTCGTCGCCCCACAAGGACTTTCCTTGTGAGTAGAGGTCTCGCTGACGAGCTTCCACTCTACCTTGGAAAATCGATAGTAACGACTGTCACAGTACACCTCGCCTCCCACCGCGCTCGGATTTTGGATACCATTGGAAAGATGTACGTCGACAAATGGCGCATTATCGTTTCTGCCAGGCTCCCACGTTACAACACAAATCACCAAACGGTTCATCCGCATTCCCGAGGGTGGAACTGGGTTTGAGGAGATTTGTTCTCCCCTGGACACTCATCCTACACACGGAACTAAGGATTACGTTCTACAGACATGCGAACCAGGTCAGTTGTACAGTCCGGGCATCCGCTCAAGCTGACTCATCCTTGAAGGGGACCTTGTCCTGATTCACGGCAGCGTGCTGCACAAGTCTGAGCGAAACACGAGTAATCAGACTCGATATGCATACACGTTCCATATGATCGACAGCCCACCGCATGCCCACTACGATGAGAAGAATTGGCTCCAACCAACCGCATCGGCTCCCTTCTCTAAGATCCTTGAAGTTAGTAATAAAGAGACAGGACTCACTACCTGACATTCTGACTTCGTGGCGTCAAATTGTCTTATCTATATGTAACTCACATCCCCTTGTTATCCTTGCACTGTACATGTAAGACGTTATCATTGTGTTACTACTTCCACCCTGCCACACTCTAGCACTGTCTCTGGTGTCAAATTGTATAGTTCATCAATGAGCGCCGGCAGGAATGTTCCCGATCCCTGTACATCGACTCGCATCGCAGCACGCTCCCCTGCAATCGTAAGTGCCAAGATACTTGCGGAAATCCATTGGGTCAGTTCAAATCTCAGATCTCATCGCTCAACTTGGACTCACCCTCCGATCGCGCCCAATAACATGTTACCTTTCACGAGCCTTCCCGCTGCGTCTTTGCCCTTTTCCCGCTCCCAAGCACCGGCACAGAAGGTAGCAATGCAGGTTCCTACTAGACACCCAGAGCCTGTGATATCACCGAGAAGCTTATGCCCATTCGCAAGCTTGACCACGGTTGTGCCATCCGAAACCCAATCAATTACGCCAGTAAGAGCAATGATGCATCCTGATAATCCGAGAAGGTTTTGGATTGACGACAGGGAATCTTTGGAAACTTACGTTCCTTCCTTGCCAGGTCCCTGACAAACGCGGCCGGGTCAGCGAACCCGGCACCGATACTGTCGACACCCTTGGCTTGCGCCTCAATGACCGTGTCGTCAACATTTGAACCGATGTGACCCTAGTTGATGTTGAACTCACCTCCTTCGAATCAGCAAGCGCGGCAAGCTCTCCCGCATTGCCTTTAATGACGCTGGCTTGCCAAGCGTTCAATAATTCGGAAGCAGTACTACGACGAAACTGCGTTGCCCCTACACCAACAGGGTCAAAGATCACTGGCTTCTTCTCGGCGTTTACGAACTGTCCTGCAAGTAACATGCTTTCCTTATCCTTGACCGTGCCGAAATTCACTAGCAATGCACCGAGGACGCGGCTGAGATCGTACATCTCCTCTGGTGCGGTAGCCATAATGGGGCTGGCCCCCAGAGCCAGGGTGGCATTGGCAGATTGGTTAGCCACAACAATATTCGTGATCTAAGGAAGTAAGTCATGTACATGTAATCAGTCTTTAGATTTACCTGGTGAATGAGAGGATTCGTCTCCTTGATGATACCCAAAAGATCGGCAACGCCAGCTTTGATTGATTGTGGAGTGTAGGTCGCAGATGCTTCAGCCAGATTCCTGATGGAAGTTGACCAAGATAAATAAGCATCCTTGAGCGTTTTGGCTGATCTGAGCGGCTCTGGGGACGACACTATATCTGAAACAACGGCCACTCCATCTAAAGTACGCCCTGTGGTTGACACGGCCCCATGTAAAGTTCTTAATATGTTGCTGGACTTGATGCCACCTGTCAATTCTCATAGTTAGTACATACACCCCCCAAGAAAAGAGTCCCGCACCGATAGCAACAGCTTTCACGGAGGTGCCGTCAAGAGCTGCAAGCAGGTGCCCGATTCCCCGTGCTCCGAGGAGAGGAGCCGCGAGTTGCTTTGTGCTTGTTGCCCGGACTGCACCAATACCGATATAATCAGCACCATCCTCTAGAGCCTTCTTAACGTGGTTCACGTTGTTGCAAGATACCCCGATAATTTTGCCTGGCGGGAGAAGTTGCCGCGCCATGTATACTGGCATGTCTGTTTGCCCAAGGTGCACACCGTGCGCGTCAACGGCTAGAGCAATATCTATGCGATCGTTGATTATAAGGGGAACCCCGAATTCGTCGCATATTTTTTTGCTTTCCTGGGCAATTTGCAGAAACTGGAGATTCCATATGAGACCATCGCGATCGCGTCTGTCTGTTATCATTATCAATGTACCTCAGCTGTGTCTGATTTCTTCTCTCGTACTTGTACGACAGTAACCCCTCCCTGCAAAGCCTGATGGTAATATCAGTAATGTGTTGGCTTGAAAGCCGGGGGAGGAAGCACTTCTCTGAGAGAGTTGCCGTACGCCTAACAAGATCAAGTTTCAAGGAGGACATGGTACTTATGACGTCAGAACTTACCTTGCCCTCTGGGAGTAGCTCTCGGCCGGTAACGAGGTAAAGGGAATAATCGATAGGTATACTCATAACCGATCAACTCACCGTATGGCTCAGATTAAAGGTAGATAGAGAATTTTCACCTGAGAGAATATAATTAAATATTTACGTCTACAGATGCACCTGATCTGAGCTGATTATGTAAGGTAGGTGTGTCTTTGGTAAATCTGCAGCAGGCTTGCAAATTTATTTATGTCGCTGTTCAAGCGGTGGTTTTCGACAGCAGCAAGACGTTGCGTCCAACTGGGAGACCCAATATTTCCACCACCATCATCCACCCAGCTTCTCAGACACCATGTTTGTCTCCGCAACTCTAAGACAGCGGCCCAAGTGGCTGACGCATTCGTTCCGGCTGGGTCAAGAGACAAGGTGATCATTGAAGCCTTTCCGGGTGAGGCGCTCCGTACCGTGAGGGGGGGAGGGCGGTACTAACAACCAACCTTGAAGGGCCTGGAATGCTGACGCGTGCATTACTTGAACTACCGAAAGAACGTGTTCGCAAGATTATCGTACTCGAGAACACTGAATGTTTTCTCGAGAGCCTCACGGTATGTCGACAGAACTCAGTCACGTATCTCACCATGCTGAACGAGTACCTAGCCACTCCAAATGGTCGATCCACGTATACGGGTTCTCCCGTGGGACGGTTATGCATGGAGTACCTACCGCAACTTAGAAGCAGAGGGTCACCTCTGCGATGTCGAGGCTTCCGATTGGCAAGACCGTGCGCTGTTATCATCATCCTTTCAACTACGTTGCTCAATCTCCCATTGCTCTCAGCCGACCCTCAGCTTCGTTTCGTCGCACACTTGCCAACCTCCATCTATGGCGAGCAACTTATCGCGCAACTGTTGCGTCTAGTACCCGACCAAGGCTGGCTGTTCCGCTACGGCCGAGTCCCCATGAGCTATATCATGCATGATTTCGTGTGGGAGGTATTTCTTTATCGTTCTCCCAAGGCTGGTCTGACATTCTACCAGCGTATATCAGCGGATACCAGCAATGTTGCCAAGCTGAAAAATCGATGCAAGTTGTCTGTGATAGCTGAGGCTGTTGCTTCATTTCAAGAAGCCGTCCCTTCTGGGGTATTGCAGCCATACGAAGAACACTTCTGGCCCCCTAGTATCGCCGCCACCGAGGGTCGCTCAAAGAAAAACCGTCAGAACCGCAATATGGTTGCCGTTACGATAAATCCGCTACGAGAACAGGTCTCTGAACCAATTTCTCGTAATCTAAAATGGCTGACAAGTATAACAGACCATCGAGAAAGGCTTGCTCGATAAATGGGACTACTGCCTGCGTAAGTTGTTTGTGCTCAAATCGACTCAGCTTAAACGTGCAATCCCGTATGTCAGCTGCTTCATCTTCGCCTCAATGTCTTATTCCTCCACTTTATCTGTTCTAGCCATCTTGCACCAGGAGCATCAACCTTGTTGAAAACGCTCACAGATGGATCCCTTCCGGGCCACTATTCAGTCGATACTTCCAAACCTGTGCGTGAGATGGAGGTAAAAGATTGGGCAGCTCTGGTGCATGCGTTCGATACATGGGCGTTTGCCCCTGATGTCAGTACATGATTTGACATTTCTATGTGCTTTGCTGATTCTGGCATTATTCAGGATCTCCTTATTACAGACTCCTTTTCTAGGGACGATAGACTTTAGAGAGAGATACCGCGTACACTGTGATCTAGTCGAGGTATAACACTACTTATTGCGCGACGGTCACAAGTGGTCTTCTCCATCTTGGTGTGATTGTCTGCCATTCGATCTTGGGTATCTGTTATCAATAGTGCGACACTGACTAAATGACATGTATCGATCACGAGCAAAGTAACGTATTCCTGAGAGCAGTCGTTCTGCGTGAGCACCGCCACCGTGCCCTTTCCGTCAACGTGGGGCTTTCCTCACGCGGGACACGCCGCGTTGGCGGGAGCGCTGACTAAGCGCGTGTCCCGGGACACGGCGGCTGTGCCGTCACCCCGGACAGCGTGCGCTCGCCATGGGGAGCGACGAGCGGGCGTGTTCTGACGACGGAAGGGCGCGATTGTCGCGCTAGGTACCTAGGACAGCGTGATCTGCAATATATTAAAGTGTTACATAATTTATCTAAGGGTGGACGCGAGCGAGGAACGACGATGTGGTCGGGCGGTTGCCAAAACGGGATGCGTGTCCCAAGAGGCCAAAAAATCGATGTTTTTCATGGGACACGATTTCCTATGGCGCGCCC
Source organism: Chalciporus piperatus (assembly GCA_038093975.1). NCBI lineage: Eukaryota > Fungi > Basidiomycota > Agaricomycetes > Boletales > Boletaceae > Chalciporus > Chalciporus piperatus. The sequence goes on from JBBPTG010000009.1 coordinate 381,790, forward strand.
GCCAAAAATTGCGTGTCCCATGAAAAATCAGACCGTGGTTTTTCGCTGGGACACGCGGAATCGCCCGTCGGGCCCAATTGCGCTCGCTAACGACAGGTTTCCCTGCTGTACGTAGCCTCGTCGGCAGTCATTTATTTCTACACCCTCAGAAACACGATTTTTGCGGCTCAAAAAATAGGCACAATGTATTCCATGTATCTACAGTATAATTACAATTTTTTCGAACTCTCTTGACGTGGAACGAGCGAGAGACGCACTCAGAAACCCGACGCGCCCTCACGGCATGTCAGGGGTCTCCGGCGGCACGCGCCTCAGCGACTTCCGAAAAGGCAAGGGTGCGTGTCCCAGCCCCAAGTCTCAGCCCAGATTCCAGTGATCGAGATCCGTATGCTCAACTAAGTAAATGTACAGCATTCGATAACAAAGCGAAGTCCACCAGACTATGATGCTTCCGCATCGTCGTCGGTGTCAGAAATATATTCTTTACTTTTGCTAAAGAGAGTTGAATGAGTCAAGTCATACTGCAAATATTGGACTTACAATTGTTTCTTCCGCGGTCCCCCAGTTGTCTCTTGATCGTCGTCGTCGCGAATGACTCGTTTCTTTACACCGCGCTGTATGTAACATATCGGTAGGGGAACCATTACAGGACAGTGAAAAGGGGCATCGTACCTTCTTTGCCGGCTTGCTCTCCATCTCCTCGTCACTAAACAATTGTTCGTTATGTTTGCCTTTCCGCCGTTTCTTTGGCTCAGACGATGTCACCAGACCATCGCTCTCCATCTGAACCTCGCGGGTCCACTCAAGTGCCTGCTCCCTCGCTATTCGGCGCTCCTCTGCCAATTTCTCCGCTTGTACACGCAACTCTTCCATCTTTGCCCTCTGTTCATCCAGGTAAAGAATCAATCAGAAGAGGTGAGTGGAAGAGAACAAAAGGACAGACTTCAAGGGCTTCCTGCCTTTGTTTTTCATCCTGTCTCTTCTGACGCGCAGCATCAAGTCTCGCTTGTGCCTCCGACTCAAACTCTCTCTGCGCTCCAAGATGTTCATCCGCTCGACGTAGCATGCTTTCACCGTATTTGCGACGTTGGTCTGCGAGCTCCACGCTATAAGGCAAGAATGGAGACGTGTCGGCCGCCAACGAGCCAAAGATGCTATTTAGCGTAAGCACGTCAGTCATCATACCAGCTACGTATGGAGCGACGGACTGGAGGGGGAAGTACATACCGTTGCGCATGGTTAGCCTGACATATTGACCACTCGAGGTCTTTCAACGTCCGTTTGGCTGGACTCAGTCCAAAGAGGAGTTCAGCCGCTTTCTGTTGGATCATAGCAATATTGTACATGATCGCTTTATCACTTGGCTGCATGTGGAGGGCCTGGGAAGCGTGAGCACGGTTGTTTGCTCTCTGCTTGAATCTAGAAGACGCACCATCTGAGCATATTTTAGTGCGGTATTCATGGCTACAGACGTTTGCTCTTTGGTGGCCTTGGCATACCAAGATCGACACAAACACATCAACACTGACACGTTTTGACCGTCGTAGAATTTGACAGAGGCAGTTTCATACTGCCGTCAAGTAGTCAGCACTCACTCTTCAGGCTGCGAATGTTTTTACTCACACTTTCTATGGCACGATCGAATTCGTCTCGTGCATAGTAGCAGTGGCCCATATTTACATAGACACTTCCGTCGTGGAGCGTTTCTCGGATCTTCGCGAACACGTCGAGCGCCTCTCGCGAGCTCTTCAACCGTCGCTGAGCATCATCCGCCGCTGAAGCCGGAAGCACTCCACTCAAAGTCCCCAGAGCGTCCTCGGCCACTGCAATCGCAAGACCTTGTGCGGCCACAGCACAAAATGGGTCGAGCTGGAGTGCTTTGTGATAGGCTTCGACTGCGCGTTGGAAGTTTCGTTTGCGCTCTTCCACAACCTTGGGATTGGGATCTCGGCTCTCGCGGCTTTGATTGTACATGATCCAGGCTGCGGCGCATAGCGAGTAGACGTCGTGTCGCTCGTGATCTTTGAGGGTCGCGAAAACAAAATCTTTGGCTGCTTTGACGTTGTGCTGGAGGAGGAACGAAGTGTAGAACGCGCGGAGGTTGAGGTTGGTATTCTGGGTGGCCAAGGCCTGCTTAAGGAGCTCATGAGCTTCATTTGGCTGACCAACGTTCACCAGCAATTGTGCTTGTCTGATCTTCGCTATGTGAAATGTCAGGTAAATCTCAACATCCAGGAGCCGAAGGACCAACCGTCAACATATTCTGGATGTCGAGAGAGAAGCTTATCGTACGCTCCGTTGGCCAAAGCATTGTCGCCACTATCCTCGTATACCCTTGCGAGATTATATAGGATTGACGTCGACATCGCTTCGCTCGACACCTCGTTGAGAGTTGCAGCCTTGGTCAGCGCTTCCTCATACATCATGCGTGCTTCCTTTAGGTTGCCATCCATATGTTGCAAAGCGCCTAGATTGTTGAGTAACCTTGGATCGATCCGACCACCCGCCATGCTGACTCGCAAGGCCTCGCGGAAAGCTTTTGCGGTCCGATCCATGTTCTCCTCCTGCCACAAACACGCAATCTCGACCTGCATTTCAATATCATCAACGATGAATCGTGGTGTACGGCTTGACGGATGTCCATTTAGGCGAGGGTCCTCGGCCTCGGCAGCCTTACAAACTCGGTCAAATAGTTCGCGTGCCTTGTGCTTCTCCTGAGCAACATCCGCGCTGGATACGCCAGGTCGTGGATGGGCACGGAGCGAGGCGAGCATGACAGTAGCCTCAACGGATCGGTGTGGGTTCGGAGGCTGTATCAGGGTGTCGAGGGTGTGTATTGCTGCAGCCATTTCATCTGTCTCCCATAAGGCATTGATTCATCTATGAATGAAGACCCAATCCTACCATTTAGCACCTGCATCTGCGCCATGCCAATGGCACCTAGCACATGGTTCGGCTGACCCTCCGTGGCAATCGTGTAGTATTTTGTAGCTTCCTTCAGTGACCCCTCGGCATGCAAGGCCCGGGCAGTTCGTAGATTGCCTTCGGTGAGTAATGTGAGGGTGTCGGCAAATTGGATCGTTCGTTCAGCCAGCTTGAGTGCCTTGACAGGAGTCAGATGTGTGCGCTCTTTGCTTTACGGTAGGAAATAACAACTCACGCGTTTAAAGTTATTCTTTCGAAGGAATAACTCGCACAGTGCATTAGCCGCAGCGGCACTCTTCTGGTTCGTTTTGAACGCCTGCTCAATATATTTGGTCCCTATCATAAAGGCCTGGGCACATTCCTGTTCGGTTTGGTTCCCCGCTTTACTGGAGTTGATAGATTCTAGCCCTAATAAAAGTTGTGCGGCCCACTCGGACGGATTCTGACCGGGAAGCTCAGCATCACAGTCCAAAATGAAAGTCGCCAACGTACCACCTCCAGGCTTCTTTGCCATGCCGCTTTGGCTTTTACTCTCTGATCCATTGCCCAGAAACAGAGGCCTATTCCTATTCGAGGGTCCGGTATACACCTGGGGTTTAGTTGTAGGGCTTGCTGGAATAGCTTGAGAGCTTGGGGGTAGCTCCGCCTCGCGTAAAGGATGCGAGCCTGGGCGTGACAAGAGCCATCAGCACTTCAATATCAAGTTTGACGTGAGAGCCGACCTTGCCAACGAGAGCCACAATATTTGTCGGCTTTTCAGCGAGGACACCTTCGAACGAACGCATTGCGTCATCCAGAGATCGAGTAGCCAATTGTTGGACGCCTAAATAACGTTCAGCGCATGAGTTCAACCAAGTTCACCACGAACCTCGCGTCAAGAAGGCCAGTGTCCCACCAACCCCCTCCCCACATTCTGCTGCAGCTCTCTCCCCTGTGTTCAAGTACTGAGCAGCGTCCCGATAATATTCCTCTTTCGGACGCACGCCCACGAGCTTGTCTTCTTGAGCGTCATGAAGGATAACCTTGGGTGCTTTCTGCGCATGAGCGATCTGAATGTTCGCGAGGAGTGCATATATCGGTGGTGACTGAGCCATTATCCCATTCGCCGTCAACGCTACAGGGATCATGGAATAGGGAAGTGACGAAGAACTCCAAAATATGGCGACTCACATTCAATGGCAGAATGTGCGATTCGTTCTGCAGCAGCTAGGTATCCTCTCCGCCAGTACTCGCCAGCGAGTTTCACCCATACCGTGACTCTACATTGACCTTCCTTCAGAAGATCCAGGACGTCATCCGGATTGGGGTCGAGGTTGTCCAGATCGATGGTAATGACTTCTTGTCCGCCCAGTTCAATGTCAATTGACCGCCCGGTCGCAACAATCGAGTCTTCAAGTCCTTGCATTGTTGGTCCTGCCGCCGAACCAAGTAACAGGTTGAGGCTTATATAAGCAAAACGTTTAAGCCAAGGTATTTACCTATGTTTATACCTGAGATTGCACAAAAACTCCGCTGTCAAGTCCGACGCGCGGTTCGTACGCAGTTTGCTTCAACGTTGACCGAATACCTATTCTAATTCTCTCCTCCCTTTCCTACCGTCCTTGCCATAGCCATGTCTGATCTCTGCCCCGTATATTCCCCATTCTTTGCCGCCATGGTAAGGCCCACAAAGCTTGTGTCGAAACTGATATTGAAATCCTTCGTAGGGCTGCACCTCTGCCATTGTGTTTACCTGTAGGAACCTGAAGCTTCACCTAGCGACCATGTACTCACGTTCGTCTGTGTCCGTTTCTTTAATTGCGTGCAGGTATTGGGGCCAGGTTCGTTCACACTGTCTGTTAAAGATTTATGTTCGTTGCTGACGGCAAACTCTTAGCTATGGTACTGCTAAGTCTGGTGTCGGGATATCAGCAATGGGGGTCCTGCGACCTGACCTTGTCATGAGATGTGTTATCCCAGTTATCATGGCTGGTATCATTGCCGTAAGAACCTTGTTCTCTTGGACGTCGGTCCTGTAGTAATTGCTCTAACGCAACATAGATTTACGGTCTGGTGGTTTCCGTGCTCATCTCCAACTCACGTGGGTTTCGTTCTTTCAATTTGCATCGGTAGCATTCCGACGTAAATCATGCAGTCGAATCATCTATGTCTCTTGCGCAAAGTTTCATCGACCTCGGTGCTGGTCTCTCCGTCGGGCTAGCCGGTCTTGCAGCTGGGTTCGCTATTGGCATTGTCGGTGATGCAGGTGTGAGAGGTACTGCTCAGCAACCGCGACTATTCGTTGGAATGGTCCGTTATTTCTGCCTTTCATGTTTTATACTTGCTAATCCCCGACCCAGGTGTTGATTCTCATCTTCGCTGAAGTATTGGGCCTTTACGGTATGTATACGCCTACTTTGTCATGTCATGGGTGGTGATGTGATGCTTTCGGATGTTCAAGGACTCATTGTGGCGCTTATCATGCACACGAGGGCTGGTGAACTTGCTGTTATCGTAAGTACTGCAACATGATGAATATTCGCTTCCCTGAGAACTGATGCTTTTTGAAGTGTTAAGGTGACTAATCAGTGGGAGATGATTAGGCTTATTAGGGACCTTTCAGTGAGAGTCGCGGTTTGGCGACATCCGAGTATGGGTGCAGTAGATAAGACTTTAGCATGTCCATGTGTGTCGAGGATAAGCTAATCAAACAACTAAAAAAATACCTAAGGCCCAGCTCAGAAAGTTGGTCAGGTGTGGTCAGGTGTGGTCAGGTGTGGTTTGCCCAAACCAGCTAGTTTGCGAACAAACCATCCGCAAACTCGCACCCAGTGCACGGCAACTGGGTTTGGTCGGATTTCGGATATTTCCGCCCGCGCGCGAGTGGCGGCTGTGTACAACTCGACCAAGTCTTTAACCAAGTAAACCTTGCTATAAATTGATGTAGTACTGTCCGCGATAATCCCTAAACCTCACCATAAATTGGTGTACTGTTCACAATAATCCCTAAACCTCACCATAATAAATTGGTGCACTGTCTGCGATAATCCCTAAACCTCACCATAATAAATTGGTGAGGTTTAGGGATTATTGTGGACAGTGCACCAATTTATTATGGTGAGGTTTAGGGATTATCGTGGACAGTACTACACCAATTTATCGCAAGGTTTACTCGGTTAAAGACTTGGTCGAGTTATAGGGATTATCACAAACAGTACACCAATTTATGGCAAGGTTTAGGGATTATTGTGAACAGTACACCAATTTATGGTGAGGTTTAGGGGTTATCACAGACAGTACAACAACTTTTGTAAACCGTGGGAACTAGTTTGCAAACCTCCGAGTATGAAGTGCTGGTTTGCGCTTGGTTTGCGCAAACAACTTTCCCACCCAAACCAGCCTTCCTAACCAGGTTTCCGAGCTGGGCCTAAGGCATTAGGGTAGTTCAGTACTCCCAGTCAAAAGTTACAATATGATAGCACAGTAGACCAATGTAGTACAACCCTAACTTAGTCATACAATGCCATGCAGGAAATTTGCTGATCTCTCCAATCTAACACAATCACCAACCATGTATCTGATGAGTACCTGAACTACAGTTGACTCCCTCATAACTGATACCTCTAGATTTGTGCTGTGGGGTATTGGGTATCAGGGAGTATCAGGTCGATGAGAGGTCGGGTATCAAGGGGACAAAACACTTAAAAGTTCATCTATGTTTGTCTAGTACTGTACTACACAATCATGAGTCTTTGGGAGGGAAATAAGAGGCCAACTTGGTGGGCTTCATGGCCTGCATCTCCTTTGCACGTGTCCTCCGAGTCTGCCTGACTGAGCCCAGCATCACCTGCAACATTTTCCCTTAGTCGACCAACCATCTGACTGCCAACAACAACTCTTCTCCCTTCAATGCATGAGGAACGGCGAGTCATGCTTTGGCAACGAGCTCACTACAGAGCTGGGTAACTCCTCCCCAAATCAATTTATATGGCACCATGTAGTTTGTTAGTACAGAATAAACAGTTATATTGATGCTTACATAGTCTATGAGTTGCATCTTCAGTTGTATGCTGGTCTCCATACCCTTGAAAAAGGTGGAGAGCATCAAGTCTTTTTTGCTCCCCAGGACCAATGCCTTCCAACAGATCTCCTCCTTCTGAACACCCATAGGAAATCCATGAGTGAGTGAGATATACTGGCGAACTAGGCTCTGACCTCGCTTGGCAAGTTTGTTGGTGCGTGGGCTTTCGAATGTCTCAAGTTTGACCTTCTGTCCCTTGGATACTGGGACACCTTTTGATGTGGTATCATTTTTCTTTTCTTTGTCTTCTTGGGGCCCTCAAATAATTTGAGTGAGATTCAAGTCAGTATGTTTGTGGAGCTAAGAAAAAACAAATACCTCGTCATTCACCTTCACCATTGCCTGGGCTGGACATGGTGCTTTTGCACCTTCATGGGCATCCCCAGTGTTGACTTGGGCATCATCCTGTGTATCATGTGAAACGACTCAACTCAATCAAGAGCTAGTGCTTGCATCAGACGACATGCCTTAGTGAAACCACATCAACTCAGTGACTAGAGCTGAGGATCAGACTAGGCAAGCAGGAGTGCTTGGCCCATGAAGTTAAAGAAGAGAAAATTCCAGGAGAACAAGATTGGGGAGTCAGTGCTTGTCAACCCGGGTTTATATACTATTGACAGTGTTTGTACATGTTGTGACTAAACCTTAACTATATGACTAGGTATGACTAGATATGAGTCATGGCGAGTAACAGCCAATAGCGTATATGACTAGGAGGCGAGATCAGTCAGTGTGAGTCAGTATGAGTCACAGTGAGTCATGGACAGTGGGGAAAGTGCACAGCCACACACTGCCACATTACATAAGCGAAAGGCTAGACCTGGCTGATGTCAGCAGGTCACGTGATGTGATCTTGATAAGATAAGATAACAGAAAGGGAAAGAAAGTGACTAAGTCCAAAGGTGAAAGAGAAACATAGTAAGCGTGAAGTGTAGGAAAGACTAGGATAAGAAATTGAGCATTTGTAACATCATGCCCATGCCTGGCGTCAGCGTCTTCATCAACTTTGCCTTCCTCTGTATCTTTCTTGCCCACCTCCAAATCATCGCCATCACCAAGTAGTGCATCAAGAAGAGAGAGGAAAACTGTTACGCTTGTACCGGGTAGGTCAAAGCGTAGACGCAAAAGCCTAGTCAAAGACAAGGGTTTCAAGTGTAGCCTAACGATGGGATGTCCACGTTAAGGCCTAGCATCCGTTCAAGAGTGGGACGGTGACTCTCAGAGGGTTCAAGGGGAACGAGGAATGACAAGGTTAGATTGTGTAGGTCTAACTTAGGGTTACAGGAGGAAACTCGAGGGTTTATATAGATAAGGGAACAAGTTAAGGGCAGGCATAGAAGGAGTCGGAATGAGTAAGAATGAGCTATGACGAATAAGAATGAGTCATGCTCAGTAAGCGTATGAGTCAGCGATGACGAAGTAGAGAAGATGAAAGAACATGAGAGAACATTCACTGACTAAGGCAAAGTAAGAAACGAGTGGCCTAGGCAGGACTTGAACCGGCGACTAGGACTTAGTACAAGGTAAAGGGAAAGGAAAGAATGGGGCGATCGTAACAAAAACCTCTTCCTGGACCTTTCTGCGCTATTTGACATGGGGAGATGATTGTGTGTCCTCACCATCAGCATCCTCTTGGTTGGTCTCAGCTTTCTATTGAGCGAGAAGCTGTGCCACCATCTTGCGAGTCGCTGGCTGGCATGGTGAGCATGTACTTGTATCGCACATGGATACTTACCTCATTTTTCCTCCTCTAGTAATGCAGCAGCAGCTGCCACTTTTTCTTTCTGCTCCAGTTTTTTCAGAGCCTTGGCCCTGTGGGACTCAGTGGGCCCAGTGAGTTGCATTGTTTACCTCTCTGACATTTAGAAGGCTGCACAGGAGAGGGAGGGGAAAGGAAAGGGCTAGCAGGGTATTTCTTGCCACAGGTCTTTTTTCTAGTCTGAGGGCCTGCCATGTTGTTGGTAAGTGTATGTTGTAGAGGTGGTTGAAGTGGATTGAAGAGAAAATAATAAAGGGAATTATCTCATCGTTGTTCTAGTATTTAAAAACTTTTCAAACTTTTGCCTACAACAGTATTCGAACTCTGAACTTTGTCTACAAGTTAGGGGTCAAGCCAGATTCATCTTGATCCACTCCGGTAGTTCCTATAGCATTACATAATCTATTACATAATCAGGTCACATGACAAAGGTCCAGACTTAGATGAGTCAGCAATGATGTCATGGCCTAGACCCTAGTCCGTGCCTGGTATCTTTTCTTCATCATTCCATTTACCTTATCTATCTTTTCCTTTATGTTTTCCTTATTCGGCTGTTGGTCTGTGCACACATCTCAATAAGTATATAAGTAGCCCTGTACTTATCACAGACCCCAGTCTAATCCATTTGTTGCTTCACCGCAATTAAGTTTTAGTACTCAGCTTATTCCTTCGCAAGGTCTAGTGTGACCTAAGTCCCCGCTGTGTTGTGAGCAATCATAACAGTGCCCAATTGCGAAGGACGACATGGGAAAAGTGCATCGCCGCCCCCTTGGCTGAGTCATACGTAGGAAACGTAAGCTGGCAGCACCGCCGAGGTACAAAAATAGAAAACAAAAATAAATATATTGTATTACAATAGTTCTTTGCTGCTGCTCAAAGATAGAAGTTCGAGAGTAGTGCATGTGCAAAATCCAAAAAGATCTTGGGCTCAGAAGGTCTGCAAAGATTCCCTTAAGCGTCGCAGATATTATCTCCGCTCAAAGAAATATTTCCTCTGTCCTCGTGTCTGCATCAGCAAATCATCCATTTAGGGACAGAACTTGCCCACGACACAGCCGTGCCACAGCCGCCGGCCCAATTCACAGCCGCGCCATAGCCACTGACCAAGTTCACACTGTCCACAGGCCTCCTACAGTACACCAGGAAACTCACAGTTGGCAATTATATAAGTTTGTAGTACTAATATACTAAAAAAGCGTAATATTAGATGCATATTCAATGGTAAGAACAAGTAAAATGAATGGTATTGATTACTAGTCTAAAATTCTAATAAAGTGTAGCCTTTCTTTTCCTAATGGCTCGAAACTTGCTGAATTTTTCGCGCGCGAACACATCATGTGACCTTGGTTGGTACTACATTCTCGCTTTCTTTGTCTTACTACTTACTACTACACTGCTCACTACTCAGTCATTCTCGCTTCACACCAAAACAAAAAACATCCGGTGAGTACTGCTAATATGCACAGGGATCGAGAGTGCCACTGGCAGGGACTCGGAAGGGGCACGACAACGACAACACGAGGTTGAAAAACACGACAGAACAAATCCGACGGGACGACAACAGTGGCGACAACAACGAGTGGATGGACGAATGGACGAGGAGATGAGCAAACAGACGAGGAGACGAGCAAACAAGCAGACGATGAGACAAGCGGACGACGGGGACAACAGGACAGGCGATGGATGGACGACAGATGATGACGGGATGATGGACAACGAAATGATGGGACAACGACGACGAAGAGGGACGACAAGACGAGGCAAGGCGACGACTGACAACCGCCAACGTGTGTCGAGAATGTCGATTGACGATGCTGAATCGGTCAGCAAAGCGGTCGACATGACCTACTCGCCAGGAGATCCCACGGAACCACAAAATCGCCCAACGAGCGAAATCCGTCAAAAGACGCTGCAGACGTGCCCAGCCGCGAAGAAACGCGACGAGACAAGTCACCAGAGCCGTCCAATGAACCTGAGGACGCACGAAAGTGATCCAAAGCAGTCGAGGGAGTCGTGGAATGATGAAACCGCCAAAGTGATCGAAACGAGTGTTGACGATGCATCGAGGGGCAAATAGAAGTCGCAGGAGAGTGCGACGATGAAGACCATCGACCACAGACACCCACTGCACGTCCAAACGAGCCGAGAGCTGTGGAAATCGACCCCGGGAGCGAAAACACGACAAAAATCGAAATCAGGCACGCCGGATGCATCACACACGATCGCGGATACACGGAGATCGAAGGGGTAGATGAATAAATGCTCAGAGTCAAGCAGGACGAATAGAAGAATGACGACACACGACGAAATAGGTGACACAATGCAGACAATGGACAACAGGACTACGAGATGACTGCATGACAAACAACGGACAACGGACAATGGGACAACGACGCGACAGGACAACAACTCGGACGCGACAGGACAACAACTCGAATACGACAGGACAACGACAGGACAGGACAACGACGCGAAGGGACAACAAGGCGATGAGACGACAAACGACAACGATGAATGACGAGACACGGACAACGAACGACGGGACGACAACGAGACAACGGATGACAACAAAGACGATGGTACAATGGATGTCGGGTTGACAATGGGACGACGAGATGATTGAAGAGGCGACAACATATGACGATGGACGACAGACAAGACAACGAGGGCGACGAACAACAGGATGACAGACGACAGGACGATGCACCTGGAACCAGGAGCTTTCAAGTTGTATTAGATACCATGATATTAGTACCAGTACATGGAATACATATGTTTTATTCTACTGCTCTGAGTCGTGAACTTGAACATGCAAAGAGAATTTCCTAGTAAGTACTACAGAGGCTGTTCAAAATTTTGTGTCTGTACAGGTTTCGACAGAATCGAGACTCTGTACAGTGCTGTGGCTATGCTGCACAGAGGGGGACCTTTCTGTCATGCTGTGCAGAGCAGCACAGCACTGTGCAGCTCCCTGAGGATTTGCTGATGTTACGGTGATATTCCACTTCATTACCTGAACACAACTGATCCATGAGTCATTTATGAAATTCGGCAGTGGTGTATGTGGTTCCATTAGTTGAGATGTCTGACATCATGGCTCGTGAGAAAGTGACAGCATCACCTCCTGTCATTCGACTAAGAATGGCTCTGATCGCCGTCATTCTGGTAAGAACAGTGTCATTTTTATCTAGCCATGTGTGGACTCTCTGTTATAGTATTTAAAAACTTTTCAAACTTTTGCCTACAACGGTATTCGAACTCTGAACTTTGTCTACAACTTAGGGGTCAAGCCGGATTCATCTTAATCCGCTCCGGTAGTCCCTGTAGCATTACATAATCTATTACATAATCAGGTCACGTGACAAAGGTCTAGACTTAGATGAGTCAGCAATGATGTCATGGCCTAGACCCTAGATCCGTGCCTGGTACCTTTTCTTATCATTGTCCCATTTACCTTATCTATCTTTCCCTTTGTGATTTCCTTATTCGGCTGTTGGTCTGTGCGCACTTCTCAATAGTATATAAGTAGCCCTGTACTTATCACAGACCCCAGTCTAATCCATTTGTGACTTCACCGTCATTAAGCTTTAGTACTCAGCATATCCTTCGCATAGGCCTAGTGTTGCCTAAAGTCCCCGCCGTGTTGTGAGCGATCATAACACTTGGATTAGACTCGAAAACACCGCCTGGACTCTAGGGCTAAAGAGTTGGTCAATAAGCACCGTTTGTGTACGTGACACACAGGAGAAAACAACTCCGTCCACTGCTGCATATACGGCCGTCCGCCATTATAAATTGGATAACGTTGCTGTTCCCCATAGTGCACTAGGGGCTTTTTGATTGTTCGAGACATCTTGGGGCCCGCTCACGCGCGAACCCTCTGACTGTAGACACGATCCGGGTTTGCGTGATCACCCGTTGACGTCACGCATTCGCCTTCTGGCATTTCACTTCTTTTGGGCCAGCCTTTAGTGCCCCGTCTCTGTTCCCCTCAGTACTATAGTATTTTGTTCGAAGACCGAGTTGGGGTCGTGCCCAATTGCGAAGGACGACAAGGGAAAAGCGCGTCGCCGCCCCCTTGGCTGAGTCATACGTAGGAAACGTAAGCCGGCAGCACCGCCGAGGTACAAAATTAGAAAACAATAAATAAAAATCTTGTATTACGATGGTTTTCGCTGCTGCTCGAAGATAGAAGTTCGAGAGTAGTATATGTGCAAAATCGAAACAGATCTTGGGAAAATTCCTCAGAAGGTCTGCCGAGATTCAGATAAGCATCGCAGGTACTACCTCCGCTCGAAAAAATATTTCCTTCGTCCTCGTGTTTGTCATCCCCAGAGAACCTTTGGAAGATAGGGTTCAGTAAGGATATATGTCAGCCGAGATCCACGATCAGGAACAACAAGATCAAGGTTACAGAAGTTCCCCACGCCACTTTCCATCCTCATCCGAAAGTTCTCATCCCCCTACTCCCCGCCCCGAATCTCCAATGGCAGATCCCGTTGATCCCATCGCTGCCCTCACCGCCGCTCTGAAGGCGCTCATTTCAGACAATTCGGACTCCGTGTCCAAAAAGGTTGCCGACCCTGGGAAATGGGATGGTGACCGCACCAAGTTCCGTTTATGGTGGGCGCAGGTTAACGCCTGGCAGTCCGTCCATACGTGGAAAAACAACAAGGTCCGATGTCTCGCTGTACTCTCACGGTTAGAAGGAAAAGCGTCTGGATACGCGCAAATGATGATCGAGACCTGGTCTCGACTTGAACTTCTGCCACCGCCTCCCCCTGCAGAAGAAGATCTGTTGGTGCCAGAACCGGATCACACACCTATGGGCCTGAAAGCATGGCCAGATTGGATCGTGTTCTCAAAGATGCTCAAGGACTATTTCCAGATTGACGTTCTCGCTCATGAGAGTCTCAGGAAATTGGAAGCATTGAAGCAGGCTGGGAAACCTGTGGATATCTTCATCCAGGAGTTTGAATTGTTGAAGGCGGAATCGGAGATAGCAGATGCTCATGCCAAAGAGCTTCTGAAAAAGGCAATAGACTACAAAGTTTATTATCAGGCGCAAATCAACACTACTGTTGATGAGCAAAGTTACAACGATACGATCGACACCTACCGAAAGATAGGTCGTACTTTCGAGCGTATCATTGTAGAACGTGGTGCACCAGTTCGTCAGACACCCGCTCCTGCCTCCAGGCCTTCTTCTTCGTATCCGTACCTTCCACCACAGTACCCGATTGCATCTCGCCCTCTTCCGCGTCCTCCCATCTCGTATGCGGCCCCCCGTTTCACTCCCACAGGCACACAGCCTGGTCGTGGAGCCCCGATGGATCTGTCGGCACAGCAAATGCCAAGACCACCGGTTCGAGGCAATTGTTTCAATTGTGATCAGCCTGGTCACTTTGCTAACGCCTGCCCGAAACCGCGCCGTCCCCGTCAGAGACAAGTGGTTATGTGGGATCCATATTCGCAACAATACGTTGAGACTTCCCTGCCATTTGACAACCGGCAGATGCCCTTTGCAGGTACCATCCCTGCACCCTACTCTCCCCTTCCTTCCCCCTACCCCGCTGGCCCGTCCACCAGCACAAGTCACATGTCGCATCAAGCGGCATATACCAACCAAGAAGCGGAAGCGTACTGGCGCGACCGCATTGAGTCAGAAGCTAAGGCACAGGCAGCCGAAGCTTTAAAAGGAAGCAGCCGATGAGAGAGATGGGTTCTCAAAGGCACGGACTTAGTTTACCCAATGGTTGTATTAGTACCGGGCCTCATGTTTCGTTTAAATATAATTCTTCTTCTTCTTCTGAAAGGGCGTCCCCTAGTGGCGTGGCGACAGAAGTCAAACAATTTGTGCTTAATTCCCTTAAGGTAAATTATTCGAAAAAAGAAATCCCATCAAAAATACATGTAAGGAATCAGAATCGGAAAAACGAGCTGGATCTCGCTATTACTATTATGTACGACAAAGGGGAGCAATGGAAGAAAATGGAGTTTGCCACTCTGTTGGATTCCGGCGCAACTGAAACTTTTATAGATACATCGTTCTGTGAGAGACATGGTTTGACACTGGAAGAACTTCCTTTTCCTATTCCAGTGTACAACGCCGACGGCTCAGAGGGAGCGATAGGCGGTGTCACTCACAAGGTTTCACTTGTTTTGGGACATAATGGACATTTCGAGCATATGGACGCTTTTGTTTCTGTACTTGGCACTCATCACATGATCATTGGCTATGATTGGCTTGAGAGGCACAACCCTGAAATTGATTGGGTGGCCAAACAAGTACGATTCACACGCTGTACGGATCAGTGCAAAGTAGTCAACTATCATTTGAATCGTTCGTTTTCTATTCGTCGAGTGTTTGAGGCGGGGCTCACCGAGAAAGTCTCAGTAGAACTCCACGAGTACTTAGACGTCTTCTCAGAGCAAGAGAGTGAGCGTATGCCTACCCGAAAGGCGTGGGACCACGCAATAGATCTCAAGCTTGATTTCGTTCCCGAAAAGAGTCGGGTAATTCCGATGTCCGAACAGGAACTAGATGACGTCAAAAAGTTCATCAACAAGGAGTTATTGAAAGGATATCTTTGTCCGTCAAAATCCCCTCAGACATCTCCTGTTTTCTTTATTCCAAAAAAGGACGGTAAAAAGAGATTAGTTATGGACTATCGTTACCTAAATGAGGGAACTGTCAAGAATGCTTACCCTCTTCCCCTCATTTCCGGACTTATCGACCAGCTCAAAGGAGCTGATATGTTTACTAAAATGGACCTACGTTGGGGATACAATAATGTTAGGATAAAAGAAGGCGATGAATGGAAAGCGGCTTTTGTTACTCCATTCGGCACTTACGAACCAGTCGTTATGTATTTCGGACTTACCAATTCTCCACCTACATTTCAACAGATGATGAACGATCTGTTTAGCAATCTACATGGAGTTTTGATTATTTATATCGACGATCTCATGATCTTTACGTTCGGAAAAACTAGAGCAGAGCACTTAGAAATAGTTAAAACTGTATTGCAATGTCTCAGAGAGAACGATCTTTACGTAAAACCAGAAAAGTGCAGTTTCACTGTAGATTCTGTAGATTTCCTGGGAATGGTTATCTTCCAGAAAGGCGTAGAGATGGACACTTCAAAGGTGCAGGCTATTTTGGATTGGCCGGCGCCAACTCGGTTGAAGGGTGTCCAGTCCTTTTTAGGATTGGCTAACTTCTATCGACGCTTCATTCAGGGCTTCGCTGACATTGCTCGTCCCTTGAATGACCTCACCAAAAAGGACACACCATACCGGTGGGGACCAGAGCAACAGCAAGCTTTTGATAAGCTGAAGCAGCAATTCACTACCGCTCCGCTTTTAGCATATCCGGACCGCTCTAAAGAAGTCAGAGTGGAAACGGACACTAATGATATTGCAACGGGAGCTGTGCTCTCAGTTAAATGTGATGATGGCCTCTGGAGGCCTTGTGCCTTCATTTCCCATTCCTTTAGTTCTGCCAAGAAAAACTACCCGGTTTATGACAAGGAGCTTCTAGCTGTCATTCAGGCTTTGCAGGAATGGAGACATTATCTAATGGGTCGAGAACATTTCGAGATCTGGACAGATCACAAGAATCTCGAATATTGGAAATCTCCCCAAACTCTGAGTCCACGTCAAGCACGCTGGAACGCGTTGCTCTCAGAGTATAATTATTCTATTATTTATAAACCTGGTGCTACAAATGGAAGGGCTGATGCGTTATCCCGTCGAGAAGATCACGGAGAAGCAGATCCTGACCATAATAAGAATATTACTGTACTTCCCGCTTCTGTTTTCATTAATATGGTTACTTTTTCTTCGCCTATTTCTGACGAAATACAAAACGAATCAGAAAAAATAAAAAATGATACGGTAGATGGCTTCGTTTTTGACGAGGGGTCTATAGTATTTAAAAATGACAAAAACAAAGTTTTCGTTCCTATTTCCTTACGTACTAAATTACTTACAATCCTTCATGATTCCCCTATTGGTGGCCATGGTGGCCAAGAACGTACCTTACATTTGGTTACTCGTTATTTCTCGTGGCCTGGCGTCACAAAGGACGTTAAAACTTATGTAGAACATTGTCAGACGTGCGCCCTCACGAAGGGAAAGTCAACTGCACAAGCTGGCAAACTAATTCCCCTTCCGGTTCCAAAAGAACCATGGAAGGATATATCTATAGACTTTACCACGGGTTTTCCTAAATCACATGGCTTTGATGCTATTTGTGTAATTGTAGATCGCTTCTCTAAAGAAGTTGAGTTTATCGCTTGTAAAAAGACAATTTCTTCGAAAGAACTAGCTATTCTATTTAGAGACAATGTTTGGTGTAGACACGGACTTCCTTCTTCGATTGTTTCAGATCGAGGACCGCAATTTGCATCGGAGTTTACTTTGCAGCTTTGCACCCTTCTAGGAATAGAGCAGAAGCTGTCAACCGCTTATCACCCCCAAACCAATGGCCAAACAGAGTGTATGAACCGAGAACTTCAGCAGTATCTCCGCGCTTACGTGGCTAAACGTCAAACGGAATGGGCTGATTGGTTGAAGATAGCACAGTTCCATCACAATTCCTCCCTTTCCACTGCCACCGGAACGATCCCCTTCGCTATAACAAAAAACTACTTCCCACGAATGGGATTCGAAGGCGATTCATCTCCGGCTGGTGCATTCTTAGAAAAATGTGGAAAGGCACACAAAGAAGTTGAGCAGGTGTTAGAAGAAACTCAGAACCGGATGAAAGAGCAAGCGGACAAGCATCGGTCCGAAGCTCCAGATTATCAAATCGGAGATTTTGTTATGTTATCCACGGACAACCTCAAATTACCTTATCCTTCCAAAAAGATGACGCAGAACTGGATCGGACCTTATCAGATCACGAAGGTCCTTCCCAATGCAGTCACATTAGACTTGCCCAATTCCATGCATATCCATCCCACGGTTAATGTCAAACGGGTCAAACCGGCTAAAGAACCGTTGGAAGGGCAACCGGTCCGTCTTCCGGATCCGGTAATAGTCAACCAAGAAGGAGAAGAAGAGTACGAGGTGGATTACGTAGTGAAGTCTCAGGTTAAACAAGGACAGTTAGAGTACCTGGTTCATTGGAAAGGCTGGGACATATCGGACCGTACATGGGAAAAGGCAGCGCATTTGTCAAATGCACCCGAAGCTGTCAAAGCTTTTCACAAAAAGCACCCGTCCGCCCCACGCCGAATCAACATGACCATGGGAAATTTCTCTGCCTTGTTCCAAAAATACGAAAATCTGACAGAGGTTCCTGAGCGCAAGTTGCTGAATCGCCTGGAATGCGATTCCTAGAGAGGGGATAGTGTTATAGTATTTAAAAACTTTTCAAACTTTTGCCTACAACGGTATTCGAACTCTGAACTTTGTCTACAACTTAGGG
Organism: Chalciporus piperatus; assembly: GCA_038093975.1. NCBI lineage: Eukaryota > Fungi > Basidiomycota > Agaricomycetes > Boletales > Boletaceae > Chalciporus > Chalciporus piperatus. The sequence continues at coordinate 399,970 of JBBPTG010000009.1, forward strand.
GTCAAGCCGGATTCATCTTAATCCGCTCCGGTAGTCCCTGTAGCATTACATAATCTATTACATAATCAGGTCACGTGACAAAGGTCTAGACTTAGATGAGTCAGCAATGATGTCATGGCCTAGACCCTAGATCCGTGCCTGGTACCTTTTCTTATCATCGTCCCATTTACCTTATCTATCTTTCCCTTTGTGATTTCCTTATTCGGCTGTTGGTCTGTGCGCACTTCTCAATAGTATATAAGTAGCCCTGTACTTATCACAGACCCCAGTCTAATCCATTTGTGACTTCACCGTCATTAAGCTTTAGTACTCAGCATATCCTTCACATAGGCCTAGTGTTGCCTAAATTCCCCGCCGTGTTGTGAGCGATCATAACACTCTCATCCACGATTCTTCGAATTTCTTTCCTCTGGACCCGGCATAATCTCCTGGATCTTAGATAATCTTAGATAGCTTAGGTCCGCTTGGTTCAACTGCGGGAGGAGCGACTGGAGGCACCGGCAGTACAGGTTGGGGAATTTGAATGGCTTGAACTTGAGCTTCAAGCTGTGCGAGATTATTGTTTAGGGTTTGGTTTATGTTTTGAACGTTGGTGAGTTGATCAGTCATTGATTCTAACCCTAGTCTCAGTTGCGTTCCTAGATCTCATATAGTGGTGTCACGATGTCCAAGGATGCCTGTTCAAGGCAGCAGCTAAATCTGGAGCGAGACCCGACATTCTTGATGCACTAGGATGGAAAGGGTAAAGCTAGATTTTATTCAAAGTTCCTGAGATCCTTCAAGCGTTTCTCCTGACAACGAAGCGAGGGCGTATCTCTTGTAAGATGGTGGTGAAATGGGTCTTCTGATAGAATGAGGTGCAGGGTAGTATACTCCTGACACATTTGTCTCTCTTAGCTGTCCTTCCTCTTCGCTATCTGAGTCTACTAATCCTGGTACTGAGTCCCTCTCGTCTTCTTCTTGTGATATAACCGGAAAAGAGGAGGAGTAGATGGAGTTACAACATGATTTCTGTGTGATACAAGGATGTAGGCAAGGTCAAAGGTAATGTGAAGGTCTTTTGAGAGTACTTCGTGGCCTGAGATGAGGTATGTAATCAAGAGGCAAAGCCAAAGCCCGTTCTGGACGAGACTTCCTAAGGGGAGCACTAGACTTAGTGCAGCGAGTGCGACGATTAGGAGCCAGGGTTGGTAATCTCTCCTTAATATGAACACCGGCGTCCTCTGGGATGCCTCTAGCTGCCCTGTCACTTAATCGGTGTTCACGTACCCGATCATTAACGTTCTCTCGAATCACCCTCTCTTCTGCAGGTGATATAAGCATGTGATAGATAGCGCTACAGAAAATTTGCATATGACCAGAGACTCCAAGGGGGAATCTGTGTTGAAGAGCAAGAATATCCTCGTCGACAGCTGACCAATCGACGGGCTCAGCGAGTAGGATTGGTGCTCGTTTGATGGAGGAGGCACGGTAGAAGAGTTCTTCAATGCCGAAGGCATCAGCTAGAATTTGTTGGGGGTTGGGCAGCAGTGGTGCCCAAATAGCCTCAATAGGCGGTAGCGATGGAAGTCAGAGGTTGCCGATCTGAAGGTCGGCGGGGTTAACAGTGGACACATGGTGTGGGTAAGAAGGAATGACTGGTTCTTCTAACCAATCAATGTAGTAGTCGGGGGCTGGGTTCACAAACCTTTGCGGGGTTTGGATTGATGTGTGTTGTTTGAGGAATACTCTTTTCCTCTCAGCGTGTACTGCTCGAGTGCGAGTGATTTCTTCCTGGATGCAGAGGTTCTCTTGCTCGAGATCCGCAATGATGCTGGTGAAAGCGGAGTATGCTTCAGCAGCGGGGAGATCAAGTATTATGTTCCACTGGATGAAAGAGACAGGGGACGCGGCGGGTTTGCTCAACACTTATTCAAAAGTAAGGTCAGCAATGACAAGGCGTGAACAAGCAGCACAGTACCCACTTGTGATCAACGGCGAAGGTGGTGTACAAGACACATGTGGTAGCGACGAGACGCTAAGACAAAAGAAAAGATGAGTCTTGTTCTAATGAAACAACTCAACTCAACTAAGAGCTAAGACTCACACTAGACAATAGCGAGCCTGTGAACTTGGCTGAGGTTCGATGAGGAAACTCCAGGAGAACAAGACTGGGGAGTCCAGTGCTTGTCGACCTGGGTTTATATACTATTGACAGTGTTTTTACATGTTGTGGCTAAATCTTATTGTAGGGAACTAGGTATAACTACTACTAGCCAATGGCGTAACTAGCTCTACTGCGGAATGAGTAAGCGTGAGTCATATGATGAATAATGCTGACTGATGCTGACAGGTGAGCGGTGAGTCATCTATAGTAAGCGAAGGTCTAGACCCAGCTTATGTAAGTAAGTCACATGATGCAATAAGATAAGATCACAAAAGGAAAAGAGAAACATCTATGTCCACACACGAAGTGAAACCTAGTAAGTGTAATGGAGTGTAGGCATGATTAGGATAAGGAAATGGTGTTCGTAACAGTAGCCTCCTTTGTGCAAAATCTGCTCAGCCAGCAGGGCTTGGGATGTTACAAATGCTCCATTCCCTTATCCTAATCATGCCTACATTCCATTACGCTTACTAGGTTTTCTTCGTTCCTTGGACTTAGTTATTTCACTTTCTCTTTGGGGCAATCTAACTATACCTGAAGGGGTGACTATGAAATTAATTACATTAATTAATTAATCCGCGCGCAGCGCGAACGCAGCGCGAGGAGGAAAAAAATAATATTCGCTCGAGATTGTTCGGAGGAGCTCGTCTCGAACAATCACAAAATGAATTACTGTACCAGGTTGTGGAAGCCAGAGCAGAATAGAGGGAAAGAAGTAAGCTAGTATACACTGTGATCAATCAAATTCAAGTTGACCCCTGCTCGGAGCTGCTCGAGTCTCCTCCAATATCCCGGGCCATGTTCTCGGTTTGCACTGAAGCTTGGAGCTGAAAATGGTGACATCAGACCTGATCGCAAATGTTGTGATGCGACGAGCAGATCGAATATGACTTGTACTCACCTGGTCATCAGCTGCCTTCTTGAGGCAAAACCTCTGGCCTCCTTGTCCTTTGCACTCGGCACTGCAGCAGTACATACATGTTCTTTTATTTTTCTTGATGTTGTGCTCATTCTCCATGTCATTGGCGGGCCGCTTCGTCGACGAGCGTGCTGCGACTGTGTCGATCGGCTCCGATTGCTGATTCCCAAACTGGTACTGCAACGAGTGCCACTGCCAGTGTAATCCGGCGTCGTCCTGTGAAGCCCGAAGATTGAGCTGCCAGCATGGCAGCTCCGAGTTGGATGCAGGTGGGTCTGGTGCGTGCGGAGGTGTCGATACTTTGGACACAGCCCTCCAAAGCTAGTCTTCACAGACAATATTCGAGCTGACAAGGACTGCCTGTTATCCATTTTTCCTTCTCTCTCTGCCGATGTCACATCTGTTCCAGCAATCAATGATATGTCGCCTCTTACTCTTCCTTCTAACTGGTCTTCTATCTTCCTGACTTCAACACATCAAGTCAATCTTCGCTTCAATACGATCATGAATCGCCACTCGGATACAAATCAGATTGTCGTTGGACTCTCTCTCCAGTGGCCATTTGACATCATGAAGGGTATCACTGGCCGGGTCTCTCTAATTCAGGTTGCCTATGAGAATGTCATCTATCTTATTCAGGTTGGCTTCATGATGCAGTCTTTCTCCAGTTCAGTGCTTACTATTCTCAATATTCTAGACAAAAGCCTTCATGCAGGACAGTGGCCTCTCCTTGCCTCATGCTCTGCTTGCCTTTCTGTGATCCAGCTCTTATCACAAGGTTGGAGTTAATATCACTGCCAACCTTGCACGCTTGCACAAAGACTTGATCCCTGCTTATCGCTCAACTCCTTTTGGTGGCCAAGTCGAGATTGGTGGAATGGCATATGAGCGCCATGCAGCTTTGCAGGCAAATGCAGGACTCTCCACTTTATCACGAAGCATTCTGCGTCATCACATCAACAGAAATCCAGCAGTCTGCCTTAGTCCTCTCTGGGCAAGTGCAACTCTTCCACCAGAGTTCTCTGCTTATGCGATGCTTGAGGTCTATGCAATGTGGTCTCTCTATGTCACCCTCAATTCACTCAAGCCTCCAGAGAAGGTTTCCTATCTGACAGCTGCAGGAACACCCGTGATCTTGCGCTCACCTGATGGCCAACCTGTTGCACGAGGAGTTATTGCACTTGATCGGCCTGCCAAGTTCAAGGGCGTCAATGTCACAAAGTCCCGAGTCATCATGATTGTTCAGAAGGTCTATGTTCCAGGCTATCTGGTCTCATCAACACTTCTCTCACCCTGTACACCGACACCTCTCCTATCATTTGGCCAACCTCCCTTCTCCATCCTTTGTCAAGCTAACCATCTCGAGACCAACCCAGCCTCCTCAATCTCCGGTGAGGCTTATCACATCAACACTCTTGCAGTGTGCAGATCAGGCTGTTCTGGATTCATCTGTTGATCTGGCTGTGCTTGCAACAATCAGTCAGATGATCATGGATGTGCTCCAATACGAGCCCCAGAGCCAGTCTCTTACCCACAGTTGTTTCAAGGGCGATATCTGGCATATTTTCCACCAGTTTAGCATTCCACTCAGCCATGGTCTACGACGGCCATTTGCACGTGCACTCAGTGCGGCTCTCTTTCTTGCCAATCAGGATGACAAGCAGGCTGTGGAGGAAGTGCTGAAAAAGAAAGGTGCTTCGTACGAGTCCAAACTGAAGTTCCAGCCCTGGTGGGTTCACTCTCGGGTTCGCCGCTATGTTCCTCCGCCAGAGATTTTGCTCAGTCAAGTGGCGGCTGTCATGAAAACATATGGTCTACTGAAGGATGCTACGTCGGGCGAGCCACTCTTCAATGCAAAGTGCTGGGACACTGTCAGGAACATACTTGAACATGTTCGGAATGGATTCTATTCAGATCCTCCCAATGTACCACTGTTTTATGAGGTTGGAAAGGATCGCAATGGGCTCAGCCTCTACCGATGCTGCCGCGGGACAAACAATGTTGAAGGCGGTGTCCACCAAAATCTCATCCGCTACTTTGAATCGTTCAATGTGTCACCATGCCGCGCGATCAACATGATTTTGGTGTACTGTGTGCGGCACAATATTCAGATGAGCAATTATTGCTTGTATTTATCCAGCCGATATCTGTAGTACTAACTCGGCGAATGAAACACAAGGTCGGGACACTGAATCGCACCGCACATCAATACATCGGACACTTTGATATTCCTCTCAAGAACCGACTTGCCTCGCTACGTGAACGTACAGCCCATGCATTTCACCCAGACTCAACTGGTAGTTACAATTCCTGGGTCAACCTTGACAACTACCAGCAAACGAACGAACCATTCGGACTACTGCCCTTCAATGCCCAGGTCCGTGAACGGGGATCTATGTTGCCATTCGACACTGCCTTCGTGAGGCAGCACCCCGAAACTCGTCATCAATTCCTCAGCAGCCTACAAGGCACTCGATTTGCAGTCCTTCCCATCCATACGCGCGATGAACGTGCACTTTTCCAGTCTCTCACCCACTCGTCGCCTCTGTTTGCGGGAACCCAACAGCCGGATTTCGTCGCCCTCGCATCGCTCTTCAACGTTCGTCATGCAGATGGTATTGGCATTTTTTACAAGGTAAGTCGGGCCTTCAACACTTGTTTCAAATACTGTACACATGCATGGGTACTCGTGGGTTGTCACCCTCGGCTACCCGAGCACATCAAGGCCCACTACAAGACATGGCTCAATGCTGTGAACGAGAAAGCAAGTGTGACGCTGAGCACGGATCTCACGAAGCGCGTCCGCGAGCTTCTTGCAGTCCAGACTATCGCCACAATCAACATCCCAACTGCACGTCCCCAGCCACTCGCCGCCACGATATCGACACCTCCGCACGCACCAGACCCACCTGCATCCAACTCGGAGCTGCCATGCTGGCAGCTCAATCTTCGGGCTTCACAGGACGACGCCGGATTACACTGGCAGTGGCACTCGTTGCAGTACCAGTTTGGGAATCAGCAATCGGAGCCGATCGACACAGTCGCAGCACGCTCGTCGACGAAGCGGCCCGCCAATGACATGGAGAATGAGCACAACATCAAGAAAAATAAAAGAACATGTATGTACTGCTGCAGTGCCGAGTGCAAAGGACAAGGAGGCCAGAGGTTTTGCCTCAAGAAGGCAGCTGATGACCAGGTGAGTACAAGTCATATTCGATCTGCTCGTCGCATCACAACATTTGCGATCAGGTCTGATGTCACCATTTTCAGCTCCAAGCTTCAGTGCAAACCGAGAACATGGCCCGGGATATTGGAGGAGACTCGAGCAGCTCCGAGCAGGGGTCAACTTGAATTTGATTGATCACAGTGTATACTAGCTTACTTCTTTCCCTCTATTCTGCTCTGGCTTCCACAACCTGGTACAGTAATTCATTTTGTGATTGTTCGAGACGAGCTCCTCCGAACAATCTCGAGCGAATATTATTTTTTTCCTCCTCGCGCTGCGTTCGCGCTGCGCGCGGATTAATTAATTAATGTAATTAATTTCATAGTCACCCCTTCAGGTATAGTTAGATTGCCCCAAAGAGAAAGTGAAATAACTAAGTCCAAGGAACGAAGAAAACCTAGTAAGCGTAATGGAATGTAGGCATGATTAGGATAAGGGAATGGAGCATTTGTAACATCCCAAGCCCTGCTGGCTGAGCAGATTTTGCACAAAGGAGGCTACTGTTACGAACACCATTTCCTTATCCTAATCATGCCTACACTCCATTACACTTACTAGGTTTCACTTCGTGTGTGGACATAGATGTTTCTCTTTTCCTTTTGTGATCTTATCTTATTGCATCATGTGACTTACTTACATAAGCTGGGTCTAGACCTTCGCTTACTATAGATGACTCACCGCTCACCTGTCAGCATCAGTCAGCATTATTCATCATATGACTCACGCTTACTCATTCCGCAGTAGAGCTAGTTACGCCATTGGCTAGTAGTAGTTATACCTAGTTCCCTACAATAAGATTTAGCCACAACATGTAAAAACACTGTCAATAGTATATAAACCCAGGTCGACAAGCACTGGACTCCCCAGTCTTGTTCTCCTGGAGTTTCCTCATCGAACCTCAGCCAAGTTCACAGGCTCGCTATTGTCTAGTGTGAGTCTTAGCTCTTAGTTGAGTTGAGTTGTTTCATTAGAACAAGACTCATCTTTTCTTTTGTCTTAGCGTCTCGTCGCTACCACATGTGTCTTGTACACCACCTTCGCCGTTGATCACAAGTGGGTACTGTGCTGCTTGTTCACGCCTTGTCATTGCTGACCTTACTTTTGAATAAGTGTTGAGCAAACCCGCCGCGTCCCCTGTCTCTTTCATCCAGTGGAACATAATACTTGATCTCCCCGCTGCTGAAGCATACTCCGCTTTCACCAGCATCATTGCGGATCTCGAGCAAGAGAACCTCTGCATCCAGGAAGAAATCACTCGCACTCGAGCAGTACACGCTGAGAGGAAAAGAGTATTCCTCAAACAACACACATCAATCCAAACCCCGCAAAGGTTTGTGAACCCAGCCCCCGACTACTACATTGATTGGTTAGAAGAACCAGTCATTCCTTCTTACCCACACCATGTGTCCACTGTTAACCCCGCCGACCTTCAGATCGGCAACCTCTGACTTCCATCGCTACCGCCTATTGAGGCTATTTGGGCACCACTGCTGCCCAACCCCCAACAAATTCTAGCTGATGCCTTCGGCATTGAAGAACTCTTCTACCGTGCCTCCTCCATCAAACGAGCACCAATCCTACTCGCTGAGCCCGTCGATTGGTCAGCTGTCGACGAGGATATTCTT